>QLNU02015360.1:30158310-30174263 GCA_006491805.2 Dysdera silvatica
ACAGAGAGGTCTAAACACCTCCTGTTTAATTTGGATCACCCGGTATATATTTAAGTCAACATATTCAACCATTTTCTATCCACTGCTGGTTGAAAGTCTTTCCAAATGCTTTTCACACAAGTCTATCCTGAGCAATTCGCTTCCATGTCACCCTAACCTGTTTTCTTATTTCATCCGCCCATCTAGTTTGAGGATGTTTAGTAGGTCTTCGGTGATCTCTTAGAATCCAGTTGAGAATTTCAGTTGCCCATCATTGATCAGTTCTTCTTGCGATATGTCCAGTTCATCACCATTTCAGTCTTTTTACTTTAACAATAATGTCCTCTACCCCATTTTGCTCTCAACCCAAGTGTTTACTTTTCGATCTTTCCTAGTTATTCCAAGCATGCACCTCTCCATGCTCCTTTGGGTCGTCTGTAACTTCCGTATTGCTGCAATTGTTAGACTCCTTGTCTCTAATCCATAAGAGAGGGCTGGCAATACACACTGATTAAAAACCTTTCTTTTTAAATACACAAATGCAATTTTCCCTTCAGGATAAAATTGTTTCTTCCGGATGAACCCCAGTCAAATTTAATACGTCTTTTGAGTTCTTTTACAATGTTGCCTTCCATTGAAATCAGTTGGCCAAGGTAAATGTATGAATCAGAAATTTTTGGCTCAATGTTTTCAACCTGTATTTTTGTTTTCTCTGCGAAATTATTGAACACGATTTTAGTTTGTTGTAGGTTCATGTTGAGTATAACCTCTGCTTTTGGTTGAGAGGTCCTATACCATGTTTTGAAGTTCTAATGGGTCCATTGAAAAAATAACAATATCGTCAACAAACCACAGATGATTTAAATATTCAACATTTATTTTTATTCCTTTATTATTCGAATTTATCAGTTGAAAAATCATCTGGAAAACTGAGGCAAAATGTTTTGGAGAAATGATAGCTCCCTGCCTCACGCCTTTAACACTTTGATAGTTTTGGTATCCTTATGTAACCGAAATTTCGCACTTGCATTTTTATATAGATGTTTCACCATGTCAATACACACATCCTCGACATCTCTGTTGATCTTAAAGAGTTGATGATTGCTGACATTTTAATGGAGTCAAAGGCCTTTCCATAGTCAATAAATGCCACGCAAAGTGGAAGTTCATACTCACGTGTTTTTTAATTAGTTCTCTTAATACTTGAATATGGTCCACTGTACTGTACCCACTTCGAAATTCAGCTTGTTCTGTTAATTAAGCTGCATCAAATTTTTTCTCCAAAGTTGATGCTGTAACTCTCTTTATATATATATATATATATATATATAAAAAGCTTTAAGATTACATATTGAATACCTCTAACAATGGATGTTTATATATTACTAGTAAAGACTTTTTCCTCTTAAATATATATATATGTATGTGTGTGTGTGTGTGTATATATATATATAAAACCAGAGTTGGGCCCCTCCTTAACAAATTCCTAAATCCGTCCTTGAATATATACCTTAGCCAACCTTCTTGTCGTTCATTTTTTTAGGACTGACAGCATATACGGACGAAGATTTACATATGCTTACATATCATGATCTTCATACACTAAAATGACAAATTATTATGGACACCTACCCAATACCGCGTTTCTCCACCTTTTGTGTGAATAACAGTGGCAGTACGCCTGGGAAGGAATTCGATGAGATGTTGAAAGTGAGATGGTTGTATTGTCGTCCAGCAATCATGGAGTTTCCGCATTAACTTCGTCACAGATCATGGTGGAAAGTCCAAAGCGTGAAGAAACCTTTGCAGCTCTTCTATAGATACTCGAGAGGATTCATACCTGGACTTTGGAAGCCAGGTGAGTGTTCCAACACAACTACTATACTCGTAAAACCACTCTTGTACAACGTTTGACCGATGAGGTGCCGCATTATCCGCTTGAAGGAGCACATCGTTTTGTGGGAACAACATGCGCAGAAAGGGGTGATCCACCAGCAGTTCATCCTAGCCCGAACCTTTCAGAGTCCATTCGGCAATGCCCCACACAGTTGCACCGACGCCACCGGACTGTACAACGCCTATCTGACACGAGGGATGTTGTGCTGCGTGCGGTGATGCCACACACAGGCTCTATCATTCGCCTGCTGCAGCTGGAATCGTGATTAATCGGACCAGATGACACGTTTCCAGTCATCTACCGTCCAGTGACTGTGGGTTTTGGCAAATTTCAGCCGCAGAAATTTGTGCCTTGCCGTTAACAGTGGAACCCGAGATATCCGTCAGCTGTTGTGTCAGAATTGCGTCAGTCGTCGACGAACAGTTCTTGTGGAAACACTGGATGAAGCACCACCATTGTAATCTGACGTGAGGTTGCGTTTTTTCCAGTCGATACGACTGAGTCTTCGAGCATCTCGCGCATCAATTGCTGGTGTACGGCCACATTTTGTACGATTCACACCAGTTTTTCTGCTTGTGAGGTACTGTTAATACACCCGTGCCACAGTACGGCGCAACATGCCCAGCGGTTCGGCGGTTACTAATATTGAACATCCGATCTTGTGAGCACCGACAAATTATTCGTGATCAAACTCGCTTACATGGCTATCATTATCCATGATAATATTCATTGGCGTGCCCGTAGATGCTCTGACATTTATACAACATGGTACTAATGCCAGCCGGCTGCTGGCAGATCATTGATTCCAGTCGTGCTTATTTATATGGTTGCATCTCAGGTGGATCAGTCTTTGTCTCCGGGGTCGTGCGGACGTCCTTTGTTCTGCTCCGGGCTGCTAGGCCACAGTCCCATCCGCGTGAGGCGCCGAACTCCCTGGGTAAACGTTCATAAACCGTGAATGGGACACCGGCTCAGCAGCCTTGTGCGGGATGGATGACTGGTTGTTCGCTCTGATGGCAGAACCGTTTCGTACCTGTTCCCTGCCGCTTCGCTGCGCCTGCATCCGTTCAACGGTGTCCGGTGGTCTCCTGTAGGAATACCGGCCGGCCCGGGGTGTTCTTCCGTGCCACCCATCTATTTCAACCACTCTTCGGGGCGGACTGATCGTGGGTGGTCCCCGGTTGACGTTAAATGACGACACTAGTGCGTGCCGTGCGTCCCTGTACGCCAGTTCAGATCAACAATCCCTCCTTTGCCCATTGGCGATCAAATCATTTTGACGTTAAAACCTGTCTTGGATTAAAGGCTATTTTTTTCGGCGGCTACCCTTCCCATTAAAATCCATGCATAAAATCTCTCTCTGCATCGCAGGTGTGTATAATAATGTCTTTTCGGTGTCTATTATATCGCGTTAGTGGAAAAATTAATGATAATTCACGGAAACTCATTGCTTCTCAAAATAAGGGATATTGGTTTGAAAGGTATTATTCCTAATATCATATAGAATAGGATTTTGATAAATCCAACTTGAATGAGTCAAAATTTTCTATATGTTGAAATAATCAAAAATGACGAGCAAAATACATTGTGTTTGTGTTTCGACGACTCCAATTTTCAATAACTTAATGTTTTGTTTTTACTGCCTCGAGTCCCAAATTGTCGAAGTTCCGGTGCCATTCTTTCAGAACACGTTTCATATTGTATGTAAAATATGTTGAGTCACATTAATATTCAACGATGCAATGCAAGAAATGCGGACAAAAACAGAAACAAATCTGGTAAACAAATATACAATATCACGACGACGGATTTTGGAATGATTTGCAAGGTTCAATTTATTATTTCTTTACATTAGTCCCGGATAATAAATTACACATATAAAGGAAGCTACATTTAATCCTATGCCAACAGAAACGTTTCGCTGCAGATCATGAAAGAAACGTCCAAACAGAAAAACATATTCGTAGTAATGCAACATAATTGGTATTTTTTGCTTGATGTTTGATAATTTTCGTTTAATGAAAATCGTTGAATTGTAGGAGATGCTTCGTATTTTTTTTATAATTTTTACAAACTGTAACATATAATTTCAGAGAGTTCGATTAATTACTTTTTCAGAGAATTACTTCTTTTTGCTAGCGTTAGTGCTAGATAAATATATATTACTTCCGTTGTACACTAATCCCTCGGTCACGGGTAGCCAAAGTATGAAACAAATAACATAAAATTTATTTATATTGAAAATACTTTACGCTACTATAACATGCATATTTATACGTTTAAAATCCAGCTATTTGAATTAGACCGTTGCATAATTTTAATTATTTTAAAGCGGCATAGACACAATATACGGATTAAATTATTGAGAAAAGTTAGGGCTGTCTTTTGAAATACAAAACACCAAAAGGTCTTTCAAGGAAAGTCAGAGTAGTTTGCGTCAAACTTACGACTAGACATGAGGACCTACTCTCTGTTTATGAAAAGAAGTCCGATGATACAGTTAGAAACATCGAGAGGTGCCGTCACAAACCAGCTAGACGCTTACAACAATGTGGGACTCCAAGTTTTACACTCTTTTCTGGCGGTCGCCAAAAACAAGTTCTAAGATCCTACTCTACTATAAGCGGCCAGCCTGTTTGTAACGTCACATCCCGTTATTTCTAACTGTACCATTGGACTTCTTTTCGTGAACAGACAGTAGGTACTCATGTTTAGTCGTAAGTCTAAAGCAAGCTACTCCGACTTTCCTTTCGAGATCTTTTGGCTCTGTGTAATTTTTTTCCCTGGCACCTTGTATTTTATTTCCATAATAAATTACAACAATTCGTAACATACACGTTTTTAAACATTTAAGATAATATACAGGTTCAGTGTTCTGCATAAAAGGAACTACCTGTACTCTGGAAAAATATAAATTTCTCCATTTTTTCATTAATACCATAAACAGTTACAAATAATTTGAAAGCCTTATAAAAACTAACACTTGCTTTCAACACACACACAAACTTGAGATTCCTATCGCACCTCCATGAGAAGGTCACTTCTGATATGGGCTTCTTATTATTATTATGTTGCTGGTATTATGCCTAAAGTTTCTTAAGTAAATGAAACTGGATATATTGCTAGAAGCAAATTCATCTCTGAGAATAAAAGCTCTGAAATATATGAATCTATTCCTAAAACTTCAATCCGATTTTCTTTCTAAAATTAATTGGGACTTCAAAGATTTAGATTTCTCTGACTTAAGTTATATTTTATATATTTTTGAAAATATATGGAATGGGTATATATAATGTTATCTTAAAATAAGAATCCAAACAAATTTCTCCATGGACACTTTCGAAATTCGTCTCTTTCGTGGTTCACTTTTAGTAAAGGAATTCCATTATTTATTATTAATTCCATTATCTAGTCTGAAAAGATTAAGATTAAAAAATCTGAATTTGAAAAAAAAAATCTGAATGAAAAAACTGAATTTGCAAGCTACGCTGTGAATTCTTTATTACTTAGCAGATGCTTCCTTTCTAAAACTACTTTGTTTTAAAATTTCCTTGTATATCCAAAAATTTTACTATAAAATATATTATATTTTCCTTCCTCAGAATTTATTGAAATTGAAAACTCAAACGAAAATTGATTTTTGAAATATCTTATAAAAATATAAGATCAAAGTATTATGTTATATTAGATGTTAATAAATAACGAAAAGGTCAACGTTTCTCTGAAAAATGTAACAAAAGACAGAATCGTTGAATATAGAACTGTCTTTGATAGTAGAAAATAATTAGTTCAAAATTTTGTTTACAATACATTCTTTGGTACCTTTCCTGATATAGAAAATTTTCCTTATCTTCTGTTGATAACCAATATACTTCCCTTTCGTATCGCAAAAATATTAGTGCATAAAAGTTTATCGCTATTCAATTTTGTACTTTTTATTTGAGGTAGTACTTGAAAACACTAGAATTTATAACAAAATAAATTCAACGACTGGCCAGGACTTATCATGCCTAGTAAAATTTCGACACTGGCCCGAAGTATAAGGAAAGATTCAAACAGCATTTCGAGAAGTACTATTCTTTTTATCAAACAAAGTATGGAAGAAGTAAGAATGTGCTGCATTTACACCCCCAGTTCTGTTTTCTCCTCAAAGCAGTCCCGTGCTCCGGTTTTCCCCTCAAAGCAGTCCCGTGCTCCGGTTTTCCCCTCAAAGCAGTCCCGTGCTCCGGTTTTCCCAGAATTGAGATGTCTAATCTTCTGGAAGACCATGCTTGAGTGAAAGGACGTACTCCTGATTGGAATGTTGCAAAAGTTCTTCATAAATATATCACTTCTTGCTCTTCCAAACTTTTTCTTGAATCTTAAGGGACTTTTAGATTAAGAAATTGAAATTACATAGAACTCCATTAACACCTCAAAACCTATGCCTGAGTCATATAAAATTTGCGCAAGAAGATAGAGAAACCAGGATAAGATTTCGGGGAAAACCTAAGTTCGGGACTGCTTTGGTGAAACCCAGGTGCGGGACTGCTCTGAGTTAAACCCAAACTTGGGGTATAAATACAAGAACATTCTTTCTCGACACTTTGCTTGATAAATAGAACGGTAGTTCTCGAAATAATGCGGGATCTTTTCTTATACATTGCACCAGTGAAGAAATTTTACCAGTTGCCAGAAATTACTGAAAATATTTGAGTAAAATATCCATCTTAGCAGATCAGAATTTGCACTACATATTTACCCTATGAGAAAGTGTTAAAGGAACTGAAAGTCCCCGAAAATTGATTTAATTTAAGAGGTCACATAGACAGTAATACGGGGATTAAATATTAATTTTATTCGATGTTATCAATTTAACTTAACTAGGAATATATACTGTAGTATTGTGAATAGCGTTATCACTCTTCACAAATGTAGCTAAACATATTACATTTGCAACATAATCTACATATACTTCCAAGAAAACATTCATTATCGCATGAGAGAAATCCCATTCGCATTAGCTTAATTTAAAGGAAAAACTTCGTTGTGCGTATTTAAAACCATGTCTTCCTTCTTCTTCTGGCCCTATAGTACCTGAATAGATCTGGGCCTCCTTACGATTGTCGCCCACTCTCCTCAGTCTATTGTCTTATCCCCATTCCTCTGAGGTCTTCCTCCACCCTATCATCTTTTTCTAGGCGGGGCGGAGAAACGTCCCACTTTTCTCTCCATCCTGAGTTAGTAAAAATATACATAATATATTTACCCATGAATCCCAAATTTCTATTAATTCCAGGTCATATCCCAACTTTAAAAAACTAAGCATAATACCAACATTCAATTTTATCCAACTTTGATTAGACAAAATTTGTTTTACCTACTTTACTTATTGACAAATGAAAAGGAACATAGAAAATTTTAAGGTCACGCGAAATAGAAATTAAAAAAGTTATATTTAACAAATACAGTAGAACCCCTAAATATATATTAGTTACAAATTTTAATGATCAAATAAATAACGAATGCATCTGTGAAGCAAGATTTCAAAAAAATAACAGAAATATTAATTTATCATAATTTTAGGTGATTTTTTTTTTCTCAGTGAGTTTTATCATTCTCGCTGAAGAACTAAATTCAATTTAAGTTTAAATTCCAATATTTTCGCAAAATTTTTCTATAGCCTCAATAAATTCTTCTTCTAATAGTCTCGAAAATCTTTGAAAACAAGCCAAATTAATGTAAACCCAAAAGTTAGCTACCGGATTTATATCAGGACTATGTAAAAGCCATTGTAAAAGCACAATCAATGGAGTAAAAATCAACTCCGTTTATCTCAAGCCACGATTTTGTTAACAGAACTGCGGATACTAACGATAATTTTTTTTTTAAATCCATTTGCCAAATATAATGAGTGGCGTGGATTTGTCAATATTTCCTACCCAATACATTTTGTTACATCTTTGCATTCATTTTGGCATCAACGAATGCGATATAGGTATGGGTTCCATTTGTTGAAAACGCCCACACCATACATTTACTGTGATCTACCACCAAAAATTGACGCTGTTAGAAATAAGGCTTTCGTTAAGAATACCGTGCCAATGTTTTGAAAAACCATTCAGTCCCTTTAAATTAAACAGTTTTTCGTCGAAAACAACAATCCCATTAAAATACCCATCGTTGAAATTTTATGAACTTCGAATGTTTTCTGACAGCTTTTCGTGCCGGCTTCTTTAGCTGTTAAACAAAAATGTCTGCACTTCTAAAGAAGGCAACATAAAAGAACTGTCAAAAATCTTTCAAAATTCATTAAATTTTAGCTGTAACAATCCTGTATCTTTTTGTTACGTTCTAAGTGTGTGCCGCATAGCAGTGTTATTCTTCATTTCAAGCTCGTGCTTCTTTGTTACAGGTAGCGTAGGCTTATACCTTTGAGACTTAAGCATCTGGATTCGCGTTTGATACATTGCTTACGGTTCTGCTTATGCATGACAGGTGCAATTCACGAATAATTTCATGTGAGTATTTTTCTGCACATGTTAGTTTGTATATTGCCAATTTTTGGCACTTAAAAGAAAAAGATGGACCCGCCAGGCGTTGGGTTTCGTATATTTTGTAGGAAAGTTCGAAGAAAATTCTGCCTTCATTTGACAAAGGGAGCAGTTGGCTCCCGAAACGTCGTGTTTTTAAACCTTACGCCAGTGTCGAAATAACTATAGTTATGGAAAAAAAAGTGGTTCACCACCATCTTGAATCATCGTCTAAATCTAACAATAGCTGCACGGCTCGTTCTACACTTTCTAAATCTGTAAATTTTAGCTAGCTCCAGTTTATACAGCTTTTGTTTCTTCGGAATTGTTATAGATACCACTGACAAAGGGATAAAATTTCAGTGCTTACTCTATTATTCTAGTTACTTTTACTAACGCTACGGTAATTCATATATCTTGCATATACCTCAGCAAATAGCGATTTTAAACTTTTTCCAACTGACAAATCGATAAAAATAAACTTCCTAGTTTTTACCCTTTTTGAAATAATTAAAATAAAAGGAACACGTACTACTACAAATTATCTGTTTATTTAGCATTGTATTGGCATTGTTTTACGTTTACTTACTTTGTGTAATCCGTATTTCTACCAATTTTTGGTTCGACAAACTTTTTGCAATGGCCTTTAACCTTTCAATCCGTACAATAATGAACTCTGAAAATCAACTCATCGATCCATACAACCTTCATGTTGAATATGTGCCCAATACGGCCAAGATGATGCCCTGATTGAAGACAATTAGACAGACTCTTGCGGTAGATAGATAATTGTTTTGCAGAAGATCATGGGATTTTATCCAAGATTATCTCAATTTTCCTTAACGTTGGCAATTTACCTTTGGGAGTCTATTCGTTGCAAAAACAGATATTTCCAAAAGTATCTTTATCAGAATCAAAATTTCTCGCATTCACAAATTTTAAAGCACCCTAATGCAAACGGCCATCAAAATGCCTAGCCGTTTTAGTGCAAAAACCAGAATTGTAGCCATTTAAACAAAAGACACACTTTTAGTTATTTATAGTATATGACGTGTCGATAATTATAAACTAGCACAAACGAAATCATAATCATTTCGCTTAATACGGAATAATAAAAGGAGTGCCAAACTCTGCGTATGGAAATTAAGAGAAAATTAACGCTTACAATCTTAACTGGCATTGTGATTTTTTTTTTTTTCCTTTTTTACGATAATCGCTGACAATTACCGGGAAAATGAGATTAAAATAAATGCAATTACCAAAAAAGTAATGCCTTGTTTTAAGAAACAATCAAGGTGTTAAAATTTGCCGAGAAAGGTTTTTCGTAATTAACATCCTTCTGACAAAATCTACAGATTACATTTTACCGAAAAAAGTAATTTACGAAAGTCCTTTTAATTTTCAGTCATAATTTTAATGCACTGTTCACATTTAAAAACGTTACCTAAAAGTATCTCCTCAACTTCCAATTTAGGCCGGAATATTGACAAAAAAATGTTTCTTAATTCGAAAACGATTATGTTTATTCATACACTTACGCAGAAAGTTCATAAGGGGGTGTTATAGGATGAAAGGGGGTTATGGAGCTGCAACTCACATATTCTTATGTTCAATATAAAAAATTTCATCACAATTGAGGGGTTAAAACCCCCACCAATACCGCCCTGCGTACGCCAATTCGTTTATTCTTAAATTAATACCTAAACTATTTTAATTCTTAAAATTCTTTTATCCGTAAATTTAAAAAATTTCGTTTTTATATACTCAAGCTTCTAACATCTATTTTATAAATACATTTATCGTATTCCTATATGTCTAAAATTGTACATAAACCTGTCTAAATCGAACCTCTTAAATCCAAATATTCCTAAGGTTTCTTACACTCCATCTACAAAGAGGTTTTTTTATTACTTAATTCCTTTGTATTATTTAATTACTAGAAACTACGTGGCAAAAACTTACATAAATCCTTTTTTTATTTTCAAATCGTATATTTTTCTTTTACATGAAATAAGAAAAATTGGAAAAGTATTACATCACGCTTATATACTGCAGGATATGAACCTGCCCCTTTTATAATGCAAATTTCCTTAATCTCGAAACAGCAATAAATCTACAAAATTTTCGAAATGTTGGAGTGAAGGAGAGAGAAAATATAGAGCCTTTTAAATATATTATAGAGGAAATTGCTCTAATGACGTTCGACTTTTGAAACGTTGCCTTTTAAAAACTACACTCTATAACAAACAAATCGACGCACCAAGAAGGAGTTGTCCGATTGCGATAAAAATTGGTGGATGTGAAGAACATACATAGAAAAAGAAACGATTAAAATTTCAGAACAATTGAATGATTTATTGCAGAGTTTGACCGTTACAAAGGGAGGAAGTCAATAAGGCGTTGGTCCACCTCTGGCCTGGATGCAAGCTGTCACCCGGCGTGGCATAGACTGATAAAGATCCCGGATGGTGTCCTGCGGAATTTCTTGCCAAATTGTCTCCAACTGTCGGGCTAAATCGTCAACATTCCGGGATGGTTGCAATCGCCTTCCCATAGCGTCCCAAATGTGCTCTATGGGAGAGAGATCAGGAGATCTAGCTTGCCAAGGAAGTGTTGGGCAAGCTTGAAGACAATTCATAGCAACACGTGCCGTGTGCGGCCGGGCATTGTCTTGTTGAAACGTAAGTCCAGGGTGTCGCAAAAGGAACGGTAACACAACCGGTCGTAGAATGTCGTCTACGTACCGCTGTGCTGTAAGTGTGCCAGAAATGACCACCAAAGGGGTCCGGCTATCAAAGGAGATGGCACCCCCTGACCATAACGCCCTGTTGTGGGCATGTGTGGCGTGCGATAGTAAGGGCAGGATCCCCACGCTGCCCTGGACGTCTCCAGACACGTCTGCGGTTGTCGTCAGGACACAGTTGGAAACGGGACTCGTCACTAAAGACTATACGTCCCCAGTCAGCGCAGTTCCAAGTTGATCGAGCCCGGCACCACTGTAATCGGACTTGACGGTGTAAAGGCGTGAGAGGTAAGCGGCGTAACGGTCGGCGCGAGCGTAAATTCCGCTCTCTCAGTCGTCTGCAGAGGGTCATGTTGGACACATGTGTGCGGGCCACACGTTGGATAGTTGATAACGACGAATCCGGTGCTGTGACAGCTGCTCTGACAATCGCTCTGTCTTTCCATTCTGGTGTGGCCCTATGTCGACCGTTGTCGTTCCGATGCTGACATCTGCCGTTGTTGACCCACTCTTGCCAGCACCGTCCAATCGCCGCATCGCTTCGACCCACATGTCCAGCGATTCTTCGATTCGTCCAACCAGCCTCTTTCAATCCGATAGCACAACCTCTTTCAAACTCTGACATATGCTCGTAATGAGCACGAATCTTTCGGCGAGGCATTGTTACAGTCGACGTAAGATATCCGCAGTCAAAATGCAACAGAAATTTTGACCACATATTGAGAATCGCTCCTTATATACACCTGCTGAATGCGCAGTTCCGATGCGCTGGAGTTCCCGCTATTCATTAATTGGACACCAAATTTTAATCGTTTACATGTTCTGTCAAAATACCTTTACATACGAAATTTCATAACAATCGGACAACTCCTTCTTGGTGCGTCGATTTTTTTGTTATAGAGTGTATTTTATCAAAATGTATATTGAATGGTTTTATCCATGATTGCAATCCTATTAATAAATTTTAATGTTTTGTAAAGAAATTCAGCAATATTTGTAAAAGTACGAGTGTAGGGATGATTATAATTGTAACGAATGTGACTGAATTCTTGTTTAATATTCGTAGGGGAAAGAGAAAAAAATATTTACGTGAAGGTAAAACAATTGTTAAAATTAAACAAAAAAAGCTAAATAATAATCTTATACATTAAAATAACTGATTAACTATTAATAATCAAAATTTTTAAATAAAGACCAAGAACACCTCCTCGGACCAGATTAACAGATAAACTCGGAAACACGGTTAAAATAATGTAAAAGAAATACCTGATACCTAGACCTAAACAAAAAAACTTAAAGAATCCCTTATCCATAGAAAATTTGTAATGACCAAACTATTTTTTTTTTTAGAAAAAAAAAGGTTCGCAATGTGGGGATCAAACTCAAGACCTAATGCAATAAGAAAAAATCATTTTTATCGTTTATGACCATTAAGTTAGTTGCCTTTAAACTTTTTTTCCTTCTTTCAATGTGCCGCTTCATTTGGAATGGCTAAACTAGTTTTAAGAAAGAAGAAAAGACTACGCTCGCAAATCCGGTATGAAATTCAGAATACATACAATGTTGAAAAATAAATTTTATCATTAATGACTATAAAACTACCTGCTATTAAGCGCCTTGTTTCCTGATTATAGGTTTTTTTTAATTAATAAATTTCTGCTTTGTTTATATGGCGTATGATTTCGTTTGGAAAAGCCAGAGTAGCTTCTTAGGGGAAAATGGAACGACTCTCGCAAATCCGGTATCGGACCCAGGATCCCGTACAACAAAGATTCACAACCAAGACCGAATTATAATTTAATTCCATATTCTGATACCGTGAAGTTCTTGGGAGTCATTTTCCATAAAAAACTGTTTGGACTCCTCATAATGAGTCTGTTGTTTCCAGATTATCTTCATATCTTGGTATTGCTAAATGTGTCGCTTCTGTTCTTCTTATTAGAGCTCTTCATTCAATTTACTATGTTTTTTTTTCTTTCGTGTTTTACTGTTCAAATGTCTGTGCTCATGTTGGTGTTACCTGTGTTAATAGAATTCAACGTATTCAGGTTCAGTTTCTCCGTCTTCTCCAACATAAGACTAATTTCTTTCCTCCTAATCCTTGGTTGCATTTTCGTGTTTTACCTTTTCGGCAATTAGTTATTTTATTCTATCTATTTTGAATGATTTTTATGTTAAAATTTATGATTTTTATGATAAAATTCTTATGTTTCTATTTTGTGTTTTCATATTAATTGCATTGGCCCTCGTACGTGGAATGATTTTCCTATTAAAATTATGAGGATTCAAATATTAATTTGTTTAAAACTAAATTAAAACTTTATCTTTTGAATATTGAAATTTAATTTGCTCTATTTCTTTGGCTGCTTTTTTATTATTATTATTTTTACTTTTCATTTTTTATTTGTTTTTTGATTATTATATTATTTATATAATAAATTTCTGTTTGAGTGGCGGGGCTAGTCAAGTTGCTTTATCGACTCTTTTCCATGTCTCCCCTTAGGCCAATTGTTCACAATGCCTATACTTTGTATTCTTATTTATATTATACCTACGTTTAATAAATTTATAAAAAGAAATGGTTGCAACTACGAACCATGCCGCTCTTTTCAGCAAAGAACTAGTTAGCAATCCCTGATATGTACTGAGCCATCAAAACAGTACTATTGAAAAGGAGATAAGGGAATTTTGATTAGACTCACACATAAAGTGGGGTTTCTTTTTGTATCATACCTTTGTAGAAGGTCAAAATTTAATGCAGTCAAAATTGTGTCCTTGGACGGTTGTGATGCGAGTCCAATAGTTAACGTAATAGTATCGTGGATGTTTTCTTGCACATATTAAACCCCTGATACTTATTAAAGATCCTTTGAACACTATTATGAGCATCCAAACTATCATTATCGAATACGTTTATGCCCCGTGATAACAATGCATAATCACTTTGATCCATGCGAATCCTTGCAGCAGTGTAATGAGCTTTCTGATAAGACATGTATCGTCCCCGACTGTTTACAAGGCTATAATATCGAGTTTACTTTATTTCGGTCACCTGAAGTCCCATGACATCCATCCAATTGAGCTTCACTAGGGTGGAATAACGGGATACATCCTCATATCACTGTACCACCGTCCAATTTGCAGCAACCGTATGACACAATCATTTCTCATGATGCAATATTCCAACAAGATGTGCCCAATATCCTGTAAAACATCTCCCCAGACATAGCCTTATTGTCCTAATCAGCAGATGAGATGAAACGGGCTGAAACATAATAAACTGGCAACTTAATGCATATAAAAGGGGTTTTAGAACACTTTACTAATCAGAAAATTCTCAGTAATTAAAACTCATGATGGTAAAGATTAAGTGATGTGGCGATTTAGTATGCATGCCATAAGATTGTTACTATTTATGTATAATATTTTATTAGATAATAAAATACTATGATATAAATAAATATTTATAAAATCTCATAAGTCGATTATGTCAATGGGAAAAACAGCATTAAAACCTCAGTATGATGGAGATTTTTTTAAGTAATTTTTCGCTACACAGTTATTTCAATTTTTTAATTAGTAGTAAACTTTTTAAAGTATAAAAATTCTTTGGAAGATATTCCGTAGATAATTTTTTCATGAACTAGCCCTTCACTTATACTTTAATTAGTAGCTGGTTTTTTTTACTCCTTCTCCAACTGTTAGATGTCAGCGTTTAAAATTCTCTTCATATATTCAAAACTGTTGTTATTTATTCATTTTAATCTCAAGCTTCGCTATGTTCTGTGCATTTTGCTTCAAAGCCTGTTTATCCGAATAATTGTTAACTTGTGTTCAACTTTTCTTTTTCCTAAAAATATGGCTTAAGTCATTATCAATAATACTCCGCAACGAAAACAATAATATAAAATTTTTCAATCTTGTTCTGTAAAAACTCATTGGCTTTAGAATGACAGCATGAATTTCTGATGTAGTGAGTTAATGAGATTCCCAGCTAACACAAGTTTTAAAGGGCTAAAGTATCGTATATTGAAGCTGACAAATTTTTATTTCTATTTATCAATTGCTGTCAAAATGATTGATATCCTTTTGAATTATTTCTTTTATTCTTTGAGCTCTTTCGACTCCAAAGAAATCTGTCCCAATTTAAGTGATTCGTTTTTGACATATACTAACCTTCCATAACGATTTCAGTGACTATCATTATTTGTCTGTATCTCTGTAGCAACTCGCAGCTTTTCCAAACCCAATCTCCATTTAGAAATAACTTGCGTATTTCCGTTAATCAATTAGTTTATCTATATTTACATTTTTCATACGTAGAAACCAAGAAAGGTAGTTTGTTAAAATGCCTATTCTAAATAGCCCAAGACTAAATAGCTCCGACAAAATAGCTTAGTCTATTTAAATTCTAAATATTATCTATATTAAAATACATTTTAAAGGTTTAAAATATTTATTGAAAAACGCATTTTAAAATTGTATACAGACATATAAATAGAAATTCTAAATATGGTTTGGTAATTCGGTACCCCGTCAAAACTAAATAATTAAATAGAAATTCCCAAGACTAAATAAATATAAATAAATAATAATCCGCCCAAGACTAAATAATTAAACAGAATTTTTTTTAAAAATATGGTTTAGTAATTATTTACAAGTCAAGGTTTGTGTTCCTTGTCACATTCATTACAAAAATTACATTTCAAGGTTATGTTAAATGCCACGAAGGAAATTCATATGTTCCATATTTGTATAATTTTCCACTAATTCTTCGAGGTATCAATTCAGTTGCACATATTTAGTTTTGCTAGCATCTAGG
>QLNU02015360.1:30181254-30193536 GCA_006491805.2 Dysdera silvatica
GAAAATAAATATTTCTGCCTTCGGTGGGACCTGAACCCACGACCTTCCACTTGCAGGAACCACTTTATACAAATGATATATTATCAAATTTTTTTCGATTATTCTTATCCTTGATTTTAAAAGATAAGATAATGATTAAAATTTTATCTAGTTTTTCGACTTCACTGATAGTAACTTATTTTTGAAATTGTTTTCGTATTAATCTGTAGACGCTTATCAATAATTAATATCAAATTGAAGTATAACGTGAACGTTTCCGAAGAAAAGGCCCAATCAGAACCTCATTTCGTATTACTTTTCATAAAAAAGAATTTGTTCTTATTAAAAAAAGGATCGCACAATTTTTCCTAGAGGGCACTGAGAGGCTTAGTTTTGCAACAATGGCTAAAAACGTCGCTTTGATTCAGACCTTCTGACGCGTTGCTTCTTGCCTTGCCATAAAGGGGATTATTATAAGAAGCTATTTACACGTGGCGACATAAACAACCCCAAACGACGAAAATATTGCCCTCATAAAAGCAAAAGAAGAAATATGTTCTCTATATTTTCCGTGGAGATCAAACCCTCTTAAGGCTGGGGAATTAACTCCCGGACCTACAGTGAGCAGTTAATCATCAACTAACTTTTCCTACCACCGTTACGTGTCTAAACTGGGTTACAGGCACGCAGATCAAACGCATTACCGCACCACCGAGTCTGACCTAACTTCTAAATAATACGTTTTTGCATAGTGTGTATATATATATATATATAAAAATGAGAGCTTAAATTTAAAATTTTATTCTTTAAGTGAGATTTTTAGACTATTATGTAGTCAGTTATTTATGCGTTAAAACGTTCAAAAACCACGTTCGTAAAGGGGAATAATTAACCGATCGCGTTATGGAAATTCTTGCAAAGAAATCGATAGTCTTCAGCTAGAAACTTATTGATTTATGAAGTCTTTCCCACTAATAAGTTTTCCTTCTTGTTGCCATTCATCGAAACTTTGCGACGTCTTTTCTAATTGTATTAATAGGGAAAGCATTGTTTTGAGTTAAGCTCGCAAAATTAATGCTATAATTCACTTTTGTTTCTAATAAGGTACTCGCCGTTCGTCTTTACCATCAATGGGAACTTAGCATTATTTATGGAATGTTTTACTGAAACAATAAACTGCATACCTTATATTAAATATAGTTATTCCATAAATTCCAGTACCTTGGCTTTTTATATTAAAATTTCAGAACTTTGTTTATTAATTATTACATTTCGTATGACATACAAATTTTTTAAAGATGATTAGAGTAAGGGAGTTTTAAGTTTCGAAGAGGAATGCCAACTTAAATTGTCCCAACTTCAGAAGAAACGGCAAGGTTTAAAAGTATGGTAAACACGTGAAAAATGCTATATATATAAACTTTTAATGTTCACTTCCTCTAATTCTTTAAAACTAAGGGATGTAGATCGGTAAAAAGGAAAAAAAAATTTGCTACCCTTTTTTCAGATTAAAAAATTACTGAAGATGTAATCTGTAAAATATAAACGTAGTCACGTTTATTAGTTAAATAAGATATGTAGTGACTGATCTGATATACAGTGTATTATAATGAAAAGACATGACCACACGGCTGTTTGTTTACCGTTCTTGAGAATTTCAAACAATAGCGTACGCAGAAAATTTATAATGGCGTTACTATAAAAAATCATAATAGATATATAATATAAAAATATAAATACATATATAATATAATACATACCATAGAAAATTTATGATGACTCCCATCAACCAACCCCCATATAATAAGCCACCGATTTCAACCTACGAGTGACCTTTCTTTCAGAGGCTACAAGTAATAGGAATTCAATATTTATTTATTGCAACTGCCTCATTATGCTTCAACATTTATTAGTACTCTGTCTCTCTTTTTCATATTTTTCTAAAGGTCTGTTGCTACGACGTTAACAAAATGACGAACTACTGAGGGGACCCTCCCTGTAGTAACACAACTGGGATTCGCCGGTAGGATTTGGCAACGACCACTGCAACCAACTATATAAAAAATGAGCAATTGCTATAAACACTATTTTTCAGTATTTTTTCGTGAGTCATATATATACACCACCTTCTTCAACCCAAAGCATCAATAAAGTCTAATAGAAACAAACCTCTTTTCAACTGAAACGCTTTCACAGAGCTTTGAAACAGGAAAAAAAAAGCCAGAAAAGCCTGTTTTCCAAACTTACTTGGTTTTCCCCAGTTAGGACACTAATTTCAGTAACCTAATTCAACAATAACAAAAGTTAAATCATCTATTTGAAAACGCCAATATGTTAAAAACTTTGCAGCGAAACGTGTAGGAAAAAAACAGAGTTTTTTACGATAAATTAGAGAAGTCTTGGTTTGGTTTTTTTTTAATCACAAGTTTTCATTAAAGGAATATTGATTTAAAAAATTTTTCGGTCGATTGATTTTACACAGTCAAATGCGTTTTCTTTCTATGGAGAGACTGGCATAACCATGTGATGAATGCATCCCCCACACCTACCCATGCCCCCCTTTTGCCTCCTATTCAGCAGCAACTACTTAACATTAATGACAAATTAAATTTAAATGTATCGATCTTAAATTTAGTTGAGCGGTAACGCTTCCCTGATGGCTGATAAAGCGAGCAATAAATCTTTTGTATCCCAAATATTTGTCCTGCGACAATTTTTTTTTTTATATGAGGCCTCTAGACGATTGTAATTATCCGCAATATTAACTATACAAAAATAAATACGCTTATAATTCTCAAGAAAATGTGATAACAATTAAAAAATCTAGAAGATTCGAGTCTTCATAAACGTAGCATGTTTCTGTAATGCAATAACTTCTGTTTCTACCTCTTCTGTTCGCATCTCTGTAAGCGAGTTTCGCAATAAGCTATTTGCATTCTACTCTCCTCCAGTTTGAACGTATTTATTAGAATCAAAAATTTTTGTATTGATTCAATATATACGATTCAACAACTATTCACAACATGTAACCAAGCAGCAGATATTTCAAGTTAAATAAGATATTATTTTATTATTATTATTGTTGTTGTTGTTGTTAACGCATAGTCTATAAAACATCGTACCTTTATTATTTCTCTAGATTTTTATTTTTGTGAATACATGTTTGTGTTCGAATACTCTATGACCAATGATGTATTTAAAAAAGAATATTTTCAAATATCAGAGAAATAGCAACCCAAATTCCCTGAAAACATACAAAATTTCTCTTCATAAAGAATAAACTTTCTTCTAAAATTTTCAAAATAGAAAGAACTTGAGTGCTTTCATAAGCTGCTTTCGAATTTAAGAGTTTGCTCTTTCCATTTATTTCTCTTTTCTAATGCAAACTCGCCTAGAAGAAAGACGAATTTTTTTAATAGCCATGCTTCGATTGTAGCGGTTTTATTAAGTATCTTAAAAAAGGAGAAAAATGGTTCTTAAAGAATCTCTGATGCTGAATAATTTCCTTCACGGAAACATTCCTCCACGACTCTTTAACACGGCACTAAACCATTACTAAGATTATCACCCCATCATTTCTTTTACCATATTTTCGATTAAACTTTGGAAAGTTTCGAAAGGTACTTGCTGAACTTCTATTGGACTGAAATAAGAAACTTAAGTGAAATAAAAATTTAATAAAAAAATGCAAGATTGGATTCCCTTCCTCTTATCCACGCGCGAGCGATTTGATTAAACGGTAAAAAATCTTAAAATATGATTTTTTTAAGTGATTCAAAGATTCTTATTTCAAAAAAATTTCTTTAAAACGCGATTGACTTTTCCAATTTGCATGACGTTGTATTTCTTAACTTCTTGCCTTATTTGTTTGGATTTTACGTTTCATGTGTATAACCACTTACTAGGTTATTTGAAAAGAAGCCTGCGGGTTAATATGACATTTACACCACTATTAATTTGCAAGCATGCAAACCTAATAAGATGAGAATTTATCCAATATAAAATCATCGAATTAACTGCTAAACCTCTCAGGACCCATTCAGAGGCGGACACAGACTTTCTCTTTGAGAGGATCAAGGGCAGAATATACCATGGTCTTGGAATAACACCCTTCATTTATCATGAAAGTTGGAATTTTTTACAGTGAAAAAATATATTTGGAGGGATAATGACCCATGTGACCTCTCCTAATGTCCGCCCTTGGACACATTCTTTCTATATCATAAAGTTACCATAAATGAAGTGGTAAGGTTAGAACATCTCGGTTCAAATATTTAACAGTAAAATTAAATATTTAAAAATCGAAATGAACTTGAAAATGAAATAATCTATCATGCCCCACTTCGCCTTTTCTCTTATATGTATTATTATTCACCCTTTTGCCAGTCTGATAATTTTTGTATTTTAAATACTACGTTAAAATATTCTAAACTTGTATTCATTGCTTGAAAAATTTACACAGAACAGTACCGTGCCGTTTGTAAGATATATAAGAATTCAAGCCGTAGCATATTCGTTGTTGAAGGGTATTTATCTGAATACTAATTAAAAGTTAAAAATGAATATTCTTGTTAATGAATTTTTCATTGATTTCAGTTTTAGAAAAATTACCAGGGTGGTATAGATATTCCTATCCATAATACAATTATTATTAATTAACAACTTAAAAAATGGCTTCTTTGCTCTAAAAAGACTCGTAGATGTTGCGATCTCAGAAGCGAATCAAAATATTGTTAAGACAATTATTGATTCTGCTGGAGTAGTTCGTGGAACAAAAAATAAAGAGTGTCGTTGCAATACAGGACATCGTACCATATTCAAGTATGAAGAAAACTGACTAAAAAAAAATATGTATGTACTTCCATTGTATGCAGCATTTATTGATTACGGGAAGACCTTAAACTACCTAAACGTCAGCATTAATCGGCTCTTTAAAATTAATAGACATCGAGGATGTGTACATTGATATGATGAAACGTGTGTATAAAATAAAAATTGCTGAATTTCGGTTGCATAAGGATACCAACAGATACCGAAATTGGTAAAAAGTTTGATGAAGATAATATGTATATCCCCAAATCCTTTTACCATAGCCTTGCCGAGGATTTTTCAACTAATAACGTAGAATAAAAGAATAAAATAGTGGAAGACAATTTAATCATTTGCGTGTTACTAATGACACTATTGTTTTCATTCAACGGGTCCTTCAGAACTCTAAGACATTGTGCCGGAAGTTTCAATCAGAAATAGAGAAGCTACACCCACGGTTAACCTACAGAAGAATAGAGACGTTTTCGATAATTTTATAGAGAAAACAAAAATACAAGTTGACGATACTGAGTTAGAAATTTAGTTGATCCGTACATATGTATTGACCAACTAGTATCTATAGAATGTAACTTTATGAAGGAACTCTACAGAGACTTATAAAATTTAACTGGTATATATTCGGAAGAAATAGTTATATCTTGGAAGGAAAACAGTACCTTTGTGTCTAGAAAGATTGATTTTCAACTAGTATATATATCACCAATTCTTTCTCATCGATCAGAAGCATGGTATCTAAGGAAAACAACAATACAAAGATCTCAGACAACCCAAAGAAGCATGAAGAAGTGAATGCTTAGAATAACTAGGAAAAACGCAAAAGTAATGTTCGGATCAGAAAATAAACAAAGATAGAGAAACTGATCGGTAAGATAAAACATTAAAAAAAACTGGGCATGTCTCACGTCAGAAACAGCTTCCCAACTTTGAACAGTGGAAAAAAGCTCAATTGGGTTTCTTAAATATAATATATTCCTTTTAGAATTTGGTCACAAAGAAGTGGTAATGAAAATAACGAGAAATCAATGCTTTTCGTTCTAATTGCAATTAAATGCTAGAAAATCACAATAAAAATTGACGAAATATTTCTTGACAAAAACTACTTGTAAATCAAAATCTTAAATCCCTTCCGATGTTCATAATGTTTAATAAAAATGTCAATTTTCGATTGGATAAAAAAATTCGCATTTTTTTAAGCAGAATCTAAATTTAATGCAAATAGTTTAAGCTGGATGTCGTATACATGCCCGTATCCAAAGGGGGGACCTTAGAGACCGGTCCCCCCCACCCGAAACTAAATTTTTAATGGGACTTGGCTACGGCCTTGCATGCTGTGATTGCACAGATACGTGCTACAAAAATTTTTGACCCCCTCCCCGTAATTAAACCCTGGCTACGGCTTTGATCATACACACTATGTTTTTAAATAAATTAAAAACGGCTACCACTCGTTAATTTCATGAAGCGTTTTAAAAAAACATTATTCCGGAACATATAAATCTGTATTTGTAATGTTCGTCTTTGGGCGTTTTAAATATCCAGAAATTAGAATCTAAATCTATCAATTTGGAAATAATACAAAAAATATTTTAAATGAGATAGACATGAAATATTATGTACGAAATGAATATTGTGATACGTAATAGAGTTTTGTAGGATAACGTATTTAATTTTAACTAATTATTACCAATAACTTACAGTTAGTAGTTGTGTAATTGCAAGCCTCTTTAGAAATTACTATCGCTGTTATATTCTATTTCGATGTAACTAATCCTAAATCTGTATCCAAAAATTTATTTGTTTACAATTTAATATATTTCATCTTCAAAGATAATTTTTTACAGGGTTTTACGGCTATCCAAGACACACGTGTCCACACAGGTTTACAAATATTAATCAATATTAATTTAATCTTTACTGTACAAAAATTATAGTACATAGATTCTATAAGTAAATAAAGAAAGTAAAAATGCACATTATTTTAGAAATCCACCTCTTGACATCGATTAGTTTGATTCGTTTTTCGATGAGGGTGTTTTTCGTGAATTGCGATAATTAAGTCAAAGGAGAATAACGTCATTTAAGTTCAGAGTGGTTAAAAAATATTTAAATACGTACGTGTTGGTTTCAACGTTACGATTTCAAACAATATATAGTTCGTTCACGAAAAGTAGTCCGATGGTACCGTTAGAAATAACGGGAGCTGACGTCACAAACGGCCTAGCCGATTACAGCAGAGGGGAGGACGTCATTTCAGAACTGGTTTCTGACGCAAACAAAAATTTTAAAACCAGTTCTGAAATCCTCCCCCCTCAGCTTAATCGGCTATGCCCTTTGTGACGTCAGCTCATGTTAATTCTAACGGTACCATCGGACTACTTTTGATGAACGAACTATACCTATATTCTTATATCGCCGCTTTGCAGAAACTAGTTTTTAATTATTCGTTTTAAACTGACAGCAAAATGCGTTAGTGTACACAAACTGCATCAAAATTAGTTATATTTTAATTGTACTTGCATCAACGTAGATTTCACAAAATTATTGGGGGGGGGGGGCAAAGCACATTTTATGTACGTTTATACATTACAGTATATGTAAAATCGCAATTTATTTCAGATTATTGGGGGGAGGGGCTTGGGCCCCACGAGCCCATATTACTCTACTCCTATGTGTATTTAACACAAAAAAGTATTGATTGCTCGTCTTTTTCGCTGGATCTTCAAGCATTCTGCATGTGTATATTTTACATCCGTTATCGCAGTCTTAAACGTACATTGACATTTTGTGTCAAACGTGTTCTCTAAAAGTATTCTTGTTTAACCAATTTTAGGAATTTATGAACCTGAACTCTGTCACCTGCGAAACAATATTCGAATGCTCTTAAATCGTCGATTTGGTTGACGTACCTTTCCATTCCTTACGTTTCATTACATAGTAGTTTGCCTAAATATCATCTTTTACAATATGTAATCTAAGATATCGTAGATTTTAATGATTTTGAACTAAAGAGAATCCACTCGATATATATATACACAGAGAGTGAGACAGAGTGAGAGAGAGAGAGAGAAGCAGGCAGAAATTTCTATTTCGTTCATTAAACGCCTTGGGTTATGGACTAACAAGGAATAGTTCTGGAGTCATTGAATACAGTGGCTACACAGCTGATAGGCAACCTGAACTACTCTCTCGTTACTTGATGCCAGCCTTTCGAAATGCGAAAGACGCCGATCATCACTGAGAAAACTACAATTTCGATTGCCGTCTCTGCCTGCCTTTCGTGGTATTCCGACTCTTATCTGTGTGCAATACACGTCGCAGACAACGGCTTTAATGTTTCTCATAACTGGTGACAAGCGCTACCATTTCCAGGAATCGATAGGCCGGCCCACTCCATGAAGGCTATGCCGCGGGATCCATATCGGGCTATCTTGGCAAAAGCAAATGGACAGAGATCCCTATCAACCAAATGGGGAGGCAGAATCCATTCCCTCTCCCGTATTTACTCCGGCCTGACTATAACGGCTTTCCAGACATATCTGGCTCGTTAAAATTTGATCACACCAAAGAACGAGAAAAGTATGCATGCCTATGTTGCAAAACGCGTTATCTACCGACAACGCCGTTTATGCAGCGGCCATAATGGTGGCAGGAAAATTGAGTCGCTAAAGCAGACAGGAAGGAGAGATAATACTAGAAAGCGAAAGGGATTTTTTAGAAGGAAATATTTGTTTAAAGACATTCTCTTATCTTAGGGAAAAAGTATTTTTAAAAATATATATCTCACCCTCACACAAAGTTAAATCTTGGATGCGTCGAGATATAAAGAATTTATTAGCATATCGTGCACACTAGAAAATCAAGGTGCCTAAGCATTCCAATATATTAAGTTGTACGTTATATATGTGTCGAAATATACGGTAATGTGAATGTATATGTGGTAGTTCCTCTCGCTAAATTCAAATTCAAATCCAAGAAATGTGGATTATCTGTAAATGTATTGCAGCTTGCCAATCCCATTTCATAATTTACCCCAACTTAGATATCATACTATGGTATCTAAGTTATTAGGTAGGTATCTATACCTTGGGTTTTTCTCCCCGACACCCACCATTTTTGGTTATCTATTCAGCATCTGGAAGTTTAAGTAGCGGGATAACGGCGGATATTTGTCAGTCGTTTGACGAAGGAGTACCATGGTAGGCGACTGGCATCACCAGCAATGTAGAGTTTTCGAACTTACTGGGGAGGACAAGTACATTTATATATTGCAATATACGTAAAATTGCTGTTTATTTTAAATTATTGCGGGATCGGGCCCATATATCTCTACACCTATAGACATCACCCCACGATATATTTACATCCATACAAGCTTACCTGGGACTCATACTCAAACCCAGCGAACCCGACGGCGCGCCGTCAGGTATGAAGACCAGGGTGTCAATCTTGGAATTTGGAGCTATAGCCAAGTTACTAGAGAGGTGTACAGAATAATTTTCTTATCTCCTGGTTCTTAGATTAAAAGTTATTACTTGTTAAATGTAAAATGCGGTGGTGGCTCACGTTTTCTTGTATTCTGGTGCCCCTAAAAATAAACCCCACATCAGTTACAATCTAAACTTTCCCTCATATAATATGCTTTTCTTAATAGTCTGTCGCATTTAAAATTTTCTCTTAAAAGAGTAGATATAAACATAATGTGAAAGGCAAATTCCAAACAAAAAAAATATAAAATTTCACAAGGAGATTTCTTGACTGTTATTTCGTCATCTGTGTACAGTTTAAAAACACCTACCTATATTTATCTCTTCTTGGCAAAGAAAGCAGTTGGTTCTTCCGAAACGTTGTGTTTTTATACCTTATACCAGTGTTGAAATAACAGTTGTTACAAAACGTGAGAAACCCATTAACTCAATAATAAATCTATAGAACGAGACAATGTTCTAAAAACTTAATTAACTTCATGTAATTAATACTCTGCCAATGTCGTGTTTGAAGATAACCTGTCCAAACGTGAGAAAGATTTAGCAATAATTATATAACACTTACATGACCTTAACGTCTGCTGCTTTGTTTGCTTAAACACATAATTAAAATAATCATGCAAATTCACATCGTTTATTTAAATGTATTTTTAAAGTAATTTGAAAAGCAGAGAATGTAAGATTGCAGAATGATCGATTATAACAGTAGAAATATAAATTAAAATTACTAATGACAAATGAAAAAATATTTGTGAAAAATCGAATATACAAATTATATTAAATTAGAGAGTTTTCATTATTAAACCTTCATGAATTTATTGCATGCCCCATAGAAGTAATATTTCTTTAACAGTAATTCAAATTAGATCTAGGCCATCTCAAGGAATATTTCAGCACCATCACAGAAGCTATATCTTAAGAAGCGTTATCGCGTCAGTATTTTCACAAAATGGTTCACAATTGCTCATACTACGTTATAAAATAAAGTTATTCCTCCCTTTTCCTGACACCTTGTTCCGCTTAACCCGTGAGCAGGCGTACAATTTGTGAGAAGAACCGCCCACCCTTGCTTTCGAAACTGGCCAAACTCTTTCCTGTTGTCTTCCAAGTCACAATCTTTTGGGGTAGGGTGACAAAGTGAAAATTCCAGTTACTGTTCCCCGTAAAATTGGACATTTTTTATGAAATAATGCTATATAATTAGATGGGGTGCAAATCACCCCGCGTTCTCCTGCTTTCTGGAAAGCTAACCCGCGAGAAGGCGCGCCAGAGGAACACGAGGACGCGCGGATGCTTTGCATCCCCATCTAATTATATAGCATTATTTCATTAAAAACGTCCAATTTTACAATGAACAATAAGTGAAAAGTTCGCTTTGTTACCCTACCCCAAAGATTGTGACTTTGAAAGTAACAGGGAGGAGTTTGGCCAGTTTCAGAAGCAAGGGTGGACGTTTCTTTTTCACAAATGTTCAGTTGTGAGGTGTGAAACACCCCGCGCGCTTGCTCGCGAGTTAATATAAACTTGGTCAAAGTCGTCTGGGGGCATCATATATTGATAGGCTTTTCCTGAAGACCAGAAACTCGATCAATGTAGTCAAAGTCCACTTTAAAAGAAGCGTAGGGAAGTAACATCTACGTTTTCATATATATACATATATGCAGCAGGGGTGTATCGCGTAAAACAAAATGGCGCATCGTAATCATGTCCTATGGCCACTATGGCATCAAATACTTTTGATAGCAGGGGAGTAAAACAACCTCCCCTGCTTTCCAAAACTGCAGCTTGGGGACACGCACACTCCTCCTCTCTTTCTTCCCAGTGCAATTTCAAAATATTTTGCGAATGAAATGCGAAAACTTGGGGAACAAAAATGGCAAAGAAGGGAAGCCCAGACTGTTAAGAGGTTCATAACTAAACAGACGAAAATCAAGTACACTTCCTTGACTTTTTCTGATTTTCTTTAAGATGACACGGATAAACGAGATACGAATACAAAGAAAATCTGGGAATATAAACGATACCGTACAATGAAAAAGAAATGTACTTCATTCATTGTAGATGCTGTGTAATACATAAATCGAGTAAAGTTTTACTAGATTATTTTTGCTGAGATTATCTTGCTGCAAATTTTCCATCAAGAAGTTTGTTCCATCCTCAAAGGTGGATGCATAAGAAGTTTGTTCTATCCTCAAAGGTGGATGCATAACAAGTTTCATAGCCCTTTATTCATCGTAACAGGAGGGACCAAGTAGCGTACATTAAAGGTATACGCACAGAATCATCGTATTTGCTTGTGGCCGCATGCAGCCACAGACAAATTCCCAAATAATAAGTTCACGCCTCTTGTTATTTACATATTAATAATCTTAATATGGATATAAATGACTTGAATATTTTAATTAGTCAATAAATATTGCAGAAGGTCTAAAATGAAAAGCAGTTATTTGAAATAACTAATAGTTTCAGTAATTATATCCATAATCACTGCTTTTGGACCAATTAGAAGTGGTTTGACTTCCAATGAGCGTGACTATGTAATAGTATCCTGGTTTAGACGGCACGTTGAGCCTTTGGCTCCATCCCAAATTTTGTTTGTTTGTCTGTTGTTTTACGGCTCAAGGACTACAATGGTCATGCTGCGCCGGGACCTACTGTTTTCCGAGGAATCCTAACTTCTGGACCTACAATTTTCCGAGGAATCTGAACCTTTTAAAGTCTAGGGAACTAAACCCCAGACTACAGTGAGCAGTGTGAACCTCCCAAATAACCCATGGTACAGTCTTCGGACTTAAAACATGCAAACACAGTATTAGTATCTTTGAATTTCAGTCTTGTTTTTATCAAAAAGGTCAGACAACGAGCTTTTTAAATAAGAAGTAGTTTTGAATCTCTATTTGCTGTGGCCTTATGCGAATTTCTAAAGGAAAATATTGATTGAACCGGAACATTCTCCAGGTCAGCACTTCTCAACCGGGGTTCTGCAAAA
>QLNU02015360.1:30208025-30235658 GCA_006491805.2 Dysdera silvatica
TTTCCATTATTTTAAGTAAATATGCCTCGTACGTATGTCCGAACGTCAAATAGAGGACAATGGAGAGAAGAATGTCTGTAACTGGCCATGGAGCATGTACGAAGATCCACTCATGCTGGAAATAGCTACAAACAATGATGTGATCATGTTTTGTTTACCTCCTCATTCTACTCATTATCTACAACCTCTTGACAGATATGTTTTTAAATCTTTGAAACATTTTTTTTTACAACGCTGTGACAACATTGATGAAAGCACATCCAGGTAGAAAATTATCCAAGGCTCAATTTGGCCCTTTGTTAAAAGAGGCATGGCAGAAGGGAGCAACGCAATATAAAGCTTCTAGTAGTTTTAAAACCTGTGGTATTTGGCCGTATGAGCCAGAAAGTATACCCGAGGAAGCATATTGCATTTCAGATTGTGCTCTTTCTTCAGCTACACCAGAAGATCAAGAGGGTCAGACAATAACACAGGACGTATTAGAAAATGCCGAAAGCGAAGTTCTTTCGAAAGCAGGGTGTTCGTTTGAGGACATATTTCCTATTCCTATTTTACATCCAAAGGAGAAGAAACGAAGAATGACGACAGTAGGTCTACTAACTGAACATGAACACATCGAGAAAGTGAAAATGAAAGTAGAAAAGAGGAAACAAAACGGAAAATTTAGTGATTTGCAAATTCGAAAGAAGAAAGGCAAACAACAAAAATAACTGCGTTGTTTGCAACATAAATTACACATTATTACGATAAAAAGGGCCTAAAGTACATTGATTAGAGTGTATCATTTGCAAGGAATGGCTTCACAAAACATGCACATCAGAAACAGATATGTGCAATAAATGTGCTGATCCACAGTAACGGTAGCCAGTGGTAAAGGCAATTCATGACTATTAATATCTGAAAAATACTTTACAAATTCATCAGCAATCGCTGAAAAAATGTTGTTAATTTTCTTTTCAGTAGATACCCTGTGTTTTTCCTACTATGTTTTCAATAAATGATGTTTCATTCCTATTAATTTAACGTAAGTACACTTAATACAACTTTGCCATCTTACCCCGAAGAACGGGGTAAGATGTCCAAAATGCCATGGTATGAAAAAGTGCCACAAAACTAACATAAAACAATGAGGTTTGATATCAAAATCTTTCAGTAAGTATAAAAATATTCATAGTATTCATTTCCGATACCCACATTATTTTATTTGAAAACGCCTAAATATAATGTCGTTGAATAGTTAAACTTTCTTCCCCCGATTCACTATATATTAATTCCTAATTTAAGTATAATATTTTCTTGTACGTTGCAAATGTTCTGTAAATTTCGTGAAATTCAACTGAAAATTGTGGATATTATAAGCAAAAAACTTGTAATCAAATTTAGGTTTTCTTAAGGAAATATATCTATCTTCATGAATATACATGTTTGCTTTACAAAACTATACACAAGCATTAAACATAGCTGGTTAAATATTTTTTTAAAATTACAAATAATTTCCGGCTTTTTATGATACAGGATGATCAAATACATTTGTTCACTTTGTCAACATGTGGGTGGTTTTCTAAATACACAAGTCACCTAAACTTTATTGGACAGTATGCATTCAAACATATTCTATATAACTCCACAGTTAGAGAACAATTGGTCATGTAGTTTTTTAGAAATTTGAAAAAAAATAAAAAATCCAAAGTGTCCGGATACTTTTGGGCATATAGTGTACATGCATACATACGTACATGCATACATACATGCATGAATGCATGCATACATACATACATACATACATACATACATGCATGCATGCATGCATACATACATACATACATACATTCATTCATTCATTCATTCATTCACTCTGCGTTCGTTTTACTATCAATAAACATGATGGGCTTTGTTCTAGCTATTTCAAATGCCTACCACACCATTACTGACCCATCATGAAATTGATTCCTTGTTAAAATAAGGCTATTCATTAAATATATCCTAAAATTTTTTTGAAAGAACATTTTATTCCCTAAATCAAATATATTTTTCTGCTGAAAAATACGATATCCATCCATTTAGCTGCAAATGTAACATATTTCTTTTGCAAATTTCGATTAAGCAAGTTTATAGTTCTTCAGTAGAAGTACTTGAGGTTTACTTAAAACGTAAGCACTGAATATTTTAATTAAAATTTAAGGTAATACTTACAGTCCTGATTGCGGATAACAAATTCAATTCAGGAACGATATGGAATGAAAAAATCTTGTTTTACATATTCCAGTCGATATGTGACTGATCTTTGGAACTTATGGAGAAATCTGAGTATACCTAAGAGCGTTGGATTTTGCATAACTTGTAAGATCTCAAAAAAAATAGTTTATCGCTGACTGAAACCGTACTATAATTTTAGCAATATCTACAGAAATCACTCCACACTTTTTTCAATTCTAGAACTTTACCCTGCTACACGTCGAACAACTATTTCTTTCTGAAAATTTTTATTGAAACCACTAGCAAACCCATAAAAAGTGATGCGCATTTATTTCTCAAGTTACTTATACTTACGAATACATTAATTGATATAATATGAATGTCTCAGAGCAAAATGTTTTACCTCATACTTTTCTCACAGATATACTACAGAAAATTGAACTTTCTAATACTTTTTGTGATAACGATAAATCATCCGTTTATTTTTTATTACCTCACGATGATTCAGAAAGCATTGCCTGTATCTGAGTTATCAACAGCTTTGAAGTGTCCTGCTTATGCTCGCTCAGTTCGCAAATAATTAAGACCTGAGATATTCCCAGCTCATTTGATAGTTGTCTATTTCTTGCACATAGTTTCGAGTTTACAGCTTGGCGAACAGTCTCGGAAATCACTCCCTGTCGAATGTCTGTCTTTCTGAAAGGGTTTTGTTTCCAAGGCTGCTGTTTCAACTTTTAAATCGCTGAAACCAAATTCTGTCATGCTTTCAAAAACTGCTCTTTCTCTTTCCACAGTACAAATTTCCCTTGCTACAGAGGTTTGTTTGTTTGGATGTTTTATGGGTCAAGAATTGCTACAGAGGTAAATTTTTTTTAAAGGAAAGCCGTAGCAGCATCCTGTTATCCGGAGGAATCTCTATCTGCTATCCTGATAACCGGAGCATATGTTTCTCATCTGTAACTTTTAACAGCGTAAAATCTCATTTGATGTCTTTTATGCTTTTATAAAGTATTATATGCGGTTTATGTTTCTCAGCCATGCTTTGTTCTTGTCTGTATAACACATTCACGCCAAGTAATTTCTTGACACAGGATAACTCTACAAAATGGAAATGACTTTTGTGAATCACCCCAATATTAATATTTCTTACACATTCACTGAATTTTTATAATCTGCGTTTCTACTGGTATGTCCCAAGACCTTAAACTTTTTCCACGACCTTTTAAATGCATTATTCCTCCCTCCTTTCCTCCCCCGCACTCTTTCTCACCTTACAATTAATTTAATTGAAGCGCAATATAACTATATTAATAACTTGTAAAGAAGTTTAAATGACTTACAAGTCAAAGAAGCCTTTTTTTTTTTACTTGTCGCTTTGATCTAAAAAGCAGTCCATGCACTACGCCACTAATTGCGAAGTTTTCCACAGTAACGTTTTATATACTCTCGTAAGAGAAAGAATGTCCGACGCCTGCAGCTTAATGCTAAAGCACTTGACCGGATGCCAAGAGATTGTGGGCTCGTGTCCCACCATGTGGGTAGATAAATCATTTCTTTTCTTTGCGAGTAATTCATCATCTAATACTACCACATCAGCGGCTAAGATGAGAATTATTCTACTTTAACACATATCAATATTAGTCTCGCCTATAGGACGTTTGGCTTCTTTAACTTTTCGCTTTAGTCTAAACAGCAGTCATTGCAGTGCCCCATTAAATGGGAACTTGTCCGTAATAACGCCTTATATACTTTCACAAGGGAAAGAACGTTTGACGCCTGTAGCTTAATGGTAAAGCGCTTGGCCGATTTATAAACGTCAACTGGTACCCGTTACCTTTCCTTCCTATTAAATGGTTATATAATTTAGTTTTATTAAATGATGAATGACTATATTTCCTATTAAATTATTAAATGAGTTCCTATCAAATTATTAAATGATTTGCTATTAAATGATCCTTATAAAATGGTTTCTTGTTGTCTTTCTTTCCTATATATATTCTGTCGTTCACACTCTCCCTTTGATAATACTCTTGCGCAGCCATTTTTACAGTTAAAGGAAAACTTTCAACGGTATTTGGCGTTTGTGACGATGCCTATCATATTACAATAATAAAAAATGGTGTTACCGTTCAACATTTTTAACAATAGCTGTGGTAGCTAATTTTTCTTTATGCACGTAACTCTCGAGTGCACATCTTGAAATGTCTACATCTTAAGATACATCCCGATATCTCACAAAAATCTCGCCCCGGAGGCTTTCTTGTGTTGACCATATTTGGCAATTGTGTTATCCCTGCGGAGGGTAATAATACCTTAACATCTTTACATACGGAGAAAGAGAGCGTTGTTTCCTGTCCTCATTCGTCTAGCGGTCCAAGACACTCCGGGCTAAACGGAGGGACCCTGGTTCGAATCCAGGATGGGGAAAGCGTCTCTTTTTCTCCAAAATTACATAAGCTCTAGTTTGAGCTGTAATTAATACGTGGGTGGCAAAAATTATTGTATAATAAATTCCCCCACGAAAACTCACAAAAATCTCGCCCCGGAGGCTTTCTTGTGTTGACCATATTTGGCAATTGTGTTATCCCTGCGGAGGGTAATAATACCTTAATACCAAATATTATGTATTTGTTTAGACAGATAAAGTGAACGGGAAGAATATAAAATATTCTTGAAAATGTAGTGGTAGGAAATCATGTGAACATAACGTGTAAAGGCACTTTAAAAAACATTAATTTTACTTTGTATGCAAAGTTTTCTACGTTGAGAATTTATAATTTAAAGCAGTTTTTCGAGAGAAAATTACACACGTAACCTCGTAATGAAGGAGGATACTACCACTTTATGTAACTGCATTTATTATTTACAATTCTAAAATGCACAGTAACGTAGGGCCCTTTTCGAAATAATTTTAAGTTATCTTGTTAGTTTATTTTCACTTTTGGATTGCATTTGTTGTACTTAAAAGTAATTTATAGTAATCATTCCTTTTCAGTTCCCTATTTTTGTAGGTAGTGAGAGGAGGAATTCATTGGAAGAACGGCCTGAGAGATATTCTTCATAATAATCAACATACTTCAAAGAAACTAAGTACATTATATGCTAGTGTGAGTATCAAAAGACCCTTAATACAAATAAAGAAGAAACATGTAAACATGCAGGTTTATGTATTTCACTCAGTAAATTCAATTGATATTTTCACGCAATCTTTGCTCGAATACTGCTTTTTGCAATTTTAAAATTCGATGTAAAACCTTCGTGAAAGCATGCAGGTTCTGTTGCCATTCTAATAGCGATAGAGCTTGAAATATTTAGGTATTTATCTGTACTGTAATTTCTACTTCACACATGCAAAAAAAAGTCTTGATAATCGAACACAAAATAAAATTAACTCTTCGATTTCTGCAGTAGAACGTTATTGATTAAAATCATCAAGCACTAAGTTTGAGATAGCTCAGATAATTTTATATCAAACTATGGTTGATTTTACGCAAAATAACTGAGGAAAACTAAATACTATGACACAGCTACGGTGCATTTTCCTGGAAAATTTGGCAAAAACGTTTTGTTAGTAGTGATCTACAACGGTGCTGGATATACTCAATACGAAGCTTCACAGGAAATTTTGAGAAAATACTTAAAAGGAAGAGGCGGTTGGGACACAAGAGGAGATAAAGCTCTTACGAAAAGACGATTTATTGTACTATGAAAAACAGTGGTGAAAAAACGGAAAGCAATGTTTGTAAAGATTACAGTTTTTTCGACCATTGTTTCTATACTACATAGTTTTGCAACTTCAAATGCACGTTACTGAAAAAAAAAAAAGAAAAACGCTCGAAAAAAAAGTTTTGTTACAATGAATTTTTGCGATCACAATGAGTATGCGAAGATAAATCGTTACATTTTTATCAAAAAATTTTTTTTTACAAAACAAAAGCAAAATAACAATCGGCATATGTTAGCACTCAGTAAATCCTTCCTTAGTGGCGATACAATTTAATATATGGTGCGGCATTATGTAAAATAACTATCTGATGTTGTGCTGAGCAGCCCACTACTGCCAGCATGGTCTTTTAACCCGCGAGCAGGCGCGCGGGATGTTTCACATCCCACAATTTACAATTTGTGAAAAAAACCGTCCACCCTTGCTTTTGAAACTGGCCAAACTCTTTCCTGTTGCCTTCAAAGTCACAATCTTTGGGGTAGGGTGACAAAGCGAAAATTCCACTTATTGTTCCCTGTAAAATTGGACGTTTTTAATGAAATAATGCTATATAATCAGATGGGGTGCAAAGCACCCCGCGCGCGTTCTCGCGTTCCTCTAATCGGAGCGATTGCTCGCGGGTTAATATCATTTCGCTTCGATCAAAACAGCGCCTGATAAGTTTTCATGACCAACCTGCTTTCCTGCATCTTTTTATGCGACCACTCGAGAACTCGCTAAGTTGCTCGTATTTCCTGCATATGCATCGTAGAGTCATCTTCACTGGTTACTTGATGTTACATCAAAAACCAGTCACTGGCCATCAGTGCGAACGGCGCTCCTTGTACTGTCCCAAAAAGTGTTCCATTTTTTTACACTTTAGAAATGCTTGGCATATTTGTTGGCGATGCAATTTTAATAAATTGAATATCTAGATTAAGGATATGGTTTTCACATTGAATTTAGCATATACGTCGTGATTTGTTTGTTTGTTTGTTTTTTAAGGCCACTACCGATTTATAAAATTCTTGTCTGCCTACTGTTGTTGTTGTTTCACTCTAAAAATGCTTCCTTTCAGTGACTGATCTAAGAGTGTCCACATTCGCATGGGATACTGTAGACGCCCCAGTTGATATGTTCATTGCTTCCGAGCGCACTAAGTTTGGGTTCGACTCCCAAGTATGCTTGGTTTGATGTAAATGTATCATGAGTGATGTCAATCGCCTATCACGGTGTTTCTATGCCGAACAACTAACAAATATTCGCCTTTATATGACAGTCTAAACTATCGGGAACCAAAATGATTGGATAACCAAAAATGGTGAGCGTTGGGGAAAAAATTTATACTGTGTACCCCAAAATTATCCGAATCGAAAATAGCGTCTTTTGATTTTGACGTTCCAGTTTTGTTGATTTGTGTGAAAATTACACGAAAGTAGATTTTTCAAAAGGGATAAAAAAATTCTATAGAAGATAGCTGATATGGAAATCACACTTATAATCTCTTTTGATGGAGAAGATTCATAGCAAAGGGTAAAAGAAAATTTAACACCATGAAAAAGTATTTTTGAGCACGGTCGATAATGGGTGGGTGGCACCGATGATCATTTGAAATTTTTTCGAATGGCTAAGTTCACAGGGAGCTCTATTTGCAATGATGACCATTTCAAACACTAGATATGAGAAAATAATTGACTGTTAAGGATCATGAAGCGCATTGACAACATGCATGAAAAGGAGTACAGAACCAGTCTTATGATAAACACTGGCGTCTAATTTGATTATTGGGTTATCATATAAGAAGTCTAGTTTATAATCATTTTCCTTTTCAAAAGTGAATTGGATACAGAAATTCGTGGAATTTAAGTACGTGTAAAGTTTGTATCTTTGTTCGTCAAAATTGCAATAAGGTCATCCATGTATCGACTTCGACATCCAAAAGGGAAAAGGTTTATAACTTTTACTTCAATATAGTGCATTTATATATCCGAAGCATATGCAGCGTTCCCGCTGCCAGCAAAAAACAGCCGAGTCTCATTTCTAAGAAATGAAAGGCTACACCAACTTTTTTCACATGAGAAACCCCTTTAGGAATAAACGAAACAGCCTTTACCATTATTAGTTTAGCCACTCAGATCTCGGGTATGACAATTTGACAAGCACCTCATAACCTGACTTAAAGGGGGCCACTAACCAATAAAAAAGCCTCTCACGACTGTCGTCATTGAAACTGACCAATCGCAGGCCATGACGATTCATTCTTAAAAATATGTCGAACGGAAAACACTTCAGTCTTACTCTGCACTTTGACTTGGGGCTGCTAACGATAATAGTTATCTAAGAGTTACGAATAACACTTTACGCCCGGCTCAGTCCGTGGCCTGCACTTAATACCTAATACATTTAGAAACGCCATCATGTAGGCCATACCTGTAACGCTACAGCATCAACCGTAAATAAATATCTTTATTTGCTGTGTTAATCACCAGCGTACATCATCTCTCCAGTCGATCGACAATCATCACCCAAACGCAAAATAACCTTCTGATCTAATATGTGAAATTAACTATATCCCGCTGGTGTAACAATGTACGTTGCTTTGTACGCAACCAATAATTCACGCAACGTTCTCAACACAAATCCTTCACGCGCGGAACATATATATAAATAAATAACAATATATAAACAATAAATTGTTACAAACTTAATAAATAGCGTAACTACATTCATTGCATTATTTTAATCATGGAAATTTACTTTGGATACTTTTTTCTGTTTGTTTGGATTTTTATGGCGCAAGAGCATCTGGGCTATACTGCGCTATCTTTTTTTTCTGTACTTAAATATGGAGAAAAATTCTATGCATCGCTATATTCAGTACCTTGGCGGCTTTAAAGTATACCCAACGATAAGTGATTCGAGTCTAGTTTGGTTGTGTATTTTACGGCGCAAGGACAGCAAAGGTTTGCTATGCTGGGACCTACAGTGCTCCGATGAATCCGAACCTTTCAAGGCCTATAGGGAACCAGTCCCTAGACTACAATAAGCAGTTAGTCAGTAAGCACTTTTTTTTCACCGGTGGGCATCAAACCTGGGTGAAAGACACGCCTGGCGAACGCGATAAATAGTGCCAACAGCAAGCTGTGTTGTTTCCAGGTGGTCACTCCCAATTATTGACCGCGCCCAGTTCAGCAAACTGCAGTAGTCTTACGAGAACTAATGTTTTCAGCATGCTGTGGCCGTTTACTCGGGTCCGAACTAAGTATAAGTAAATATATTAAAAAGAGAAGAAAAGAAAGAAATTTCTATAACTAATTCCTCACTTTTAAAATTATTTTAATTAAAAAATAATTGTTTTGGTGGTAAGACGAAATTAACATTATCCTACTTTTTATGATAAATTTACTTTAGTTTCACCTTAATATTGTACCACGTTTGTAGCCCATAGAAACAACGCCGGTTTTGGTGGCTCTATAAAATGTTGAAACAAAGGTGGAAACTCTTGCACAAAAGCATTTCCTTGTTGCAGAAATCCGCCATAAGACATCTGAATGCCATGGGACCGGATGAAAACGATTTTAAACTAATCAACTCTTTTATGCTTAATAGGGTGGAAGGGTGCGTTTCCCTCAATGGGAATTCAAAACCTAAAGGAACACGAAGCACGTTGTAACCTTGGTTTTTAACGACTTACACAAAGAACTGTTTTTTTGTCAGCAGGGAGCAATGAAACCAGATACAAAGTATAACAATGCTTGGAATTTTAAGCCATTTCCTTTCTAATTGGGTTTCTGTTCATTGGTTGAGATGTGGGCTGGTATAAAAACTTTGGAATATAATAATACATATTGTATAGGCAAATATCAGGTACTTGATTCAAAGGGTTGGTTGGTTATAGTTTTATGGCGCAAGGACGGCAATGGTCATTTTGCAAGGTCATTTTTCGAGGAAATCAGTACATCGTTAGCACCAATATCTGCAGTGATACTTCTAAACATGCCTTTCACAACATATGACACGACGGTAAATCTCTATCCCAAAGTATTCCGGTATGCCTTTTACAAAATGGATACCAGTACTGATACTGAACAGAAGGCCTCACGTGCCAAAATCTGATTCTACGTTTCAGCTCATCCCGCAGGTATTGTATATGTCTTTTCCATTTAATACAACGTCTATGGGACCATTAAGAACTCGCATCTGATTTTGGCCAATAAAACCTTTCGGTACGGCAATACTATCAGAATTGCGTGGACATCTTTCACTGAGGTCCGGACAATTATCCGGCCATTCCTGCATCATTTTTTATAAACCACCTACTTGATAGAAAGTGCATGATAGATTATAGCTTTGTTTTACTGAAAAATCAACTCCTCCTCCTATTAAAGATACTGCATTGTAGCTATATCTAAAATATTCAGGTATTTGTCTCCGACTTCCTATATGTTAATATGACCATTAGAAACTATGTCCATACATCGGGGAGCAATCGCATTTGTAAATCAAAAAGTTGGTATTTTTACGTCTCCGCTACAATTGTTTGCCTCATTGTTTAAAGCAAAACTTTTCGAATGAAAATATTTTAGATATGGCAATAAAAAATTTCTTGCTCGAGAATTTCTCTACATTACACTATAATTCCCTGCACATAAATACTCATATTCTGTGCACACTTAAATGCACATATTCCGTGTAAGCAGGTGCCTATCGAAAGTTTTTTCAAGACGTAGGTTATCATTTTAAAATGAACTTTTTCTGGAAGCCGGTGTACATAAATTAAAGAAATAATGCAAATCAGGACGTTCCCACTAAACGTATCAATATAAAAAGAATATCTCGCACACGAACGTACTAAACTTGCAACTCGATTGTACAAATATTAATGTTAACCTGCATTATTCAACGAATATGTATGTAATAGTAATAAGGTTGGTTAACCATACACTTGAAATGCATCTTTTCAGTTCGAACTTCACCTGCTGATATTTTACGGCACAAAGACAGCTGAAGTCACGCGGCACCAAGACTTCACCGAGGAAGTCAAGCCTCTATTACCCAGGGAAACAAACCCCAGAATTCAGCGAGCAGAAAACCGGCACGCGCTCCCATAGGCGGATTTACCATTTTACCGCCCCAAGCTATGTTGTTGTTTTTGCCGCCCTTTCTTACCCATCCGCCCCCTTTCAATCAGTAGGAGGAACATAAAAATTGATACATTCAATATACGCCCAAAACTTTTATATTGACAATAAAAAATTGGAATCGAACTCATAAATTGAAACGGAAACAATATTACCTTATATTGCAGTATGACCTCTTTTTGGTATAGTATAATAAATCCAATTCAGTTTTTTTAGAACTACGTTTTAATGTTAGCAAAAAATGAAAACCTATCAAACACTGGTATTTACATAGAAAGATTGACCTATACCTTGATTGGTGCAGAATGGCCATTGATGTCCTTGTGCCATGAAACTAGAGCCAACCAAAGCATGGCGTCTACCTTTCTTCCCGGCAAAATATCCGATTATATCATCATATAATATTGATTTTATTGTATCAGACTCGATACGCAAAATTGCTTTCAATCTATCTTCACACATAATTGATCGTAAGTACACTTTAATTCTCTTAAGCCAAGAAAAAGATGGTTCTGCAGAACAGTGTGTGGCTGCCATATGCGTGAATACTCCAAGTGCAATATCAACATTAGGATATACATCGTGCAGGCCGTTTTCTCGTAACCAGCTACAGAACGTACGCTTTGTTACAGATGAATTTTCCTAGCCTGGTCGGCTGGAAGTTTGATAGAGCTTTCAAATGGCAGAGGCTATCACTACGCCCACGGCCGGCCCGTGGTTTTTGCTGTCCCAGGCAGAAGGATAGAATGCCTCCTCTATCAAATAAATATTTACTTTCGTTTTAGAAAATATATTAGCAAAAAAAAAAAAGTTTTGTAATTTAATACTGCCTCTCGAATTTTGCCGTCCAAGTCTAGAGCTCAGGATAACCTATTGGGAAATTCGGCAGTGCGCGTTCCATAATACCAGTAAAATCGAACCCGAGTTCAGGACACGAAGGATCAACGCATTGTCGTTAAGCTACATTAAGACTACCTGATGATTTCATGAATTATAGTTTCGATAAAAACATGCAACAAATCGTACATAAGGTGAAAACGAAATTTTTACACTTAACTAAATTCGATTGACTGGTTGTATTTTTATGACGCAAGAACAGCACGAGTCAGTCTGCGCCAAAACTAAATTTGATGAGCATCGAACGAAGTCCAATGCAGTGGGAATGTGGTGATCGTAAACACTAGCCATCTACGGCGCTAATATACAAAGGTATGCTAATCTAGTTAGATACCTTAATGCTTTTAGTAATACATTTACATTCGGTATTATTTCAGCCTGGCAGTAGTTTTGAAGAAAAATATTATGGAAATTTATTAATAATTTTTCTGGTTACCCCAAAACATCGCCGTAATTCTAATTTAAATTTTTAACGTAGAAAGCAAATATTTGCTCATAAAATTGTTCACATCTCAGCGCTCTTTTAGCAAAGAGAAGTATAAATGTAAACAAAGAATTTAAAATTGTAGGAAATCGTTGTTTAAACAAATTATTCAAATGACTTTTAATTACTTTTCGTACGAAAACGGCTCGCGACGGAGAAATGAAAAGAAAACACTTTTATGTCGCGAATATTTGATTTTTTTCTTTGAATGGGTTTGACTGAAATAACGATGAAATTTGCATTTTAATTTAAAACTATGGAAATCTCGTTTTTCTTCATTTAAAAAGTCATATGCTCTGATTAAACACTTGAAGACTGAAGTCAAATTTTGTTGGCTCATGTAAAAAAAAAATGAAAGAAAGAAGACTTAATTTTACTCCCCAATAAACTTCGAGTGCCCATTCTGATGTCTGAAATGAAAAATTTCCAGATAACTAACAACCATCTCTAACGTCCATCACAAACTAATATCTTAAATCATAGGCTTACGCAGAAAGTTCATAAGGGAGTTATAGGCTCAATGGGGGGTTACAGAGCTACAACTCACATATTCCTATGTTAAATATACAAAATTTCATTGCAATGGGGGGTTATTGTTTGTTTGTTTTTTGGTTTTACGGCTCAAAGACTACAGTGGTCATGCTGCGCCGGGACCTACAGTTTTCCGAGGAATCCGAACCTCTTAAGGCCTGGGGAACCAAACCCCGGACTACAGTGAGCAGTGCGATCTTTTATGAGATCTCTGAGTAAGCGTTCTTTTTGCACTGCTGGGAGTCGAACCCGGATTAGCCGCGCAATAGGAGAACGCGTTACCACACTGCGCCACCGCAGGGCCGCAATGGGGGGGTTACAACTCCCATCAACACCCCCTGCGTACGCCAGTGTCTTAAATCTATTTTTGTAGCGATCCTATTTTCTATTAAGTTTCATCGCTTTCCCTAGTTCCTGCTCCCCCTCTCTTTTTCCTAGAGGCTTTTCAGCGGTGTGGTAATAACGCAGTTTGGCTCCAGATGATGCCGCAGAACACATGCCGTTTTTCTAGCGTCCCATTGTATAGAGCAGGGGTCTCCAAACTATGGCCCGCGAGCACCACCAATCCGGCCCGCGGTAGCGTACCGGACATGCCCAATAAACAAAAATTAACATTGGCCAACATAGGAAAAGAAGCTCAGTGCGGCCCGCGGGCAAACAAGAATAAGCAAAATTGGCCCTTAGACTAAAAAGATAGGAGACCCCTGGTATGGAGTTAGATTCGCTTGGCGACAGAAATCCGAATGCCTCAAGAAACTGTAAGTCTTGGCGCAGTATGACCGCATATGCCCTTCCTCTGTGAAATAAAAGCAAACAGACTTTTCCTCCTAGCTTATCTTCAATAGCTTTTACCTCTAATAATTTATTATATATATATATTATCTTATTGTATTATCTTACAGTCCAACCTCGTTTACGGAAACACCAAGGGGACAAAGGTTCGTGTTATCCAGAAAGGATGAGGTCATGTTACTATGTTATTTATTCAATCACTCGTTACTATGTAGAAAAAATGAAATCCGTATATACGTAGCTTTAAAATCCATGTTACGTACAACAGGTGATACGAAAAATCTTTCTTTTACTATAAAAAAAAATAAATAAATAAAAAACACGAAGCACCCTAAAATATATTCCCATCATCTCGAAATTTCGCATGCAAATTCTTTTAGACCAAGTATGCAAATGATTAAATTTTCAAAGCCAATGAGTGTTAACTTCGATCATAGCGCGCATTTCTACTGCGCAACTGGCATCGTATAAAAGAGGTAAAAATTGCGAACGGTTTATTTTTTTTCGTTATCAGCGTTGCAGTTCCCTGGAGACGCAACCAGTAATGACGTTGGGACGTTGTCGAAGACCTTATAGCCAATTGGACGACTTCGAACGTGGTCGCATAGTCGGGATGCTTGAAGCTGGCTGGTCCTACCGAGCAATAGGCTGCCACCTGCACCGTACGGACACTGCTGTTCAAGGGTGTTGGCAGCAATGGTTTCTGCGAGGAACTCATCGGCGTAATAAAAGCTCTGGAAGGCCAAGGTGCACGAATTCGAGGCAAAATCGGTTGGTTGTGCGAGAGGTTCGAGCTGACACAACAGCATCATTGTCCGCCATCCAGCGTGCTACAATTTCTTCCATACCACCCGTAGCACCTTCTACCATCTCACTACGCTTGGCTGAGGTGGGGTTACGCTCACAACTGCCTTTAAGATATCTGCTTTTAACCCCACACCATCGACAGAGTCGTCTGGAGTGGTGTCGTAGCCGATCATCGTGGCTGCCAGCAGATTAGTATCGCATAGTGTTCAACGATGAATCCCGCTTCAGTCTTGGAGCAGATGACCATCGGATCCGTGTGTGGAGGTGGCAGGGATAGCGGTCCCAACTACCCTTTGTTTTACACAGGCACACAGGCCTTACCCCTAGTGCGATAATGTGGGGTGCTATCTCATACGACAGCAGGACGCCCTTAATAGTCCTGCGTGCAACTTTAACAACTCAACGATATGTTGATGACATCCTGCGGCCGTTTGCGTTACTCTTCATGACACGACAGCCTGGAGTCATTTTCCAACAAGATAATGCCAGGCCCCATATGGTTCGCATATCTGTGAGCTACCCCAGTGCTGTTGATACTCTTCCTTGACCAGCAAGATCACCAGACCTTTCACCAATCGAACATGTATGGGACATGGTAGGCCGCCAGATTCGGGCACCGCAAAATGTGGCGGATTTGGTGCAACAAATATATTTGGCAGAATGTGTCGCATGATGATATTTAGGAACCTTTATCATACCTTAGCTGGACGTATAGATGCATGCATCGCCGCCAGTGGAGGTCAGCAACTATTAATAATAATAATGTTTGTTTATCACAAGGGTTACATATTGCATACAGTCTTGAATTTCAATTTAAGTATAACAAATTTGATTGATTTAAACATTAAATGTGCAATTCCTAGCCGTTGATGGGTCCCAAGGCCTTGAATTTTTTACTATTCCTTACCGGTTCATGTGCTGGATGTACATGTAATCTCAATAAAAAAAAGATAATTTTTTCATGGTGCTTCATTTCTTTTTCAAAGAGCCTATTATCATGTGTTCAAACTGATTAATCAAACAAGAAGATTCGGTTTTATTTTTTAAAATACTCTTTGCAGTCTTGAATCTTATGGCAATTTCTGTTTAACTTTGCATAATACGCATCATTTAGAATTTCTAAGTTTTTTTTCTAAACTCAACGACTTCTTCACTTTGCGATTCATTTTTACACTTATAAACATGGAAAGAAATCGGCATAAAACGGTTCTATATAAAATACACGCCAGAAAGAACCGGTTTCGACTGTCTCGTATTCTGAATTTAAAGGTGATGGAACTGAAACCATCCTACCCTGGTCAAAGTGAGCTAGCTATCCCAACCCTTTAAGGCTATCAAAACAAGGATATTACCTTTAAAAGATAACAGTATTTTGCTTTCTTTGGAACACGGAAAAAATTACATCGAGAGACTTAAAAAAGCACTTTTTTTTCATGTTAAGCAGGGAAATTTCTCCAATGACCATTGATTATCAGTTCGTGTGTTAAACGGCATTTCGTGTTGACTATATTCATATTTTTTAAAAACTAAAAGCACGGGAATTCCTACTACATTTGACTGGGATTCAGGAAGTAGTTCGTGTTAAAAATAGTTAACGTTAAAACGAGGTTCGACTGTACTATGAATTCTTTCTAAATAATCTTTCTGCTCTGTTTTATATTCATTAATCTAATTTAACTTTCAATTCTTTGCTTAGTTTGGCGTTTTCTATTAGTTTTGTTTAATAACATATAGATTTTACTTCAGAGATTCGAGAAAATTTTGTGTGTTCTACATATCACTTCCATATAAAAAATGTATATTTCGTCATCACTTTCCCCGTTCCTATTGAAGTTCTGAAAGGCTGATCAGTTTACGTATTGATTAGCCTACTTTTATGTATTGATTAGCCTACTTTTATGTATTGATTAACCTACTTTTATGTATAGTTTAAAGGCGGGAAATTTTAAGAAAATTTAAAATGTTAAACTTTTAGCTTTTTGTAAAAAAGTAAATGAAAATAGACTTCGTGGCTGTAGTATTAAATTTTAAGCCTCTTGAAAAAGGTCTAGTCAGAACATTGTCAAAAACGTAACTCGGCTTTCGAAAACAAGCGAGAAATTTAAAATCATGTTATTTTTGTTTACCTCATCTTTTAAGAGGATATAGTAGTTTTCGAAAGCTTTTAAATTTTGTACTCATCCTTTGGCTTTCAATTTTTTTGCCCACTGCATTATTATTTTTATGTTGAAATCTAATTATCGGCAAGAACTTTCTTTTGTCAACTAAAATATAGTGTAGAAATTTATGTCTACTGGGAAAATTGTTGGAAAAGAGATATATGTTTAGTGCGCAAGATCAACAACAAACTATATACGCTGCCTGTGAGAGAAAATGACACACCATGAAGGAATACTCAAAAACAGACCAAACTGCACACATAGATAGCCAACGAGGTGCAGAACAAATAACTTAATTTTCACATACATATAAGGCTCCAGTGAGTGGCCTAAAATACAAGATTATTAATAAGAAGTGGGACCTCTTCTATGCTGAAGGCGGATAGCCACAATAGCATAATCAGGTGCTTCTCACACTGTGGAAATTTTACAGAATAGGCGAATATCTGTTCCATATTACCAGGATATATATGGATTGTATATTATAAAGATGGTGACACACCTTGCCTCAAAGCTGAAGCTGCTATGGACTGGTATGGAAAGATGAGTATGAAACTATTGCCTTGGCCCGACAATGGTCCTGATCTCAACCCCATCACATGCCTTTGGGACAACATATAACGGCAGTTGATGTTGATTCCGACAAGCCCAAATTTTTCAGCTCAATTTATTGAGGTTTTGCAGGAGGAATAGGGATGAATTCTACTTAATGTCACTTTCAAATTGGTCGAAAAACTTTCTTAACCAGCATTTGCGATAATCCAGTTCGAATGCGGATATAAAGGATATTAGGGTTAGTGTTTTGTGTTAAAATGTTTATGTTTCTAGTGTCTGAACAATTATTGGTAAATAGTGTCTGGTGTATGGGTTTTTCTTTTTTTTAAGAGTATTTAACATGCACCATAAAATATTACATGTTTTGATTTCCTCAATTAAGACATATATGTTACGTTGTTAATAAAATTTACGTCATATATATATACACATACAAAAATATATACAAGGTATGTACAAAAACAACAACAATCAATTGGAGTAAGAATGATCAATGGGAAGCGCAAGAAAAAATTAAATTTGCATGATGTCCAAACTCTTAGCGAAAGCTAAAAAGTCGCCAAAATAACGTTCTGAGACCAGTTCTTTTAATTCTGATGGCCATAGTTCACCGTGGGCAACTGTTTTCTTGAGTAGGCCAATTCTAGCTGCTTCCAGAGTTGGGCAGCGTAGTATGACATGATCCACGGTTTGTTCAACAGTTCCATCACAGGAGCATGCTGACGATTCTCGAATGCCAAAACGTCGAAAGTACTGACCGAATCTTCCATGTCCTGTTAGGAGTTGCGTTAGCTGATATGTGATTTTTAAGTGATTTGCGTTTAACCTATCTTTGACGGAAGGGAAAAATCTTTTTGTGAGGCTTCCGTTCTCAGTTTGTTGCCAATGATCCTCCCATTTGCTGGATAATGAATCTTTGATCATATTTTTTATTTCTATGACAGGGACTTTTTCATATATTAATGTGTGTGTGTGTGTGTGTGTGTGTGTGTGCGCAAATAATTGGTCCTTTACATGGAAACAAATCAGGTGTTCTTAATGGTAATCAAATTGAACTAAACATCGGCAAAGTAAATTTTTTGCTTCTATGATTGATTTATTCATATATTTTTTAAATAATATTTTGCTTTATTCAAACAGTCAAAGTTGAGATAGTCTTTTAAAAAGTTTATTCGTTCATATCTTCTAACTCGTTCAAATTTGGACACCGATATTTGCTGAGTAAAACACAATGTTACATAGAATATTTCAAAGGGTTAATTAAAAAACTGAAAAAAGTTTTACTTCGTATACATATTTTGTGGTGAGATGCGTGCAGTTGACCCGTCAATGTTGCACGGAGATTAATACAGTGCACTTTGACTGGGCAAGTGCGACTTTACGTATACTAGTACCCCAATGTGCAGTATGTCTTTAACTCATTGTGCAATTGTTTTGTTGATTTTTTACTCTTTATTCGTTCATAGAACATAAGATGGCGCAGATATATATGCGCATAACGCTACTAGAGACACCCTGTAAATATTATAAATAGCAATTAGTCATGTCAAACCATAACAATTAAGAGTATCTAGGACAAGGTGTATAATATGCCATCTAAAAAGTTTTTAAACCATACTGGTAAAAAAATATTGCTTTCGTTATATATAACGGATATGCTATTTGAGTTTGGTTATAGTAAAATTTGTCAAGTAGTCAGGTTAAAATACTAGAACTTAAGCTACAAGCAATTGTTGCGGCTTTTGAATTTAACTGTGACGCCCAATGTTTCTCTGATCTCATCCTATTGCTAAGTAAATTTACAAAACCTTGAATTTGCCCAAATAAAATCAATGTACAGAGTCTTTATAATTAAAGTTCCACTTTGAAATGGCCATAAAATGAAAACTACTGGACCAAATGTTATCAAACTTGGTAATAGCTTACAGGAGGTCATGGGATTTTATTTTCCGCAAAAAAAATTAAAAAAAACAGATAAATAGAATAAATAAATAAAATAAAAATAAAAATAAAAGTTAAAAAATCACCACCAGCAGGAATGGCACTGTATGCAATATTGTTAAACGAAATAAGACATGAAGACATCGTTTTAAAACGTTTTTAATCGTTTCTAAAACGTGTTACAAAGCATGTTGAATGTGGCGTCCACCATTTTCTGAAAGCAAGTTAAATCGCATTACTGCGTTCTCAACAGCAGCTCTTAGCATATCAGGAGGAATGTTGCGGACATGTCGGTGTATCGCATCTTTCAATTCCGCCAAATTGTTTATGTTATCACCATAAACAATTTTCATAACCCCACAAAGAGTTTCGTTTTGAAAACGATTAAAAACGTTTTAAACCGATGTCTTCATTTTTTTTATTTCGTTTAACAATATTGCATTCCCGCAGGTGGTGATTTTTGAGCTCTTTTTTTTTTTTTTTTTTTGCGGAAAATAAAATCCCATGACCTCCTGTAAGCTGTTACCAAGTTTGATGACATTTGGTCTGGTAGTTTTCATTTTATGGCCATTTGAAAGTGGAACTTTAATTATAAACACCCTGTATTACATAAAAATAACCCTTTGTCCTTTAAAACAGCCCCGTTGGATTCGTTGTCGCTTTTGGATATAAATAACTAAACCGCGAAAACAACGAAAAGCAGTTTTCGACCAATCTCCTTTGGCAAAGAACGGCAAAAGCGGTTTAACAAAATACCTTTTATTTTTACGTCGAAATAAAATTTAAGAAAAAAAAAAGATAAAACTATAATTTTCAAAAGGATGTTTGGGGAGTATGGTGCGTAAATCCAGAATCCGATCAATTAATTCTTTGTATTAGAGAGTAATTAAAGCAATTTCTCTCGATACTTATCAAAAGGATCTCTGTTAGGTATTATTACCCTCCGCAGGGATAACACAATTGCCAAATATGGTCAACACAAGAAAGCCTCCGGGGCGAGAATTTTGTGAGTTTTCGTGGGGGAAATTTATTATACTATAATTTTTGCCACCCACGTTTTAATTACAGCTCAAACTAGAGCTTGTGTAATTTTGGAGAAAAAGAGACGCTTTCCCCATCCTGGATTCGAAGACCTTCCGGAGCCAAAGGAGACCCTGGTTCGAATCGGGATGAGGAAAGCGTCTCTTCAAAAATTACATAAGCTGTGGCTTATGTCGATGGTGTGCTTAAAATATAGTAAAGATCTCTATATTCCGTAATCAAAGGGGTAACTACTTAATAATTAAAGGAAGGTGAGGAGGAATTATTCAATGCTATTGAGCTTTGATATTCTACTGTTTATATCGTTCGTATTAGGATCTTTCTTTTAGGTAGAAGAAAGAAGGCTTGCAACTCGCTCACAGACTTGAGTCAAACCGCAAATCTATGAGTTACCGTCGCATTGCCTTAACCGCTAGGCCATTGAGTGCAGCCTTACGTGGCCCTATTCTTGTATATTTATGTTAACTGAAGTTAGAACTCCTTGAAAAATAAAGGCGCGTGTGGTGGGATTATTTAATATGATTGACAATTCACTTTTTGCATGGTTCTCGTAGAAACTGTATAGAAAAGTAGAAGTCAAAACTTAATCATATATTTTTTAATGTCTTTATATTTATGAATTCTGGATGCTTATACTATTATGTTCAATTCACATGACGTAGATAGAAAATGCTTAAGAGAGTTTCGCGTTCTTTAGCTTTCCTTTGAGCGAAAGTCAATCTGCATTTAGCTATTTGTCGCCAGAAGAAACGGCTAGGAAAACTATAACCGTAATAAATAAGACACATAATTTATTTTTTATTTTTTTACATTGCCCAATTTAGCAATTTCTAGCCAAAACAGCTAGCCAAAACAGCTGCAAAAAATAAGCAACTGGGTGAAATGTTTTATAAGTTAATTCATATAAGTTATAATTACACAGAGAGGAGGGAGAGCGATTTCATTGTTTTATGGTATTTCTTAATAACAAGACGAAGATTTGATATTTATTCCTGATGATAAAGCTTTGTAGAAACTTTCCTAATTTCTCCCTTTTTTTTTAAATTTAAATAATTTTAATGATAAGCTGTAAGACGTCAGTGTGTGCCCCATGTTCCACTAGTTGCAACTGTGTATTGAAGCATGTCAATGAAAATTCTGGACTAAGTTTGCGCTTGCCACAAATGTGTGTAACACTTTCGAACCATAGCCATCTAAGAGAATAATAAACAATTTTGTAACGTAGATAAAAATTCTAAGTAAAAGATAACAAGTATTCAAGTAACAGTATATCAAGTCTTACTTAGTACTAGCAATAGGTAATAGCTCCAGCTGCATTTCTAGCGGCTGTACAATACTTTAAATTTCAACTAGCTGCTTCTTCGGAAAAAGTGTGGAATGCTCCACGTGAAAATTAACATTAACTAACATTTTTGGTACAAATAATAATATTACATTTCTTGAGTTCATAGTTGACGTACATTTTAAGTTGTCTTTGTTTATTTTAAGAACTTTTTTTTATTTAATGTAAAAGCCCAGGAATATGATCTCTGAGAATTTTCTTCGCATGATCCTTTAATCCAGATCAATATGGTTAAACAAATATACTAAAGATGAGTTTGGGCTCGTTTTCTGAAACCTGCGCCCACCTGAACCCCAAACTTTAAATATAACTTTAACCCCTTAATGTACGATTTAAATTTTTTAAAAAATTTTAAACTACACTGTTTAATTTCCTTCGAATTTTCATATACACGTATTTTTTTACAATCCTCGAAAACGAATCACATAATTGTATTCCTTGGAGAATTTCGATATTGAAAAGTCAGTTTTCGGCTTCAGTTGCATCCGTTTTATGAGCCCAGATACGCCCGAGATCAAAAACAATATAAAGTATGAGACCGTCTCATCTCTAAAATATATATTTGTGGGATATATTGGGGTAAATTCCTGGGCATCATCTTATAAAATTATTTATCATTTCCTAGGCTTATTACACAGTTGTATTTTTTGGGACGTGCTACAATATTTAAGCGACTTCATACTGTGTATGTATGTGTAGTGAATAAATAAAATTATAATTATTGTTATTAAGATTACTATTATAAATACTGGGAAAGGTAACCTATCCACAGATGTAGCCTTTTTAATACCCAAGAACACTTAACGTTTACTGCAATATTAATGAATGAGTGGTAAGTGTAAAAATGCATTAGCTAAATATTAAAAACCTGCCTTTAAGATTTGGGCTGTTTTAATAATATAATCAGAAGAAAACGAGGTATTGATAAATCTAGAATATCATGTCATGAGGTTTATGTGTGAGCCACAGAACGATTTTATGTTTGTAATAATTTTAATGTCGTTTTCTATAGGTAATATTTTTTTTTTCTTATGTTCACACTTATTAAGCTCTATTTCACAGATCATTAAGTAAGTATTGGAAACCGATCTAGTTATTTGAATTCTGAAGGAGCTTGATTTTATTATAAGCATCTCGAACCTTTACTTTTTTAGCTTCACAACTCGTCCTGTAATTTTCTAATTTTTCATAAGTAGTAAGTAACATTGCACGTGTGTGTGAAAGAAGTTCAAAAACAACAACTAACTTAGTGGTTTCAAAATTATTGGGAGAGCTCAAGCTCATATTATATTCATAAATTACAATATATGTAAAATTAAAATTTATTTTAACTTACTGAGGAGAAGGAACTCGGGCCCATGTAACTCTACGTCTAAGACAAGAACTCGAGTAAAGTATATCTGGTATAAATTAAATGGAACACAGTACACGCTTCCATTTTTGACAGATAATGAAATTTCTGAATTCACTGATTTTCCTTATTTGTTATGTTTTGACTTCATTCCGAGAGAAAGAAAACTTTATCCGATTCCAGGACAAACGGTAACATGAAAACGGAATTGGCAGTTTCTAAAGAAAAAAGGGTCACGTTTTGAGGCTTATTTCCTTTTCGTAAGGGAATGGAAATAGTTTTGAAAACGTTTCCATTCCGCAGATTCAATAAACGTGGGTTGTCTTTCGTCCTCTCAGTTTTTGGTTGAGGTTTCATTTAGAGTTTCGGCGGCAGTCCTATTGAGGATTGCATTCCTGTAATAAGATTCGTTTTTAGGAATTTACCTTCGTGAAGAATGATCTGTTTTTCCTCGTTTTTACTTTCAAATTTGATATTCGAATTTTGGAGAAATATGTTATTGGGGAAAATACGAAAATCCTCATCTTAAATGGGAAACGAATATTAGTTTAGGGATGTTGCGAATCAGGTCGGTGATTTAATATAGGAAATTGTGGATAAATTGGATGTTTAAATGATAGTTATATATATATACATATAAAATAATAGATTTCCGACTTTGTTTAAGCTCGCCTTTACTCTAAATTTAACCTCTTATAGACAGAGATTATTTTACTTTATTTCATAAAGCAAATTGCAAGAATATAAAAATTGCTTGATTAGTAAATTTTTCAGTTATGTGGAATAAAAACTCAATCCGAGAATATAAATTACGGAACTTAAATTTTAACTGAACTACACAATCTCACATGCATCAAACAGAACCTAAAGGTTCTAAACTGGAAAAGCGCAAATATAACAAATAAAATCATTTTAACATTTATAAATAATTAATAAATATTAGTATAACAATTATTAAACATTTTTATAATTATTATAATAAAACAATTATTAAAATTATTTAATGGATCTAGGCCTAAAAATAACAGCCAATTTTCGGGTCTCCTTTTTTTTCAAAGTTTGATTTCTTTTATTACATTTCCACTTTTAAATTTTTCCCTTTTTTGATATGACATCCTCTCTCACTTAAACAATGCCTCATTGCTTGTTTTAAGGTTGAGTTATATCATAAAAATAGTCTCTAAAATTTCAACGTTGTGCTTGTTGCTTTGAAATAACTTCGTAGAATATATGTACTACATATTTTATATATCCATCATAAGACAGGCAGTTATTTAAATGCACCGACATGGAAAATAATACAACTAACATAAATTCCAGCCGAGCAACTAATGTGAAAGCGTATAAATTTCCTTCTATATGTGTTGTTACAACAGCAGAGTAGTAATTTTTCCAATTAATTTTAATTCTATTCATCACAATTAAACATAAAGTAAACTTGCGTGCATTTTCTGTGATTTTATACATAAAGACTTTTAAAAAAATACGTCGAAATTTTATTTATTTCCATGTAAAGTAAAGCTAAAATGTGTGATATCAAACGGAAGTGAAAAAAAGTTTGCATTTGCAAATTTTTCTAACCTTTCATGCAAAATCTAATTTATTCGTCTTAAAACACAAACATTCTTTGCCGAACGGAGACGATTTGGAAAAGAAACAGAATTTGTATTCAACTTTCATATTTAAAGCTCCAGAAATCCGATAAGTTAAAGCATAAACAAGGAAGTGTGCGGAGAAAAAACGTTCTTATGCACAATAAAATGAATTAGAGAAAGAGAAAAAGACCGAAAGAAAAACAGTCGAAGTTAGAAAAAGTAAAATTGTATAAGAGAGATGTTTAACAAGAGCTCTTATTCCAGTGTTAGAGGGTTTGGGTATTTTCCCAATAAACAGTTTAGATTTCTGTCCCGTAGATCTATTGTGATCCAATTGTTACAGTGTGTTAACAATTGGACTTTAGCTATTGAGAATGGTACTCCTATAGATATGATATTTATTGATTGGGAGAAGGCTTTTGATAGAGTTATGCGCTTTATTCTTATTGGGAAGTTATCCTCCCTCGGTGTTACACCCCACTTAATTCGTGTTATTGCAGATTCGTTGGAAAATCGCAAATTTAGTGTTAAAATTTCTGTTTCTATGTCAAAGAATGTTACTGTTAGAAGTGGTGTCATTCAGGGTTCTGCACTCGGTGCCATTCTATTTCTTGCTATGGTGTCTGATGTACCTCAAATATTGCGACCATTGTCCTCTGACTTATTTGCTGATGATTTAAAGTTCTATAGAAGTGTTCAATCCTTTGCATCAGCTTATGATAGACTGGGGGAATGGTGCGAGTTAAACAAGTTGGCCATTTCAATTGAAAAATCATCTGTCTTACATCTTGGTGAATTAAATATGGACTTAGATTATATAGTATGTGGTTCATTATTGGGCAGTGTTGGTTATTACATTGATTTAGGTATTACTATATCTGGTCGCCATGATTTTTCTGACCATTCTGCTAGAATCGTTTCAAAGGCCAATAATAAATGTTATATGTTGTTACGTGCATTTTCCAGGTGTAATCTTTCTACTTTAGTTTTGGCCTTTAATACATATATTCTTCCCTCATTGGAATTTGCATCTCCAGTGTGGAATCCTTATAAGCTTAGAGATATTAGGATCATGGAGTTTCCTCTTAGAAGATTTACTAAACGTTTACCTGGATTGAGGGTCTTTCTTATAGCGACCGTTTGGCTCTTTGTGGTGTTCATTCATGCGAATGGCGTCGACTTGTAATTGATTTGAAGCTATTCTATAAATTGATCCGCGATATGATATATTCTGATCACGACCGACCTCTGATAGCTATGGCCTCTCCTCGGGTTTCAAGGGGCTATCCTTAAAGGGTCGTTATTCCAACTGTAAGGTCAAATTCCCGTTTTTATTACTATATAAATAGAGTTGGACGTATTTGGAATGTATTGCCCGCTGAGCTTGTATGTTTTGCTAGCTACCGTGAATTTGTATCTGCTCTGGACATGACTGACTTGTCTCAATTTTTACATTGTTTTCCTTTTTAGGATTTTTAGGTAGGATTTTTATTGTGTACTATTCTTCATGTACTTTTGTTCTATCTTGTGATTTTGATTTATTAATCGATTTTACTCTCAGTATAAGTGTTTGTATCCATCTGAGTTTTAATAAATTATTATTCTTATTATAATATGCACATACAGAGTGGCCATAATTAAATTTCCTGTTTTAGAGCCTTCTGTAACTCAATCTAAGAGACGGAATGTAGCCAAATTTATTAAATAGGGTATTCAAGACATGGGGAAAAAAGATTTCGTAAAAAGATATAAATCAACTCTATAAATCGCTGAGAGAGGAATAACAGCGCTGTTATAGCTCAGGAAGCGGAAATTTTGTCACTGCGATTTCAACAACGAAGTTGCGTGAAATTGCAGAGTTCTCTCCTATTTCACAATCGATACAGCAGCTTCTACGGCAGCACTCTACGGAAAAATTAGTGATTTTGTCTTTTTTTTCCCAATTGCATGGCCATCTCTCTCCCCTGATATTACTCTATGCGATTTTTGTTGTAGGGTTATTTCAAGGCCAATATCTATCGTGGTGGTGTCTGGACTTTGGCAATCTTTAAGGAAAAAGTATTATAAAGTGTGAAAAACATTCCTCTAAACATGTTACGCTCTGTGCCGAGAATGCTGTACGTAAGATATGATTTTTTGCGTAAAAATAATGGCCACACATTGAACAATATCATCTTTCGTTAACCCTCACGAATGAATTAATTTTCTTGCATTGTGAGACCATTTCGCAAAAGCTCTTACACCACAGTAAATGCAATAATGGATGTAATAACTGATTTTGATATTAAAGTTTTTTCTGTGTTAGTTGTTTCTGTGTTAACAAGTTGTTTCTGTGTTAACAAGTTGTTTCTGTGTTATCGTAAGTGCAGAACATGAAAGTTAATCTGCAACTTCAAGTTAGCCTTTGTTATTCATTGATCCGTACATTTTAACCCTTGGTCAATTTGTTCAGAGCCATTATTTTCCCTGTCGTTGACTAATTTTTTTGTGGAATCTCTCTTCTTATATCTTGAGTAGTCAACCTAACAAATTTGGCAACATTACTGTTATTAGATCAAAATATAAATTACTTTGAAACAGTTATGTTTACTTATAAATGCATTGTATATAGATCAAAAGTAATATAACTCGGCGATCATTATATATAATAAAATTATAATTATATATAATATGGCATATAATATGAAAAACCGTTTTAGATTCATCATATATGAAGAACAAGTTTCAATTCTAATCTACTAAACTAAATATATGAATAAACTAAAAGAAAAAATATATATATAAGCAATTAAATATAAAAAGACAATTTCAAATACTATTAAATAAATAAAGAAATTATTATCTCTTATTATCTCTTAACTCTTTTGTAAGACTATAAGCTGTATATATAAATTGAAATGTATGAAATGTCAATATGAATATGTAGCACAAACTGGAAATCCATTGCACCTGAGAATTAATCTTCATAGAAATAATGTCAAAAGATTTGAGCCAAATAATTTTCATATCATTGAACAAAAAACAGAATTTAGTCATCTCTCCCAACATCTCTTTGATAGTGAATAGAAATATTGAAAATTGTTTATAACAATGAACAT
>QLNU02015360.1:30235758-30253046 GCA_006491805.2 Dysdera silvatica
GGGAGAGGGTTCACTAATTTTTTAGTTTGTTTGCTTAAAGTAGTTGTCTTGTGGGCTGTAACATTATTACGTAAGAATTTTAATGCAAGTGCTAATTTTTTTTTATTTTGGTGTAGTATGTTAATGTTTTTGGAGTGTTACATTTTAGCAGTTTATTATGTTCTCATTTTATTTAACTGTGGTTAAAAAAATTAGCTATAGAGCTCCTGAAAGTCTCTCGCAAGAACTCTCCTCCTCGATGGATGCAAATGGCATTAGCCGGTACCCTTCAGTCAATCAAGCAAAATGCTGAAATTAATTTACTTTGTAATTTTTTCCTTGCGAACGATGATTTCCTGTAACCTTTCCCAATTTTTCGCTTTGCAATTTTTCCCCTTTATGAATGATGTTTCGCAGCTATTTGTCCCAAAGCAACGATTATTTTTTTTAAAAATATTTAAATTAAGTAACATCCATAATAATAACTACATTTGTGAATGAATTATTTTTGATATACCTTAATAAATGAAAATTAAACATCTGTTTCCCTTTAAGCACATTTAGTAAGTCTTGTGGTGTATAACACGCTTGCCTTGCATGTGGTTAATCCCACGTTTGACCTCTAACTGTGCCAGAAAAAGAACACTTACGGACTAACTGCTCACCCTAGTCTGGGGGCTTGGTTCCCTGGGCCTTACAAGGTTCAGATCCCTCGGAAAACTATGTCCCGACATGGCATGACCTTTACTGTCCTTATGCTGTAAAACTCACACAAAAAAAAGTATGCTCAGAATACCTAAGAACGGAAGACAATATCCACTGGAGCTCTTAAAATTACATCCAAGCTTCGATGACTTTTTTCTCATTTTTGTCTACCCATTTTTAACTGCTTTATTTAGCTACTTTTTCACTTTATTACCGGGTTTGAAATTAGTGGGTGCATTGTGCACATAAAATTTTTTATCCGTGCACATAAATTTTTAATTTGGGTGCATGCAGTGCACCTAACTATTCCAAACTATGGCTACTTATGCTTATGTTTCAAGAACAGTGAACTACGGAATAATTTTATATAATTTTCTCAATGTGTCTGCATTTGCTTTGAATGATTATTTGCTTATTGCAAATGAATGTTCAATTATTTTGAAAATTTGCATTTTTTTAGCTGACATGCTTTAATATAATAGCTATACTTTTTACCCATTTTTAATGTTGAGGTTTACTTTCTATTCTGTTAGTTACTTGTACACCTAACTAGTATTTAGTGCACCTGATTTAAAAAGTTAATTTCGACCCCTGCTTTATTATAAACTATGGACTCGTATATTGGTTTAATTAGAAATTCTTTATGGTTTTTGCTTTTGCAGTATGCTGCAAATTGCTGTATCCCAATTATGCGAGTCGATTGGATTAATATACTCTGGGCCAGAAGAACAGATCCACAGTGCTTTGCTACTAACGATGACTTGGTGAGTAATTTGCATATGTCAATTGCCTGCTACTGCAGTGCTTCCCAACTTTCTTCAAGCCGCAACCCACTTTTGTAAAAGCCAAGTAATCTGTGACCCCCCCTTTTATAGTAACAAAATCTCACCTTGATTGGCTGGCACAGAATGACGCTTGCTATCCCTATGCCATACAATACAGTACTGTCATACTGACGGAGATATACAATACAATACAAATGAATTTTATTTTCATACACATGTGTATAGATTACATATACATACATGCATGATGGATTACATGCTAAAACTATAGGTTAATATACATACAACCTAAAAACTTTAGCCATTTATGTTTCGTTAAATAAGAAATATTTTTGAGTGTATTTTTAAATTGTTTTATTGGTATAACATTTTTATTTCGTCTAGTATGTTGTTCCAATTATTTAATCCATAATAATTCATATTATCTTTTCCATAATTAGTTCGAATATATTTTGTTTTAATTTTTTTTATGACGAGTATTTTATTTGTGGTCTTCTTTTATTATTTCTATTATGTCTATGTGTTTTCCTTCATTTATTCTTTGGTATATATATTGAGATATTTTTAATTTGAATATATTTTCTATATTAAGTAATTGATATTCTTGTCTAAATCGAACAATTGATTGATATGGTGGTTTTATTTTGTTTATTGTGTCATTTAATAAATTATTTGTTTTTATTAAGTTTGTCTTATTCAGTTTCCCCCCCATGTTGAATTTCCGTATTGTAGTACACTGTAAATCATTGAATAATAAATATAAATTTTTGCTTTTATAGTTAGTTTATTATTTAATCTGGCTAATAGTTCATTTATTCTTCTTATTTTTTTTTATTTATATCATCTATTTGTTCATTCCATAAAAGTTTTTCGTGTAATTTAATACATAGAAATTTCATTGATTTAACTCTTTTTAGTGTTTTTCTATAAATTTTATATGTTTTATGCATTTATACATGCTAAAACTATAGGTTAATACACATGCAACCTAGAAACTTTGGCCATTTATGTTGTTTAGATAAGAAATATTTTTTGAGTATATTTTTAAATTTTTTTATTAGTATAACATTTTTTATTTCGTTTGGTATGCTATTCCAAATATTTAATCCGTAATAATTTATATTATCTTTTCCATAATAAGTTCGAATATATGTTTTGTTTTAATTTCTTTTTTATGACAAGTATTATATTTGTGTTCTTCTTTAATTATTTCTATTATGTTACGTGTTTTCCTTCATTTATTCTTTCGTATATATATTGAGATATTTTTAATTTGTGTATATTTTCTATATTAAGTAGTTGATATTCTTCTCTAAATTGAACAATTGATTGATATGGTGATTTTTATTTTGTTTATCGTATCACTTAATAAATTATTTGTTTTTATTAAGTTTTTCTTGTTTAGTCCACCCCATGTTGGTTTTCAGTACAGTAGTATACTGTAAATTATTGAATAATAAATATCAATTTTTGCATTTAAAGTTAGTTTACTCTTTAATTTTGTTAAAAGTCCATTTATTCTTCTAATTTTTTTTTATGTATATCATCTATTTGATCATTTCATAAATGTCTTTCGTGTAATTTAAACAAAAAAATCCATTGATTTAACTTTTTCTAGTGTTTTTCCATTAAATTTTATATGTTTTTTTATTAGCATGGAATATTATATAATCATTTTTTTTCAGCATTTAGTATCAGATCGTTATCATAGAACCATTGTGAATCAAATTTAATTGAACTTTTATTATGTTTGCCAGTAATCCAGTATTTGATCCACCTATTGACCAGTTTATGTCATCAGCAACTAATAGTATATTATCATCTAAATACATCAAATCATTTATTGCCAATAAAAAGAATAATGGTCCTAGTACATTTCCTTGTGGAACACCTCTTAAATTATTCATTTTGTCTGACGATTTATTCTCTATTTTAACAATTTGGTATCGACCTTTAAAATAATTTTCTATAAGTTTAAACATTTTACCTCTTATTCCTAAATTAAGTAGTTTATCTTTTGGAATATCTCTGTTTATTAAGTCAAAAGCTTTACTGAGGTCTAGAAAAAAGCCAAATATTAATTCCTTAATCTTCAACTTTTTGTTGCATATTGTTTACTGTTTTTAATAACAAATCCTCTGTTGACTTGTTTATTTTGGAACCCATATTGGTTAACGTGAATTAGTTTATAGTTATTTAAAAAGTCAATCTTTTATGAATTACTTTTTCTAATATTTTTGAAAACACACTCATAATTGCTATTGGTTTGTAATTTTCAATAACTGTCTTTTTTACCTTTTTTAAAAATCGGTTTAATTACAGCAATCTTTAGTTCATTAGGAATTATACTTGTTTCAAAGATATCATTTATAACTATCGTTAATGGTTCTTTTAAATGGTGAATACTTTGTTTAATAATTTTTGGCGCTAGGTCGTCAATTCCTGGTCCTTTATTTGGATTTATTTTATTTAATTCTTTTACAATTTCGATTTCAGAAACCTCATGTTAGAAAATACTATTTGTTAAGCTTGGCTGAAGATATTTTTTGAACTTGCTGTTTAGTGAACTTGATAAATTTAAATTTTCTGATACGTTTATGTTGAATTTATTAAATTCATTAGCTATTTTTCTTGGGTCACCAAATATTTCATTTTTTAAGTATTTTTATGCTTGTTTCTTGTTTAATATTTTTTTCGTCCTAGTAATTTATCAATTGTTTTCCATTTCTGTTATATTTAATATTTTGATAATATATTATGATAGTAAGTGTTTTTTGTTTTATTTATAAGTTTATTTGTTGAATTTCTTATTTTGCTAAATTCATTCCAATGTTCTTTTTTTTTATTGTTTGTATAAATGTTTTATATGATTTATTTTTTGTTTTTATTAGCTTTTTAGTTTCATTTGTAAACCATCCTGATTAATCTTTTTATTTTTTTATTATTTTCATTGGGAAATTTTTGTCATATATTTCTTTCAATTTATTCATAAATAAATCGTATCATGTTTCCGATTTTGGTAAATTTTCTTTTTTAATAATTCTTGCCAATAAATTTTTTGTAATTCGTTATGAAAAATATTTATGTTTTCATTTTTAAAGTTCTGCATTTTTATTTCTTTTTCTTTATATTGAGTTTTTTTACTTATATCAATAAGTATCAATCTGTGATCACTGATATGTAAGTCCGGGTGTATTGTTTCAGTATTTATTATACTAGTGAAGACGAGGACAATTTTACTTGCACTATTTTTAGTAATTCTAGTTTGTTTATTTACTATGTTTAAGACCATTTGATTCCATTAAATTTAGCGGTTTTATTGAACAAAAATTTTTCTTATCAATATCAATATTAAAATCTCCCAATATTAGTAAATGATTACGAATGTATTTTTTTAATTTATTTTCTAGTAATCTCAAAAAATTATCTATATTCATTGATGGCTGTCTATATAATGCCAATAGCGTAAATACTTTTGTATTTATCGATAATAGTTCAAGGCCTTTTTCCATAAGTGAATCCAATTCTATTTGTTCAGTTTCAAGTTCTTTTTTTGAGTACATGGATATTCCACCTCCTTTAGAGTTTTTTCTGAATAATGCGAATTTATTGTAATTATCTATGGAGTTATCAGAGTCACCGTTTTTCCACGTTTCCACTATAACAATTATATCTGGTTATTTTAATTCTTGAATGACGTTATATAGTAAGTCCATTTTATTTTGTAAACTATTAGCGTTCAAATATAGTATTTTCGTCGATTTTGATGATTTTGTTGGTTTTCTGATATTTCTTTTCTTCTTAATATTAATTTTAATTGACTTGGCTTTATGATATTCATCTATTTCTTTTCAAAACACATTTAGGTCATTCATATCTCGAATTTCAATCTTTTCCGTTTCCTTATTTTTTCTCATAAAAATCTTTCCTTTTTTAGTCCACACAAATTTCCAATTATAATTTTTTGCGAAACGTCGAGTTCCTATAAATATACTAACGTCTTTTTTTGTCAAATGTTCGTTCATGAAGATACTGTCCTTTAAGTTCATTTCTTCCATTCCATTTGATAATCATAGGTCCTTTCTTTTCATTCATATTTCATTTTTTTATCAATGTTGTTGAATCTTATCAAAATGTTGCTTTTTCCTATTTTATTGATTTGCAGTCTGTGTGCTTCAATATTTTCATCCGATATATCAATATTTAAAGTTTTATATATTTGTTTAACTTCCTCTTTACAGTTTTCTTCTTTCTTTAGTGAGTAGCCAACGATGATTAAATCTTTGCGTCTGCTGTAACTATCTATGTTGTTCATTTGTTGATCATTATAATAATAATTGTCGTATAATATATTAATTTCTTTATTTACTTTATCTTGTAATCGTGTACTTTCTTCCTTCATTAATTCGATTTCAGTAGTTATAGTTTGAATCTTTTTATTTGTTATTTCGTTTTCTTTGATAATTTCCATACAAAGTTCGGTTGTTTTGTCTTGTTTGTTCATTATTTCATTAGATTTTATAATCATCATTTCTATCTTTTTAGATATTTCCATTTTTTCTTCGGTTTCTTTTTTATTCCTTTTTAGTTCGGATTTTATTCCCTTAATTCGTTCAGGATTTGTTTCGACAAATTTTCTTCCATTTTAATAAACTTTTGTGGCTTTTAGCTATTTATAGCTATTTTCTGGCTATAAATAGTCAATGGCAATAGTGTTTTATAGCTAAGTGCATCTCAGTAACACTAGATTTTATGCGTATGACTAGTAGCTTTTAATTTAGTCGATTATTAATCAACTTTTAATCAATTTTTAAATGTTTTTTGATTTTTTGGTGAAGAAGGACTCCCGATCCATGTTCTTCACGTTTTAGGTCAAGTAATATTGTTTGTTTGTTTGTTTTGTGGTTTTACGGCTCAAAGACTACAGTGGTCATGCTGCGCCGGGACCTACTGTTTTCCGAGGAATCCGAACCTCTTAAGGCCTAGGGAACCAAACCCCGGACTACAGTGAGCAGTGCGATCTTTATGAGATCTCTGAGTAAGCGTTCTTTGCACTGCTGGGAGTCGAACCCGGATTAGCGGCGCACTAGGAGAACGCGTTACCACACTGCGCCACCGCAGGGCCTCGGGTCAAGTAATAAAACGATGTCATACCTTTTTTTTGGCTGTTAATTTTTCAGCTTTTTTGTTTACCTGTTTTACAATTGAATATTAGAATAATAGAAAATAAAGCACACAGTGTTTTGCGATTTGCATTTATTTCGGTAGAAATGACTACTTCAGAATTTTAAAGTGTACTACCATATTATACATATTTTGTAGATGAGCATAACGTAAAAAAGTTAGTATGATATTACAAAATCTTTTACAAGAACTTTTTTCTAAAAATTCAAAAAATTAGAATAATTTTCGCAGCGGTTCAAAAAATTAGAATAACATGGAAAAAAAGTAATTCATTTAAACGAAAAATATTATGAATAGTTAATAATTAGTGGCATCTCCCTTGCCCTTAATAACGTCATGTAGACGATTTGGCATACTATACACCAATTTTTTTGCAGTCATCTTTGATGATAATTGCCCAAACGAATTTCACACTTTCCTTTGTTCATTTCTGTCCTTTGGATCTAAAGCCTGAAGGTGTTTCTTCATTAAATTTCACATATTCTCTATGGAGTTTAAATCAGGCGAATTGGACGGTCAAAGGAAGTACTTTGATTTTATTTTTATTAAGCCAAGCAGTGATGGCCTTTGACGTATGGCAAGATGCAGAGTCTTGTTGGAAGATAAAGTCATTCTCAAATAGATCTTCCGATGATGGAATCATAAAATGCTCAAGTACCTCCTTGCGTACTTCGGAACTTACCTTCCCTGTCAAAATACACAGCGTTCTTAAGCCCTCAGTACTCATACACCCCGAAATTATGATAGAGGTACTAAACTTCACTGAGCGTTTTAAGTAATCTGTATTAAAAGCTTCTTGCTTGCAAAGCCAAACACGGATACCCTGATGACAGCAGGAAACGCAAAACATCGATTCATCGCTAAAAAGTACATTATTCCAGTCCTGAATACCCCATTGCAATCTGTCTTTGCATCACCGCACTCTGGTCCTATTTTGCTTGCAAGTAAGTAGCGGCTGTGTCTTGAGCAGACGTTATGGAAAATAAAGTTGATGGAATCGTCTCATTGTGCTAGATGTTGAGGCACCCACTCGTTGTACTCGCCACTTTCTACTTATGAATCTCAGGCTCCTGAAGCGGTTTGTAATCACAATACATTTCAGCATTATGTCTTGCCTTAGTATGGTTATTCGCTTACGACCACTATTTGCACGATTATTTTTAAAATTTTGATTTCTAGAATAATCTTTTAAAATTTTCCTCACAGTTTCTTGAAAGCATTTCATTTTTTCGGCAATCATCTTTTCAGTAAGTCCCTATTGCGCAGAGTCACAATCGCAGTCTTAGTAGCGTCCGTTATATCATTCGTGCGGCCCATTTTTAACCCCCAACTAACTAAAGCTGACTTTCAAACAAGCCTTTATAAGCGTACCAGCTCTACAGTGGCCCCATTTATGCAAATTTCATCATCAATGCTGACTAATCACATCATTTTACAGATATTCTAATATTTTGAATCGGCGCTGGGAATATTTTAATTCTTTGAAAAATTTCAATGTTTTTTTTATAAAATCTGTTTTAAGTCTTTAGGCACAGGTGAACAATATATAATACGTCAGCTTATTGTGAAAGCTTATTAATTTTGTCTTTCGTCCCCGTTGTTTATTTTTACAGATATCATGCATTTTTTATAAGAAAATGCAATAGCTTTTTTGGTTATTCTAATATTTTGAATTGGAGCTGTACATGGGATCATATTTGTCCATAATTGTTTCAATAACTACTATTTTAGCATAAACATTACATATTCAATCAATCGTAATTTTTAACTTCTTCATTAGCAGCAATCATATCTTTACTTAATATTATTAAGCCACTTGATATGATATTACAACGTGGTAGTAACTAAGTTGTAACTTGCTATTGTAACTTGTATTTCCTGTGAATATGGATTCTTCGTATTTGGAATAAGTCAGTCTTTTCCCTCAGAGATAAGTTTCTTAAAATAAAAAAATTAGTTTTGGACAGAACTGAACTAGATGACTCAGGAACAAATAGATCCGTTTTGGCTTATACGTATGTAAATAAAAAACTAAAGGTAATTTTGTGTTTTCGCGGAAATAAACGAAGACTGGGTGTGTCTGATGTCACTACGTGTATAATTGGAGTGACGTGGAAGTAGGAGTATCCATCACCGCCCCATTCAGTCGAATGTCGCGGAGAAAAAGGTCACACATATGGACGCACCACTCCACGAATGCACCATCGAGGAATAATAGAATCCGCAATGTACTTTTTGTGGTCGGAGGGAGTCAAACCTGCAGATATCCACCGTTGGCTATTACGCAGTATGGAGCAAACACCATGACTCAACGAAAGTTGTAGGAGTGGGTAGACCGCTTTAAAGCGGGACGCACAAGTGTAACGGGCGAAACTCGCAGTGGACGCCCAAAAACATCCTGCACAGAAGCAAACGCCTAACAGGTGGATACCATGATCTGGGACGATCGAAGAATCAGAATAGTACAAATGGCGGAACTCTTGGACATCAGCTTTGGATCAGCATATGCAATAATGAATAATGAATTAGGGTACCATAAAGTTTGTGCGAGGTGGGTGCCCAAGGAACTCACAGCTGAGAATCAGCAGCAGCGCGTCGCAGTGGCTACCAAGTTTCGCCAACGCTATAAAGCCGATTCCAGTATCTTGGAACAAATCGTGACAGCCGACGAATCATGGGTTCATCACTACGAATTAGAGAGTAAGCGGCAGAGTCTGGAATGGAAACATCTGTTGTTCCCTGTACTCAAGAAATTCAAACAGCCGTCCTGTAGGAAAGTGATGCTAACGCTGGTTTGGGATGTGAAGGGACCGATCCTGGCGGAATTCCACCCGCATAGTGAAACTGTGAATAATACTATTGTGCGGTCCTGCGAGACAAACTGAGACCTGTAATTCGTCAAAAGTGACGAGGATTACTATAAGGGGTGCTCGTACTAATAATAATGCCAGGCCTCCTGCAATAAGGGCAATAGTAGATACTGCGCACCGGTTTGGCTTTGAATTGCTTCCTCATCCTTCGTACAGCCCTGATTTGGCGCCATCGGATTATCACATCTTCGGCCCTTTGAAGGAAGAGCTGCGTGGCTGTCGGTTCGGGTCAGATGACGAAGTCCAGTAGGCGGTGCAGACGTGGCTTCATGAGTAACCAAAAACCTTTGCGGACTTGATACAGAAGCTGATGATACCAAAAGTGTATTGTCGTGCAGGGGGCATATGTGGAAAAGTGATATATGTGTAGTTTTTGTGTGGAAATAAAGATGTTATGTGAAAACTGCTTTTACTTTTTGATTTACCCTCGTATATACTTCCGCTATTGCGGGATTGGTTTTGAAATTTAATTATTTGCATGAGTTATTTTGACTGCCTTGTATGAAAGTTTAAAAACAAGAATCTGATCCCCACTTCTGTGTATTGCAATTACAATTTCACAGAGCGCATCTTGAATTTATTATTGCTCAATTATTTAAAATGACAAAAAAAAAATAAAGTTACAAAATGCACAAATTTCAGTTTTCACCCATTTTTAATTCTCTCTCAAAATCTGAAAAATTGTATGTAACAAACAAAACAGTAGTACGATTTGCACCGAGTTGAATTTGATGGAATAAGACAAATACAAGGAATAAATGTAAAGTCCCTGAAATTATTTAGACTTTAGATCAGGGGGCTTTAAGCTTTACGTCGTGACTCCTTGGAGCGTTGCAGGTTTCGTTCAGGGACGTCGTGATATTGTCTAACATTTTATATGGCAAGTAATTTGTGAAAATATTTATAACGTGATTTGTACATTTGGGAGCCGTTGAAAATTGACGGGAAGTGAAGGGAGCCCTTGGTTAAAAAAATTTGAGAATCCTCGTTCTAGATATTGTTTATCGCCATATATCTGTATATTTGAAATAATGCTAAGTTATTAAAATAAATTAAGCTATGAAGATTTTCGTGAAAGTTACTGGAGGGAGGGGGAGAGAGAGAGAGAGATAAAGAAAGAAAGAAAGAAATGAAGGAAGGAAGGAAGGAAGGAAGGAAGGAAGGAAGAAGTTGTGGCAGGATTTGTACTGAAAAAACGGTTGTTATGAAATTTCTTGGTGAAGATATATTGTTTTGTTGTGCTGAAGCTCTGCCATCCTTTACTGAATTTTGTCAACTTCTGCATAAAAAAAGATGAACTAAATCTTTAGTTACGAATATTGTGATAAAATATTTATTTTATTCTCTAAAGCGACATTTTATACTTTTCAGGGCGTAGGGAAGAAGGGCCTATTTATATTCCTAATTAATGTTGAAGAGAACTCTTGTGTGCATATAAACTTCTATATTAAAAGACTATTACATGAAAGATACTTTTCGATAAAAGGAAAAACACAGAATTTTATCAATGAAGTCGAAACAGCATAATTCATTCAATCGGGCAGATGCCAAATTTTCAATTTTAATTGTTCTTCGAGATTTCATGGTTACCGCCGGGAGCGATTTTGTTTCTTCAAGCCCGCACAATTCTCTCACAATTATATCTCCAAGTCTTTTCTGTCTCATGGATAGCATCCAACTTCTGTGTTTAATTGGAGAAGATGATGTACCCACAAATGAAATACAAATATTAAAATCACAAATGAAACAAAAATATTTAAATCACAAATTAAACACAAATATTAAAATCACAAATTAAATACAAATATTAAAATCACAAATTAAACACAAATATTAAAATCACAAATTAAATACAAATATTAAAATCACAAATTAAATACAAATATTAAAATCACAAATTAAACACAAATATTAAACGCAAAATCATTAATTGCCAAAATAACTTTGATAACAAATGGGTAGCAATTAATACGAGCAACTATATAATTATATAACAATATAATCTATATAAGATAATGATAACTATATAATATAAATATAAACTTATATAATATAAATATATAACCGATTACCAATATATATGGATGGCTTCGGCTTCAATTGTGAATAGTTTTGCTTAGTATTGGCAAAATTCCCAGCATACATTTACAAAATATTTTTCAATCATCTAGTTTTAAAATAGAATCTAAGTTCAGAAGAGAGCTCATTCTATCGTCATTATTGCTCACTTTCGATTATAAGTTAATTTACAATTATTGTTGAAATTCTTACAATCTCGATTGAGACATTTTTTTTTATGTAGACATTACGCGCATAATAGAGCCTAGTATTTTACGCGTATATTCGTGCATATATACGCGACTCCTAGTTTACACACAATGGTTCATTACCAATAACTTTTCATGCAGATTGGAAACGAAAAAAATAATTATTATATAAAATTCAGGCTAAAAATTTTACCTTAACTGAAAGATTTCGGCATGTTATAAAATTTCAGTTAAATTTCATAAATTAAAAATTATCGTTTTTTGCACATGATCGTTGTCACATCATTAAACTCTTCCGCGTGACATTTTTTAATATATCTATTAGAATTGTAAAAACAGTCTCTAAAATCTTCGTCTTTTCAATAAAAACAAGTTGGTTGAGGGAATTTATGTTTGCGGATTTTCTGAATCTTTCAGCCCATTTAATCTACTGAATCCCCGTGTTTTGAAATTTTCCATATCAAAAATGTTTTTAAGGTGCAGGAAAAGAAATGAACCGCAGAGTTAATAATAGAACGGTGGGGAACTTCGATCGTATTTTTTAAAATCTCGTTAGTATGTTTACTCGGATTTATTACAGCGCATTTTTTTATCGTGTTTTTACGAGCACATTTTATCGCACTTTTACGAGTATGTTTTATCATAATTTTTAGAATGTTTATCAATTATTAAGATACGGAGTTTATGAAAAAAGCGCAAGTTTAGGACAACGCTGACCAAGTGGCTATAAAGTAGCAAAAGAAGAGCAGCATGTAGTGATAGATTACGACGTTATAAATTGCTAAAGCGGGGATATTAATTTACAAAACTCCTTATTCGGCACACGGAATTTTGTTCTGTATCTTTAGAACGTGTCGTTAAAAATAAGATTGCGTTTGGTGTGTTCAATAAATTATTTGACAAACACTATTTTTGGAGCTGATACCTATAACTTGAAAACAATTCACGTTTACAAGCCTAACTCTCGTCCTCAGCAACAACGTAACAAAACCATGTATTTAAAAACAGTAAAAATTGAAGAAATGGATGATGAAGATGAAAACAATGAACATATTTACATGTAAAAATAAATTTACATTAATATCAATTATATCCAGAGCACATTAATATGTATTGTCAAAATATACCTTTATTATAGTCATAAAGATAATTGCCCATTGTCTAGAAAACTTACTTAATCCATTTTCAAATTATTTAAACAAACACACCCACTAGCATTACCATAGAGGTATATCATAGCCATCCTCCTATATTACAATCCTGGCTCATGATCTGTTGCCATTCCATCTAAGACAAGAAAGGAATTTATATTGTTGAATATCACTAAACATTTTTATTATTGAAACGTGATGAAAAGATGAAATTTTATGAAATTTTTTTGACAATTGTTAAAAATTGTTTTTATATATATACATATTGATTGGATATAGATATATAAATTGGGAATTAATGAAAATTTCACTAGTTTTATATGTTGGTACAATGATAAGTATATGTTTATAATAAACAGAATATCTGAAAATAAAGCCACCACTCTGCAATAATGGGTCTTTGTAAAATTACCATCAACATAAAAAATTAAAATAGAAGTGAGAATAGCCATGTAATATATCAAAATTTAAAATTCTTTATAATATTATTAATAACATCGAGGGGAAATTTACTATTTTTACACATAAATACCAGTTCTTTTATGCCATTTTGCAAATTTTGTTGTGTGTTAGTAATACGAAGGAGGCGAAATAATTGGTTAGTGACTATCTTTCTAAGATTGTTTAGTGACAAATTAAAATTCTGAATTCTAACCATGTAAAAATTAAATCATCTACTTTATTATAAATATTTGTTACTATACTAGAATTGATAATTTTAATATTTACATCCAAAAAGTTTGCTTGTGCATCATCATGGTTAGTTCGAATTAATTTTAAGTTACTTGGATAAAAGTCAAAATCAATTTCAGATTGTTCTGATAATTTCAAATAAATTATGTCATCTATATATCTTTTAAAGGTATATTTATCGTTATTATGATGTTCTTTTTCATAATGATGCCGATATATATTCGCTAAATAGCTACTACAAATACCACCTTGTGGTATGCCCTGTGTCTGTTTATAAACATTATGTCCATCAGGAATGTAGTTTTCAAATAGAACAATTCTAAGTAGTGATTCAAATTCCAGTATTTTGATTTTATCTAATATCAAATTATGATATCCACTAAGTACATTATACAAGCCATGTAAATCAATATTGTTGGAAAATCAGAAAAATCTAAGGTTATTATAGATTTTATGTTATGGTTTTTTATTAATTCTATTATTTCCACACTACTGTTAATTATAGCAGAATTAATAATTTCTTGTGTTAAAATAATTTTTTAGTAAGTCAACAGTTCTTTATTAGCATGTGTAATAACTGTGTTAGTGCTGCATGTGATCATTCTAAATTTAATAGTGTTTTTGTGAAATTTCGGTACAGTGTATATATAACGATTTGTTTATTTTAATGGAAAGTCTTTTATGTTTTGCAAGAATTTTATTGTTTAACACTCTTTCAGTTATTTCCGCCTTTTCAAAACTCTGTGATTTTTCTAATTGTTCATATATGACTTCCTTATAGAATTTTTTACATATAAATGCATAATTATTATTAGTTTTGTCCACAGGTGTTATAATAAAATCTTCTTGAAGTTTGAATTGTTGAAAACTTACAATAAGCTCATTATATAGTATTGCATACTTATAAACGAACTTATTTAGATCCCTAAGAATTTTTCTATGAATTTGATTTCTGATGAATTTAGTATGTATTCTGTATTTTAAACCATATTTCATCAGTGCTCTTAATTCATGATCCATTACAATATTCAAATCACCAGTTATTATATGTTTATGGATTGGGTCTATATAGTCTTTATAATTGCTAAAGGAGCAATTTGTTCAATTTTTGCAAGATTTGTTGAAAAATTATTGTAATTAAATATGATTCTACCCAAAGATGAATTATAACTAAAAACTGTTTGTATTTTACTATTTTTAGTGGGAAATAAATTTAAGGTTTGATTAAAAACAAGACCAAATTTGATTTTTTATAACAATTATTAAGATGCACAATATCACACTATAGCCAATTCACAGGAATTATTATTTGTTCTTCATTTATCCATTTTTTTAAAACTTCAAATTGATTAATTCAAAAATTCAAGTAATCTTTAAAAAGATCATTGCATATTGTATTTGTCATCCGTTCATAAATTATGTCGTATACTATTCCAAAAGATTTTTTATTCAAGCAAAAAAATAAATTTTTTTACCTTATATTTGTCATAATCTTTACTAAATTGTGATGTAATTAGTTGAATTTTTCAACTAAATTAACATTATTATTTTTACCATTGCCGCTGTGATGTCTGTTAGGTAAGTTTAATTTATGATTTGGTTTTCTATATGTTGACACAAATTTATTTCTTTGATAAAAAGAAGAATTATGGTTCTTACCAAACTAAATTTGATTAAGTCCATGTGGATATATAGAATTATACCTGTTTATCATATCATTTTCCCACCACAATCTGTGTTTATTGTCATAAACAATTTTTAATATTTATATTTCAATATCAAAGAGATGTTGGGAGAGATGACTAATTTCTGTTTTTTGTTTTGTTCAATGTGATGAAAATTATTTGGCTCAAATTTCAGCCAGTTACCCATGTTCACATAATAAAGTAAGAGGTGAATATTATAGAAATAACACACATAATATATATGAGAATAATAATAATAAAAACGTTAAAATGATAAAGTTAAAAAAATGTCAGAAGAAAAAGTGTTTAACATGGCCCTTAGCAAATAAGGACCAAATTGTAAATAGTGAGGATGGTAATAACGAACTCTTTTGTAAGACTATAAACTGTATATATAAATTGAAATGTATAAAATGTCAATATGAACATATAGGACAAACTGGAAATCCACTGCATCTGAGAATTAATCTTCATAGAAATAACGTCAAAAACTTTGAGCCAAATAATTTTCATCTCATTGAACAAAAAACAGAAATTAGTCAACTCTCCCAACATCTCTTTGATATTGAAAAAGAGATATTAAAAATTGTTCATGACAATAAACATAGATTGTGGTGGGAAAATGAAATGATAAATAGGTATAATACTATATACCCACATGGACTTAACCAAATTTGGTTTGGTAAGAACCATAATTCTTTTTTTTTTTTTGAAGAAATAAATCTGTGTCAACATATAAAAAACCAAATAATAAATTAAACTTACCTAAAAGACATTACAGAGGCAATGGTAAAAATAATAATGTTAATTTAGTTGAAAAATTCAACTAATTACATCACAATTTAGCGAAGATTATGACAAACATAAGGTAAAAAATTTTATTTTTTGCTTGAATAAAAAATCTTTTGGAATAGTATACAATATAATTTATGAACGGATGCCAAATACAATATGTAATGATCTTTTTAAAGATTACGTGAATTTTCAAATGAATCAGTTTGAAGTTTTAAAAAAAATGGATAAATAAGTTCAAGATAATAAAGTTCAGGACAGCATTAACAACATAACTTCTATTTTAAATATCCATTTTAAAATTCCATAATCATTCATTATAAATATTTGTAATATATTTCTATTTAATGAATTGCTGCTTGGCGCATTTGTTATAATGGATAACTACATTTTCAATTTTCGTATTTTAGAACATTTAATAATTTATTTATTTAATAACATTTGAAATTGTCTTTTTATATTTAATTGCATTATATATGTAGATGAAATATATATAAAACAATTTAATAATGATAATATACTAAATTTCAAGTGGTAATACATTCATTAAATTTTAAGAGTAAATTCAAAGTTAAACATTTATTAAATATATGTTGCATGTACATATGTTATCAATACAGACTTTATTTTCAAAGTCTGAAATTTTAAATTCTCAAAAGGATTTAATGAGCATCTTCATTGGTTCCACGACCCTGGTTATATACATGACTTACTGTATAAATACTTTATATTTTAACTTAAAAGTAAACTAAGACAAAAATATATTTGTCTTTATATACATACACAATGGAGCAAAATTTATACCTCTTTCAAGGGACTAACTCAAAACGCACAAACAAAGAAACACATAATCAAAAATTTAGTACATGAGAACGTTTCAGGAACTTGGGCGAATAAGGTTATAAATGGAAAGGATATCAATAAGGAATGTATAAATGATGTTATACTTCATAAACATGTCTTCATATGTTTATATATACAGTGAAACTTCTCTAGATGATGACTAAATATCCAGTACTAGCTCTCACTTTTGAAAGCAGAGATTCAGTGGGGAATTAAGTTTGAAAGCCCATGTTTTTGATACAAACTGGAGAGCTCTTTACCTCATATATTACAAAGTTGGATATTTCTGTTTTTCTCCAGGATCTGAATCAAACTCAATTTCCTTAATTCCCTA
>QLNU02015360.1:30255516-30292450 GCA_006491805.2 Dysdera silvatica
TCCTGAGCGGACCTTGGCCCCTCGAGCCAAATAACCACCACCCATGTTGCCATAATTGGCCGATTTCGCCAAAGAAGCGTACCATGCACTCATGAGCGATGGTATTGAAATGATTTGGCGAGGAAAGGTGAGGTTGGGGAATGGTTTGCTATAGAGCGGTTACCGTCGATAGATAAAGATCACCCCACTATTTATAACCCTTAATTGACACCCCACGTCCTGGTCCGCTCCGCTGTAGATTCGAGCGTGTAAAAGATACTTAGGGGAAGGATTAGGGGAGCTAAAGAAGCTGGTGATGATGAGTGAACTTAAGGAAAATCATTCTTACAGTGTGTCTTGTGGGGGCCTAATCCATAATACATTAATAGTCTAATCCATGATAGATTCTAACGCATGGACATCCAACTATTCACATGTCAGCTTATAAGGGTAACTACATTTTTATTGTAGTTTATTTGAAGCATATAATATCGATGATTATATTTAATATCGATGAACGTTCTCAAGTTTATTTCTGTGTGCCAACTGCTGCAAAATCATTGAACTAGACATTTCGAATGAGGAAACACAGCTCTTTGTTTACAATTTTAGGTCGTTGTTTTTAAGTTTCAAATGGCAAACTTGATTTTATTCTGAACTGGTACAATTAACTGGACGATCTTAAAAGGAGGAAATACCTTATCGAGTAGATATTCAGATCGAAATATATATAAAGAAAAGCGAAAAGAAAGCTGGGCGATATTTGCCCGGCATCTCTCATTAGTTAGGATAGCAAAGAGCTATTCTCTACTTAGAGAGAAAAGTCCGTTTTTTTTCTTTGTTTCTTGTTTTTGCTTTCGAGAATTTTCGGGACAAATTGCCGGAATGAGAGAGGCGAGCATGGGGGGTGTGCCTCCTCCGCCTTTTCCAACCTACTTCATTAGTCGACTGTCCGCTTCTAGCACGCCTTAGTCGAAAAAGGTCCCAGGTGTTTCTTCAATCCCTATTCTATCAAGTTACCTTAATGATTGCCAGAATGTGCTGGAACGTAGCGTGCCGTCGCTTCGCATAGCATCGCACGAAATGCAGGAAGTGCCTCAGAACCCCATTTGCAATGCATATTGGGCGCCTCGCTTTTACTTCCTCAGAATCTTTCATTGGCCCGGCCTTCTGACCAAGGAAAGCCGAATGTTGCCGAAAAGCCTTTTAATCCACGCAAGTTCCTCACTCGCTAAGAAGCTTCTTTGTTATCGAGTTTCCGACGCAGTTGTAGCTCTGCCTACGCATGCTGAGAACACAAAAGCAAAGGGAAATTCTTCTGAGTTTTCCTTGATGTTTTTTTAGACATAGCTATTTTGGTGGGATTGTCCGCGTCGGGTCGAAGAAATACTCTGATTTTTAGAATTCTGACAGAAGTATTTACATCTTTCACACTTTTTAAGATAGGCTGAAGTTCAACATTCTATAACTTTTAAAATAACACATATCCAAAAATAAAAATTTGCACATAGGATTATTGTATTATGAGCTTACTAAAATCATTAACAAAATATATTTATGTATTGCTATTTTTTTATAATAAATCAAAATATTATACTAGATTTTGCTCGTTAAAATTTTTAATACCATTTTGCGCGCATAATATAATTGGTTGTTATTATCTAATTACCAAAAGTAATGTGCTAAATGATAAATAATGAGTATAGCATTCAACTAACGAAAAATCTTAAGAAAATAATGATACTTAATATTTTTTAAAACAATAAAAAATAAAACTTTTAAAATTTGCCATTTTTTCAATATTAAAATGCATCTAGATAAAATATTATTATTTAATCTCTTATCTTTTTAGTCTTTTTATTAAGCAGGTATGGCTACAAGAGTGTGCTAATTTTTATTATACTAGTGTAAAAAGTTTTTTAAATATCTTGCGCGCAAGGATAAAATTTACTGTTTTGAGAAAAACGCGTTTAAAGAAAACTATTTTCTAACATTGGAGTTATTATCTATTAGCATCAACCTACCTTCATAAACCTGTTTAGAATACAACAGAAGAGTATGTTGAACCTTCCTTGGATGTTATAATTTTAATTTTTTGCAACTTCTGTTAGCTTTCCACCTAATTATAAGTTTTCGCAGCGGTCTTGGAGCGGCGATCCAAATACGATATTTGTTTTTTGTCCATTATTTTTTTAATATATATAAAAATGTTTAATTCCTTACATTTTTCATATTTTTTTTGGTAATGTATCATTACAAGAACATGACAAATTTCATTGTAATAGCACAAATGATTTTATGAAAACGTGTTGTTGATAAAAAGTATACTTCTAAGTTCCGTCCTCACAATCATAGCTGAGGATCCAGTCAGAACAACTTCATTCATATCTTGCAGATTTCTTCGCTGAATTTTTCACAACCAAAGACTTGGACATATCAAGATATTTAACATGTTTGCCGTAAGAAGCTTCTACATTTGAAGGTAGTAAATCCATGACTACACAAAACATGTTCATCCCAGATAATCCCTGGCCCACGAATCTTATGGCATACAAGAAACGAAGGTTTATTTCTGCTACATTGTTTTTAAAACCAATAGATTTTAACTTTGGATACAAGCTATAGGTCCACAAGCACAACAGTTCAATATAAATTTCAGTGACAATCCACTTACATTTTCTTCAGTAAACTTAATATATCCACCTCATGTTTTACACGAAATGGATTGTTTCAAGGTTTCAAATATCAAAATCTTTATAATTCTATATCATTGAAAGGTCTCATCGGCAGAAGATTTAATTTTCTCTTAGACCATTTCCCATTTTTTACTGGACGGCATTTCAACATTTCTTATGTACATATTGCCTTGGAATTTCCACATTTTAGGTCGAACACTAGAAACTCATTTCTTTATTATTAATATTATTTTTAACATATTCATAATGATTTTAAAAAAAGTATTAAATCGGTTTGAAACAAACTTAAAATAAAACTTAAAATAGCACAGCATGCAAATACGCCTGCTCTAAAAACGATAAACAGAGAATTCTGTTATGTCGCAAAAAAATTAAATAAAATTGTACTTTTTAAATTTTAATAAATAGCGGACAACATAAATAATTACGCAATTTTTCATCTTAAAATAATTTCACAACATAAACCGTTAGACACCACATATAAACATTTGTAAATTATTGCCCGATTCTGCCCTCTCCGTGTTTACAGGTGATGAGCTGTGGAGTTAATGTAACATGGAAAGAAAACAATTAATTTGTGAATCGATGCATTACCACTGGAGAAAACATCAACTAGACGAGAACTAGCGGTTAGGTTAAATGATCATCGGAGATCTGGGCCTTCCTAAGATAAGACCCCAGCTAAACGGGCAAGGGTGATCAGCACACTCAATGGAACTGTTTCCTATGAACGGGACCTCGTTCGTATGAACACGTGAAAGAGTTACCATTTTCCTTGTTCAATAAAGACTGTGGACTACAGATGTATGGACAACTGCCTCCAGTATAGCGATCTAACTTTAACAAATCAGAACAATTTTAGGTTTTTTCTTTCAGTAAAAAATGGATCACATAAATACTGTTTATTTATTGTGAATTTCGTCAACGTAGAAAATACTTAGCTGTTCAGTTGTAAATATCTGGGGCATCCATTTAATTATTTATTTTCTTTATTTTTGATTGCTAACGTCCACTATTTTTAAGTTACTAATTAAATAATTATTTTATTATTTTTTATTTTTAATTCTCTTTTTATTTTTATTTAGTTTGTTAATTAATCTATTTAATATTATTTATTTTCTATCTACTTTGCTCTTTGTTAAAACCTCCCTTCTTCATACCCCTTTGGTGGTTCAAGGCGGCAGACAACATCATCATCAATCGAACGTTCGAGAATCTCCCTCCGTTCTCACGCTTATAATATCGCTGCCAGGTAAACAAGAGACAAGCAGTAGTCAGTTGCTAACCTCCGTTACTGTGTGAGCCTACATTTACATATAAAGGTATGACCGCCCTGGCAACAGAGGTCAGCCAAGGGTTACTCAAGGCGACCCGGTGTCTGAGATACCTGGCATGTCTTATTGTCCGGTGCACCTATTCGGACAATTGAGCTGTCATCAGAGGATCGGCAGGCTCTGTAATAAATCACCCAGGCTTTTCCATGAATTCACTCACCAAAAGAGGAAATATTTGGCGTGAGAACATTCTGGAAACACTTATCACGTGACACTGCCTAGCTTCTACCATGCTACTGAAGCGGCTGAGTTTGGCGATGTTTACTCAATGTGGCGAGCAAAAAATTTACTTCAAAATCCTAACCACCAAAGCCTAACAACTCTTCTCCCGATGTTAGACGAATGAACATGTACTTCGTTCCGAGATATAGTTTTTTGGGTTGCTTTGAGTCCGGGTCCTTGATTAAGGAGCCAGATGATCAGCGAACACTCTACTCGATGTCAAGTACTCAAGTAATCCTTTCCTTCTATTTTTTGAATTTTTTCTAAGTTCACGAGTGCTCTAGCATTTTATAGTCATGTTTGCTTTATGTTTAAAATTTACTCTAGTTAATTGTGACTAGAGATCCTCTCGCTCATTCTGTAACCCTCTAGGCATGGGGCTGGCATTTATCGAATTGGTCAGTTATATTTTGGAAATTAATCCGGGCCGGAAGAGGCTTTATGTTAGAAAATGTTTAAAGGGGGAAAATTCAGTCTAAATGAAGATAGTAATCGGGCTAAGTGTTGTGTAAATTTAGAAAATCACTGGTTTAGAAGAAGAGGCGAGATTATCCTGTAATCGCCACCTATCGAAATTTATTTTCATGAATGTGGGCACCTGAATAAAGAACGTTATTGTTGTTTAAATTCTTTGTGATTTCTGTGTGCTTTGTCTCAACATGCAGTGATTTGGATTTATGTAAGAGTTTAATCAGTTGGCTTCGGTCGCCCATAGCGACCCAAATTGATTGATTTGGCGTAAAGAGGTTTCGCGGAATGACTTTCACTACAACGGTAACAATGTAAGGACAGCCATTTTTAACACAACGCAATTTCATGTAAAAATTACACTGTAACCCTTATATACGGTTATGTTTCGTTTTAACCAAAAGTAAAGGGTTTATACTAGTCTTTTGCTTTTAATCCACTAAAGGTCAAACTCATCTCAAAGTACTTTACGGTAACACCAGAAATATTAACTCCATTTTAATTTATACCATCAAAACCTCTTTAACATTTGTTTACAAAATATAAGACGAGTAAAGTAGTTTACTTCTTTCGCCGTGCTGCCATTCTTAATTAGCATGTGCGAGTGAGTACGTGCAGCCACTTTTACCGTTTAAAATTCTTTATTTTTTAAGTGCTAAACATTAAAACACAAAATGTAAACATTGCGTTTCAGCATCCTTTTAACAGCGATTTTCGAAATTACTATTTCCGTAATTTATTTATAACTGGGGTTCTACTTCGATTTTAAGTACGAGGTTGGTATCAACATTTTTAGAAATGGTTGGTCTTTCATTTAAAAAAATAAAACAATTTTTTTTTAAGCCGGAAGGGTATATGCCCCCTTGGCGTAATAGACTGAAGAGACTATGTCCGTTTTAGCATATTCTTTACTTAAATAATATGTTCTCTTAGATAAGGAATAACAATTAATTCTTTACTATTTGTTTAATAATTTTCGCGTGTAATAATAATGTATGTTCAGTTTATAATAATTTTACGATAAATTATGCACCCATATACATATAAGGCGTGTCGCCTAACTGTCCAACAGTGGCGGACTGGGAATAAAATTATCAATTGCCAGGATAAAAAGAGAATCCCACACATAACTGTAAAGCTCACATTTAATTTTAATAAGAAGTAAGTAACAATTTTAAAAAATATATTAATGAAAAAAAAAAGGTACAATTAAGAATTTTTGGGAAATAAATAGTAAATACAGTGTGCATACGATGTGGAGATTAGTGACTATTTACAGTATATAGTAAATGTGAACATAGCTTGTTATAATTTAATTTTTAGTTGTTAATTTTAAATTAATGGCGGATATTTTTAAATAATTTATTATTTCCAAGGTACTAAAATGTTGTTAATATTTTTAACATTTTATCTAATGTTTAATGGGGTCACATTTTCCAAGGACTTGCAGGCGGTGCCGTAGCTAGGGGCGGCGTGGAAAGCCCATACCAGGGAGGCAGACGAGGAAGAGCGTAAAATCGGCTGAAATAATTCACAGGGTAGAATATGTCCGTCACTAGTGAGGCGTAACCTTGACGGTTCTGCCAGTAACGCAAGATCATCCAGCTAAGGTTCTGCTCGCAGGACCCACTTGTCATCGGGCAAACTAACACATTAGAGAGTTCATCATTGTCCTAGAAAGAAAAGCACACACTACTATGTATTACAGAAGAAGTGTTCCTTAGGGGATTTTAACGTAACAGAGTGATATATCGAAAATGGAGTGGCTAGAAATCAATACTTTTTATGCTAATTACAATTAAGTTCTGTCCTATTAAAACAAAACTTGAACACGCTTGTTTTCAAATCAAGCGTCCACGATTGTCAGAAAATTTGTCCAAACTGTTTTAAATACAAATAGTAAGTTCAAAGGAATGACCGAAAAGATTTCTTCGAATTAGAATAAGCTAAGATACATGGTTTAAGGTCTCACGACCCTTAAAAGTTCAAAAATTCAATTTTGGGTTTTATTTTTTTAAAGAAAGAACAAACATTTCTGAACATTTTGATACTAAATTTGTTAAAATATTCCAATTTTTTATGGAGATATGAATTTTTACGTGATACGCGATACTTAAATGTCCTATTAAAAGGGGCGTTTTAAATGGCGACTGTCATCGACTTACGCTCTAAAAAGTGCATATTGTTTTAATTAATAGCAGTTGTTTCAATTTTAATGTTGTTTTTGCTCTAAATGATCCACTGTCAAAACCATACGCCAGAGTTTTACCTAAACGAAGTAAACAACTTGCATAAGCTAAATGATCAAGCTATTACCCATACCCAGTTCTCGTTTGTTTACATTTCAGTTTCTAGATTCGCGGAGGCATGTGCTTTTTTTTTCTCTGCTTGTTTTCTGTTATAATTTAGGCTGCTTCTTGTTTTTTTTTTTCGTTATGGATTAGTCTTTTTTAAAACGACCATCTGGTAAACGTCCAAAAAAGAGAAAATTTAAAGGAAATGCATATAAAAAGTAAAAAAACAACATACCTTCTTTTGAAAAAACCTCTTATAGTGCTTCAAGTAAGAAGATCACTTTTCAACCTTTCGAAAACGGCAATGCTGATTTTACTGGGTATAGATTAATGGATCTTACAATTGTTTTTCAACAATTACAGAACTGTTTATCATGCAAGAATTGTGGAAGTTCATTTATAGTGAATGAGAGATCGATTATTGGACTTTGTTTAAAATTCACAATCATCTGTGAAACTTATGGTGATATTTTTGAATTTAGAAACTGCAGAATTCTCGGGGACAATAACAATATCCCAGAAATTAATCGACGGAGTGCTTATGCACTACGTTGTATGGGATTAGGTTTGAGTGGTCTTCAAACTTTCTGCGGTATCATGGACCTCCCACCTCCTGTAACTCAAAATTCATATGACATAATTATGAAAAGAATTGAACATACCACTAGTCAAGTAGCTATCCAATCGATGAAGAATGCAGGTGTTGAGGAGAAGAATATTAATGGCATGGACATGTGTGTGAGTGGTGATGGCACATGGAAAACCAGAGGGCACACTTCTCGAATTGGAGCCAGCTGTATAATAGGCAGCGAGACAGGAAAGGTGCTCGATGTAGCTGTGATGTCGTCTTTTTGTAAAGGCTGTGCAACGTGGGATGCACCTCGAAGTGGGAAAGCGTTCGAACAATGGAAAGCTAACCATGAAAAGTCATGCCTCAAAAACCATAATGGTTCTGCGGCAAAGATGGAAGTTGAAGGAATATCTAAAATGTTTAGTCGTTCCCAATCACTTCATGGGGTACGTTATACGCGATATATAGGGGATGGAGATGCCCACACGTATGCGAACATTATCAAAACCAAGCCCTACGGTGCCCTCGTCATTCAAAAAATTGAATGCGTGGGCCACATTCAGAAACGAATGGGTACTAAGTTGCGAAAATTGAAGCAGACAATGAAAGGTCTAAAATTATGCGATGGAAAAGCTTTGAGTGGGAAAGGGCGATTAACAGATCGAATTATTGATAAATTTACCACGTACTATGGAAATGCAATTCGCAAACAAAGAATCAGTAATAGATATGGAACAAGCCATTTGGGATATTTATTTTCACAAAATTTCAACAGATGAAAATCCAACCCATTCTTTTTGCCCTAAATGTGAAGATTCGTGGTGTTCGTTTCAACGAGCGAAGGCTACAGCGAAAGAAGTATACAACCATCATAAAAATTCTTTACCTGTTGCAGTAATGGAGTGCCTAAAACCTATTTTTAAGGACCTTAGTGACACTAAACTTTTGAACAGATGCTTAGGTGGGCATACCTCAAACAGTAATGAGTCCTTTAATGGACTCCTATGGAAATTTTGTCCAAAATCATCAGGCTGTGGTCGAAGAATCGTAGATATTTCGGCAAATGGGGCAGTGATCAATTTCAATGACGGGCAACAAGGTCGCTTAAGTGTTATGAGACAGTTAGACATTACTCCTGGAATATTCGCTATTCGTGCTACAATTAAAGCCGACAAAGCGCGAATAAGTACATCGCAAAAACGCACTGATGCATCAAGTTTGGAGGCCCGCGGCCCAAAAGAAGGAAAATGAAAGCTAAGAATGAGGCAATGGAAGTAGAAGAAGGCATATTATATGCTCCTGGTGAATTTTAATTTACATGGTAAGTTGAAATTTTTAAAATACTGATTTTGAACTTTAAACGCGTTTTGCCGAAAACATGAATTTTGAACTTACGCGCAAGATATTTTAAGAACAGATAGTCCAATTGCAACAAAACTTTCTGAAAACATTACTTATGCATATATGTTAATTTTGTTCTAGGGATATTAATCCAAGTACCTTTAAAAAGAAAACTCAGCACTTTTATTTGTGAAATATGCGATATATTGAATTTTTAAATATGTAATTGTTAAAAAAAATATTTTTTACTAATATTTTTTAAAGATCCTAGAACAAAATAAAGCTTCATATATAATCTTCATTAAAACATAAAAATTAATTCTTGAAATGTATTCAATAGTTTTTAATCATGCGCGTAAGTACTACATAAGAGTAAAAATATGTTTTCGCTTGACATTACAAAATATTCATTTTTTAAATAGTTGTTTTGTATACAAGCACATTTGTTTCTTTTTATGAAAATACAAGGTGTATTTATTATTGTATTAAAATTTCTAACAATTGATAAAATTTATGCATTCACTACAGCATGACAAAAAATAGTGAAAAAACCTGTCATTTTTAGAAGCCGAAGGGTCGTGAGACCCCTTAATGTGGAGATGAGGGGAAAGCAAATTCTTAGGGGGCAAAAGGAGGCATGAATGTCTTCTATATTTTCCTCCTAAGAGATAAATATGAGACAACACAAAACACAAACGTATATCGCTTACCATGCTACATTTACTTCTACAATCAGCGTATGGACATTCATTGGTAAAATAATTTATTAGCAATTAAAACTGAAATACTAAGAAAGCTAAGAAATATCAGATACATGTATTGAATACCTATTTTACGTTACAAAGATTAAATGTGTGATTTGACTAAAAAGATTTGTGGAATACAAATTAATCATTTATATGTTTTTCCATGGTCTGCATGTTTTGCAAATTTGGGGCCCATCTGACGCATTTTTCGTGGTATTGCAATCTTAATGTCTAGTAATGTATTTCAAATTTTGTACGCATTTCGTTTCATTTTAGATCCACATATTTTTAAACAAATATGCAATTTAAACCATCATTGTTAATGGAGAAATACGATAGGTATGTTGGTTATTTATATTTTTTACGAAGGAAACTGTTTTACGTTTATGAAAATATTTCCCATGAGAATTAAAGAAATGCCATAGAGAGAGGATTTTGCAAACACTTGCATTTAATTAATTTTTCTTCGTATTTTAAGAGCAATGGCATATGTAATATATATTTTGGAAAATTTTGTTTTAGGATACTTTTCTGTTAAACAATATGTTTGCGCATAAAACACATAAACTCAATTTTACGTAATGGACAAAATTATATAGCTATTGCAGTTGACTCTTTAAAAATGGAAAACCAAAATCCAAATTTTAGCGTACAATGTTGGAAATTAATAATGCGAAACAAACCAGCCCAAACTAAAAAGTATCGCTGAACTTAAAATGGCAAAATAAATCTACATGTATTAATGGGAATATGAAGAAAGTTCATTTTGCCAAAACTCAAACGAATAGTTGGTACAAAAACTCAACACGATGATGAAAATTACAGTAAAAAAATCAAGGCAATATGTAGAAAAAATATTATCGTTGAACAAAGAAAGCGAATGAAAATCGGAAAGAAAGCCATTTTACGACCGCAAGAAAGAATATTAACCGAATGACTGGAAGAAAGAAAACATTAGGTTTTAAAGGATGGAGAGCCCTTTTTTAACTGCCATGATAAACAAAAAAAAACACAAAAAAAACATGAATAAGTAAAAAAGTTGTCTTTGCTGTCTCTCGCTCTCACTTTTCGGAGCTGTTTTTATATATTTACCCTTTTTCTGTGAGTGAAAAGCTCTTGTCTGTAACGGGCATACAGCAAGGTATTTTTGTTTCTTTCACTCTAGTCCAGCAAAGATCTACTTTCGAAGGGTTTTTTCCTCCCTTTTCTTGGGGTGACATACTTACATCGTTTTGTTCGAATGTTAGTACGACCAGAATTTGATTTTATTTTCCATCGTTTTCACATATCGAGAGGGAAAAAAACGGCAATGCGATTCTTTCTTCCTGTTAAAGAAGAATGAAGTTTACATCGGTTTTGAAACCTTACGCAGAAGAATAAATTTTATTATATTCGTGACATCGTCTGTCTCGGTAATACATTGAAGGGGAATCTAGTTTACCAAAAGCTAGTTTTTGTGACAAAAGCTAATTTTTGTGAAATGTTTTGGAAACATTCAGTTTCTTGACATATATTTAAGGATTGTTCATTCAACTCTTTCCTATTATCGGAATTTTCGATGTCGCAACCAAACATATTATTTTAGTCCTTCCGAAGCCCTTGGGACACAATTGATCGATACAAAAAGAAACGGAAAGGAAACCCAAAAAACAAACCGTCAGCATTTGCCTCGTACTGCATCCGGTGAGACCAAAGAAAGTGTCTGCTTCTATGGAGAAAGACAAGAAGGAAATGCTGTTGTAGATGTGCACGATCTTAGGGTCAAAATTGCATCTGGGGTTCTTACTTGTTTAAAAATCGTAAGATAAATTTATCTGAGAATGTTTTGGATTTGATAAGAGAATACCAGAAGATTAAAAACATAATGGAAGGTAGTCCGTTCTTTCTTGAATACACCCAAGAGAAAGACTGACGTTTACGAAATGGTAAAAAGGAATGGCAAAAATGGGCAATTGGTTGTTCAATAATTCCTATCACCTTCTTCATATTGCCCAATAAATAATGGACATATAAAATCGTAGTATTATTACAGGCTTTAAAATTTTTCGTGAAATCTATCAGTTAATTAATTAAACTATGTGCTTAAGTAAATGAATTATTACAAGACCGAAAGTGATAGTCTCAAAAATACTATATTCCTATCTATTGTCATTAAAATGTTTTATAAAACTAATAATACATTTACGGGCAGATATTTGACTAGGGAAATAATCTTGTCTTCCCAAAGTACTAATTCCAGAAATGCACATCACTGGAGTATTTGTTCAGATTTCATATATTTAGGATCATAACAATTTGCCCTTAAAATATTCAAGTTTGTTTGTTTATATTTTTAAAAAGTCGTGTGTTGCAGTTTTGTTTTAGCTTCATATTTTATATATTTTATTAATTACCTGCTTTTTTTTTAACTTTTCAAAAAATTTTCTTGATATTAAATTTTAATATATATATATATATCTGTGTGTACATCGTTTAAAGTCATACATGAAGAAATGTTAACCAAGTCAAGAAAAATAAATGAATACAATGTAATATTATGTAAAATAAAACACCTATTCGCAGTTAGTAAAACGTTTTGTGGCTATTTTGAAAGCATACATACTTTCTTCAGAAACTTAATTACACTAATGTGGTCCACGTGTGGAAAGTCTAATGATGCGAACACGCTAGCCGTAAATTAATTCGAATAAACCGGATGAGGATCCGTAGTTGCATCACTTGCGATAGGACGAATGAAGTTTCTAGAGATAAAAAACATGGAATTAAACGAAGGCTGAATATTAACGGTGATAGTGGAATTATAAGGAATATCGAAGACTTTGAAGAAATTAAGATCCAATTGGGAAGTAACATTTTCTATTAGATGGATTTTGTCGAAAGAGAATTTATGGCAAGTTTCACAGGCGTATTTTATCAAAAAATTTTCGGACTTTTCCAGTTGTTGTTTACGCACGTAGGCTTCATGCTCTTTAAGACGAAATCGAAGGGCACGTCGAGTTGGGCAGATGTAAACCTGATCACACTGGCATGTGATGAAGTATATTTCCCAGAAGTTGCAATCCGAAATATGGTCTTTGGGTTTGGAAACCCAAGTTATGTAAAGGACAATTTAAAATTAAATTTACGGAGGATGGAAGCAATTTTTGAAGAAATTCGTGGAACGAAAGGAATGCTGATACATGTAGAAGGAAAGAAATGGGTGCTAGACAGCTTAGGTCTCGTGAGTGTCCTCAAAGTGCGATCGGTAATGACAGGATTGTAACCACGATCAGGAGTAATGCCACGAACGAGAATATGGCTGAGTTCGATCTGGAGTAATTCATTGGGTTATAAAAATCTGAGAGCACATGAAATAAACTAGTAGAACGTGATCATCTGTGGCTGTGTAGAAGAACCATGAAGCGGGTGTCTAACAGCGAAACGTTTCCGATGGATACCAGTTTTAAACCTAGACGACGAACTATGTACCAAAACATCCAAGAAAGGAACCGTTGTTTTCTTTTTTACAGGTGAATTGTATATGGGGGTTGACCGAATCGAGGGTGGTGAGTTTGACAGAAAGATCTGAACAATCGTTTGGAAGAATAGCGAATGTGTCATCCACATATCTAATCCACAGTTTAAATGGTATGAGATTGAGAATATCCTCTTCGACATAATGCATGTAAATATCATATGAAGTAGATGAAAGAGGATTTCCTACGGCAAGGTTATGGACTTGACAAAACAATTGACCTTGGAAAGGGGAGCAAGTAGGTATGTATGATGAAAATTTTGGTGAGCATGACTCTCAGACTTCGAAGCCAGCAAAACGAAACTCTTTCATACGAAGTATGTGAGACTCAAGAGCGCCCTGGACGGGAACCTTCGTAAAAAAGTTCCTGACGTCGAACAAAACCATTTTGAAGATACAAAGGAAGAAAAAGATTTTAATTTAAAATGAAGTTAGAAGAGTCAAAAACAACATATTGGTTGTTAGATAGAAGTGGAGAAAATCGGTGAACGAGAAATTTAGTCAGAGGACGAGTGTCAGTGCAAATGTTTGAGACTATGGGCCGGAAGGGAATTCAGGGTTCGTGAATTTTTGGGAGAAAATACAGCCTCGCAAAGTTGGTAACAAAAGGAATCACGGATTTCATTATTTTGGGATCCAAGATGATTCAAGATCGGACTATTTTACTGACGCTAAAGTGTTGAGTGGAAGATTTGTTTTTTGAAGTGGAATATGGGCGTTCATTGATAAGACTGTTGGCTCCTATGTATTTTTCTTTGTCCGTCATGGTCGCCATGGTTAATAAATGAAGAGATACTAGTAAGAAATACAATATTTTGTTCCTTAATTCCAAGAGCTCAGGCTAACTTCAACTGTTATCCAATACGCTTTAAAGTTTACAAAATATAGTAAAATACGCATGTTAGATCGAATCCTGGCTTCCTATATGACAGGAAACAAGTTTTTTAAAATTAGAGAATGAATTTGCAGACAACGAGGTGGAACGAAACTTGCTCCAAATTTTTGATCATACACTACTAATTTATCTGCTTTCAGATTCAGTTCGCTATAATTGAATTTGAAGTTTAAGATATACGTAACTGGGTTATGATGCCGAGGCAATCAAAAACTTATCGGAAAAGAATTTGTGTTAGTTTTAAGCTAATTGAATATTAGTAAGTTTAATTTGTAATTTAAAAGACCGTTAAAAAAAGAAAGTACATTATATATTTTCATAGTCCCCGGGAAAGACATATTAGTCGGTAGTTTTTGCTTTATTAATCTTACGTATCTCTTTTGCAATGCCAGTAACCTTTTCTCATTTGCTTTTATAGTAAATCCCCAAATTAACAAAAAATAATAAAAATGAAAGAACAGTAATGAATCATAAAGGCTTTTCTCAACGTATAAGCTGGGATACACATACCAAAGACTGCAAATTATTCCAATGTATCGGTTGATTTCTGAATAGAAGAATTTAATATCAGTATCCCAGTTCAGGTTTGACAAAAATGTTACTTCTAGAAATTTTGTTTCAGAAAATAAGGGACCATCATTATTATTAATTTTGACTGTGAATTGATTAAAGTCGAGGAATTTTTCTATATTAGTGAACAGAGGATATTTCACCTTATTTATACTTAAGGTAAGGAAATTATAATAAAAGTAGTTAATCAATTGCTTTATCTCAGCGGTAATAGTGTTAAATAGTTTATCAACAACCTTTTTTATTATAAAAAGGATTTGTTTAGGTTCGAGATAAGAAGAAAAGTTCATTGATTTAAATATATTGATGTAATTCGCAAAGTAAACATGCAGTAGACATTTTGTCATTCAAATGACTAGAGCTGAACCTATCGGTGAGTTTTGAATTAAACGTTGTTATTCTGTAAAAAAACGCCCTCATCTCCGGACAATATTTATCACGAAAACCGTTTCATTCCAATGATTTTATTTTATGAATTTTTAAAGTTCACATGGATTTTGGTTGACCACACACACACACATATATATATATATATATATATATATATATTTTGTTTTTTGAAAACACATTTATAAAATAAATATATAGAAAAAAGTTTTTTAAATGATAAAAACACAAGAATGTGCAATATAAAATATAACATCATTATGAAACTGCGCAGGATGCTGCATGATTCCAACAGAGATCTGAATATTAAAAACACTTTAAGTTGAAACATGGAGAACAATGAAAAACATTGAAAAATACACAAAATAATTTTACTTACATGCTGGACGATATATGAAAATCCAAAGCGTGTTCTTGAAGGTTTTTGAAAACCAACAGATTCAATTATTAAAGCAAAGCAAATAGGATACAAAAATGAAAAGCCAAACCATTCAAACAAAGAACTGAGTAAGGACCAATAGAATGAAATGCTACATGCTTTTTTCAAGGGCAATCGCCCATAGGGTGATTCCATATATGGCATGTTTCTGAAGGAAGTATTCTTGACAGCAAATACCTCCTGATCTCTCGACATGTTATGCTATAAATTATATGATATGGATATAATAAACGGAATAGAAATTGGATTGAAGAGATATAAATATACACTGACACACGACAACAGGTAAAAGAAAACCTTCGCTCAGCACAGATAACTCAAATTTTTACGAGCCTTTAGGAACAGCACCGTCATTAGATGAACCACTATTCGGCGCATGCGTGTGGACTTCGTAAATTTCGCATTGAGTACTATACTGCCAATTCAGTGCATTTTTCTTCATTTTCAACGCCTTTTTTAAATTCACTTTAGACAAAAGGCAGTTTAGGAAATAAAGTTGTTTCTTTAGGTGCAGCGTGAAAACTCTTTCAGATACGATCGTCTCATGTCAGCTAGTGGGGTAATATCGTAAAGCGTATTATTATTTTACGAAGTGGACTTTTTTCGTTGTTGAAGATATATTATTTCCAAGTAAGTTGTAATGATATTTTTCCTTTTATACTTCGTGTTATATACAGTGAAACTTCCTAAAGCGACCACCGTCGGTTCCGTGAAGAAGAGGTCCCCTCTGAACGGAAGTAAATTTAGTATTGGGTTTATGGGGAGGGAAGAAATTTGTATCCAGAAAAAAGATGGTAGTTAAGGGAAGGTGGTCATTAAGAGAGGTTTCATCGTATTTGTATTATGTTTAATTTATAATTTTTCATTTCCTTGTGGGTTTGAATTTGCTCCCCTCTTTTACTTTTATTGCATATTGTGGGCTAATATTTATATTTTAATTTATAAAGCGGTGGAATTTTTAAAAATAATATTTTACTATAATGTTGATAAAGAAAATTTTACAGAATTCATTAAATAATTTTTTTATTGCAAATGTTTTGCAACTTGCGATGTTATGCAAAACAAACTTTCTAAAAATGTATTTTTAATTTAAGAAGTTTTAAATATAAATATACTTTCTCAGTGTTACATAGTGGAGATATGTATGTATTTTCGATAACTGTATGGGTGAAAATAGAATTTTTTATGGTGTTATAAATAAAGGTATTTATGAAAGTGGAACCCACAGTCGTCACTTGTGAAATTAAACATTTTACCCACCTTACTAGGAGGCAGGAGGTTACTTAATTCCCGATGGGTGAGCTTTTCGAATATGCCTCCGCAAGCATTAGTGATTTGAGCAGTTTTTTGACAAGTGGTACAAGTAGCTGATGACCGCATTTCAAAATTTTTCTTTGCAACAGCAGTATCAGAAATGTTTTTGGAAGTGGCAGAAGAATCAGTTACTGTACTTGAGGATGGTTCCGTTATAGTTTCCGAACCAAGCATTTTTTCCATAGCTCCAGCATTGGAATTACCCGAAACATCAACAAATGTTTCCTTAGCAATTGGCTCTAAAAAGGACCGTTGTTAGAAGTCGTCATCATCGTAAAATACTTTACAAAATTTCCTCGAATCCATATTTCAAACTACTTCGAACGTACTCTGCGAAAATAATGCAAAAAATAGTACAGTTCAGTATTTCAACTACTGAATTTAACAAACCCTAAATTTTGGTTCATGAAGGAAACACTTCGTAAGTATTGGAAATGAAGAAATTGAAGTCCACATGCATGCGCAGAATGGTAGTTCATCTAACAACGGTGCTGTCCTTAAAGGTTCGTAAATTTTTTGTCTCCCCCACCGCCGCCTAATTTTACGGGAAAAAGTTTTTCCACTACAGCGTGTTGTTTAGCTTGCCTTCTGGTAACAGATTCAGATGTTATATTCCAAATTATTCTAATGTCGATTATACTCGAATACCCCTCTATATGTGTAGGAGAAAAGATGGGAAATATACGATCGTATTGAAGTCAACAATGTTTCTTCTGCTTTGACTGCCTGCTTCCAAAGACCTAAATATCGACCTTGAAATAGGAGAAAGGAGTAATGAACTTGTAAGAGCATATACAGCGGGTATATTACGAAACTGGGTTTGCACGACATTGCAAGATATACTTAAATGGAAACTTGGAATGTTATTTTTTGCAAGAGTGTTAGTAAGTTGAGTAATGGCTTTAGCAGTTTCTATTTTATTATTTCAGATTTTTTTAATGCGAGAAATTTGCGTAAAAATTATATTTATATGGACTGGAATGCTAATATTAGAATCCCAATGCATAGGAGTGTTGACATTAAAACTGTAATCTTTTCTTTTGTCATAAATACCAGTGAATGAAACACAATTATCAATGCTTATAGTGATGTCCAAAAATTGAATGTTAAAGACCGAATTTGTTTACTTTAGTTTTAATGCAGCTGGATATTTTTTTTGAAAATTCGTTCAAAATCGTGCCAATTAAATACAATGATGTCATCAATGTACCTGAAGGCTGTATATCTCAGAAAATTGGTTTTCATAATAATGCAGAAATATATTTGCAAAGAAGCTTGCATAACTACAGCCCATAGCAATTCCTTTAACCTGCAGAAAATAATTGCTGCCATTATAAACAATATTGTTAAAGATACAGATTCTGTAGAAATCGTCCCAAACATTCCTTTCTACCCCGTTTAAAACTAAAGAAAACAAATTCGGGCTTTAACACACAATTTTTGGACTTCAATAAAAGCATTAATAATTGTGCTTTAGTCACTGGTATTTATGACAAAAGAAAAGATTATACTCTTAATGTCAACACTCTTATGCATTGGGATTCTAATATTAGCATTTCAATCCATAGAAATATAAATTTTACACAAATTTCCTGCATTAAAAAAATCTGAAATAATAAAATAAAAACTGTTAAAATGTCACTCAACTTACTAACACTCTGGCAAAAAAATAATATTACAGAAAGTTTCTATTTAAGTATATCTCGCAATATCCTGTAAACCCAGTTTTATAATATACCTGCTGCATCTACTTCTACAAGCTCATTCTTCTTTTCTCTTATTTCAAGGCCGATATTCAGGTCTTTGGAAGCAGGCCTTCAAAGCAGAAGAAATATTGTTGGCTTCAATTAGGTCGTACTTCTCCATCTTTTTTCCTACATATTGAGAGAGGTATTCGAGTATTTTGCAGAAAGCACGATGTCGTCGGCGTATCGTAGATGGGTTAAATAAGCTCCGCTGACTTTTAAGCGTTTTTGATCCCAGTCTAATTTACGAAAACTTCCTCAAGGCAAGCTGAAAATAGTATGGGCGAGATTGTATCTCCCTGCCGTAAACCTTTTCCTAGGTTAATTTGAACTTTGTGTCTATTTATAGATATAGTCGCTTTGCTTTATAAAATATGGACTGGAGTAAGCTAACATAAGCTGGGTTCACACCTTGGTTACCTAGTGCATTTAAAATATATGGTTTGAAAATTGAGTCAAAAGTTTTTCGTAGTCGATGAAGGCAATGCATAGTGGTAAAGTGTATTCATTGTGTCTTTCTATTATTCTCTGAAGAACCTGAATGTGGTCAATCGTACTAAAGACAATTTTAAACCCTGCTTGTTCTACAGGTTGCGCATCGTTTAATGTTCTATAAATTCTTTTTCTAATGATTTTTCTAAAAACTTTGTACATAACAGGGAGAAGGATAATTAGTCGATAGTTTTTAAGATCATCTTCAGCTCCTTTCTTATGTAAAAGTATAACATCGCCATTTTTCCATGCATTAGGAATTTTTTGTTCCTTAAGACATTTTGAGAAGAGATTTGCCAATATTTTGTGAAGCGTTTTACACCCAGCTTTTAACATTTCAGCAGAAATGCCATCTTTTCCTGTGGATTTCCCATTTTTAATTAATTTTATTGCATCTGTTACCTCTGATACTAAAACATCCGGCATTTCTTCTGTAACTACAATTGTTGGCAGATTTTGCTGATCGTTACTTTTATAGAGGTCTGTGTAGAATTCTTTTACCCTCTTAAGCATTTCCTGGCGTGTTCTGCATACTGAGCCATCATTACATTTTAAGGCAAGTATTTGCTTTTTTCCATTTATTAGCCTGCGTTTTGCATTTTTGATGCCTTTATTTTCTTCAGTTGTTTTTTGTACCAACTTTGTATTGAATTTACGAGTTTCTTCCAGGATACGTTTCCTTGTCTTGCAAATTTCTACATATTCCACTTTGTTAGCAACTATTCCTGTGTTCTTCCAACAATTTAGTTTTCTATTAGATTTAAAGTTTCTTTAAAGATTTTGATTTCTTTAGGTTTCATTGTTGGTGGTACTAGAGCCTCGGCTGTTATAATTAAGCTGCTGATGATTTTTTTCATTTTATTCTATTATATCGGCGTCTTCCAAATTTTGAAGATGGGTTATTCCATTGCAGTTTAGGAAAGGGCGTCTTGCCATAACTTATTTTCGAGGGTGAAAACCCAGTTACGGCAAGACGCCCTTCCCTAAACTGCAATGGAACAACCCGTCTGGTAACGGGATCGGACGTCAACTCCGCGCGGATGGACTATAAGTTTTACTCCATTATTATTAAGAAACTATTATTATTAGCGAAGTTTGGGAAATAAATATGTAAAGAAAGCCCAAATATATAATGCGAAAAATGTGAAAAGTTACTTATCTCTGGAAATAAATTTGTTATATTATCTGTTGGAAATTTTAAAATTTTTTCTGACTATATATAAAAATTCTTAAAATATGATTTGGAAGCAAATAGGAGATTACCCTTTTTTATTTTTGCGCACATTATTTAGATTGATAATTACATTTAGTTTAAAGCTTATTAGCGGGAAAATATTGCCTTTCGAAACAGTAAATCAAAATAATTACACATTTTTTTATATTTCCATATAATTTTTCTAAATTATGGATATGTGATACAATTACATTCTTTTTGAAAAGGGAAACGTTGAAAAATTTTTACATGGGATTTTACTGCCATATTTTGTAAATTTGTCGCCTGTAGTCATAATTTTTCTAAGAAAAATTCATTTTTTATTTAAAAAAAATAAGGACAAACACTTAATAAACAAATGATAGTAAAATCTAAAAGAAAGAATTTTGATCGCAAACCGAAGGAAAAGACCATTTTGAAATTTATTTTGCCGAGCATGATATTATTTTTATATCTAAAATTATTGAAAGTCCGTATTTTTTCATTAAAAGCTAAATGTACTAAGTGAAAAATATTTAGCAACTTTGTACCTCATTATTTAAGCTAACCAAGAATAAACTTATTTGATTTTCTCGGTGAGGATATTCTCTTCCATGTAATCTTTTACATATATTAATGATAGAAATGAATTTAAAAATAAAAATAATGAAAAATGTGCTATATAGATTCCATAGATTTATGTTCTTTGAGTCACAATAGGAGACAATTTGCCATAAAATTCGGATATTTTTTTAGAATAATGTTTTGAAATTTCTGTTCTTTTTCCAAGGTTCATTGATCGCATAAAAATGCAACGTGAATTTCGTAAGGAAAAATCAGGAGGTTTCTTCTTCCTAGCAACGCATACTAGCTTCTTCAGAAGTCAAAGAAAACATTCGGTTCCTGTTGACGCAGCTGCGTACTTGATCCGCAGTGCTGCATATTCCAGGATTTAATTTTCGAATCAATGTCTAACTCTGGATTTTTTCCCATTCTAAGTCTAACTTTCCGTTATACAAATTCCGCAGAATTTTAAATTCAAATAAAGAAAAAAAATGAGAAACGATCCCCATTTTCGAAAAGATTTCACAGAAGAAAGTTAGGTCGTTTTAAAAAATGCAAACTTCATGGCAGATTCATCTAGATTGATTTATTTTAAAAGTTTCGTAACTTGAAATTTATTTCCATACATTTAAACGCTAACTTTAAGCGAAAGCTTCTAATTTGGTTTGCAAACGTTTAGTTATTGACAACAGATGCAGTATGTTCCAAAAGCACCGGATAAAAAGTATATAGCCGTGATCCTTGAGGAAAATGGACTATACTGGCCCTTACGTAGGGAGTTGGAAATGAATATGTTATATAGTTATGACTGTAAATAAATAACAAATGATGATTGGATGAAAAAGAAAATTTACTCCCATGACGAACGGACTCATTAAATAGACCGCATCTGGGCTGTATTATCAAGAAACTGGTTATCTTATTCGCTGTGCATCTCTGGAATGTGGGAGTTAACAATTTCGAGCCAATGAAAATTGTATTTGAAAGTTTGGCTCGCCCCTTGAATTTAGTTTCCTAAATTTGTCCGTCGCCAGTTTTTGGCGAGAATGTCGAATTTTTGGCAAGCTATTTAAGAATCAAACCATTGACTTTTTGGCCATTTTATTCCCCCCCCCAGGTAAGCAAAAATTAACATTGGCTAACATAGGAAAATAAGCACAACAGCAACCCCCTCCCCACAAAGGTGCTTACGTAATACTTGAACGCTCCCTATAATTTTTTCAATGGTAAGTGTAAATACAAGCACCGCGTCCATGACGGCGCCCACAGTCATTATTCAGAATCGATCAAGACATAAGCGTACGGGAGAGGGATTCATGTGGGCCATAATCTCCCGCAATTGGGAGAATATTAACACTAGGTCTACGGGAAGTCATGATATAGAGGTAAACCTTCTCATTCGAACCAACCCCTTTTAGGAATTTTCTGGGTACGTTACTGGATCGAGGGTAATTTTTAGATACTAACTTTTATTATCAAGCTATTTATTATTTACCTGCAGGACAGATTTGCTAGTTATTCGTTGGTAAGCTCCATTGATCATTATAGAACTGTGAAGTAAAAGTGTGCATAACTCTATGGATATTCATTTCTGACTCCTCATGTAAAAGTCCATTATGGTCCATTTGCACAAGAATCAGGCAATATACTTTTGATTCCTTGTTTTCGGAACACCCTGTATATACCTAATTATTATAAGCAAAATGGCCTATATTTCAAATTTTTGTTTATAAAAATTTTGTTCACCATGGATTAGTTCAAAAACTTCAATTTAATAATAGTGACATGCGCTATTTGTCGATTTTTTTTATAAAATAATGCATATATTTTTAAAGATATGATGAGTAATTTATATAACTTTTTTTAAAGATTTGAAAGCTTTTATTTCTGATTTTTCGGAGTTTTTTATGAATACTTTCTACCATTTACACGAACTTACAAAAAAATAATTTATTGTTAAAAAATGGTTGTTCTAATTCACGTTGTTTTTATACGATTTAAGTTCATCGGTTGTTTCAAGTTTTAGACTCTCACGGGTAGTGTTTTCAGTGCAGCTAATTTTGTTAAATCGAAATAGCGCGTGGAAATTTTTTTTGTATCCGTAAAAGGGTAATATTTCAAGTTTGGGTCTTTCAAAAAAATCAATTAGAGGAATTTCTAAGTCAGAAGGTCAAAATCTACAATTCGTGATGTTTTAAGCAACAACGATGAAAAATATCTTAGCATTAAAACCGGGCTAAAAACGAATTCTTACTTTTCAGGATTGACGAATATCGCGAAGGAAGCAATCAAAAGTGGATTGCTATATTTAGTGTCTATAACGGGATTTGAACTTGCTTTGCTTAAAAACAACTATCTAGTCGCCCGCACATGAAAGAAGATGTGTTAAATGCCTTAAATGTATCTCGTGAAGTTAACGCTTACTAACAGTAAGACGTATAACATAAATCCATTCGTATGCAGTGGGCCCATGATCATATGAATTGGGCAGACCAATGGGTAGAAGCTGTATTTAGTGATGATGAGAAGTTTTCCTTGGACGGGAGCTAAATGATTTCATAAGCTTAGAGTTGTATAGAGCCGGGAGGACCGTGCCCTCTCTTCAATAATTTGAAAAAATTGAAATTTTACGTATAGTGTAATGTATACAGTATGAATAAATACATAATATGTGCTTCCCACCCCACAATAAATTTGAAAACTCTGTATTAGTTGATGGCTGGTTAGCTTAACAATTGGCACAAATTGAGGAGAGAACGGAACACGGAATCGAAACGTTAGTTCGGCGGCCACTCAGTGATGTTATTTTTCATCAGAATAATACCTCTCCATACACACTTTTCTCCTCCTAGTAGTGGAAACTGGTTTCAGTCTCAAAATGTTGGTGTGATGATATAGTTATCACGAAGCCTAAAGTCAGAATTAATGGATAGCTTTAGCTTGAACTCAAGCGTGGGAACCGGAGATTTCCATATATAAGAATTCCCCACGAAAAATTATAAACACTCGCAGATTTTATAAATAGCAGGTAACAAGCTAATTGGTCGGTAATTTTTCAAATCCTCTTTATCACCTTTTTTATGCAAAAGAATTACTGTTGCAGAATCCCATTGGTTTGGTATGTTACCGCTGTTAAGACATTTGGTAAAGAATTTTGCAAGTATGTCTTCTACATATTCTCCAGCTTCTTTTAGGATATCTAATGTAATACCATCATCACCAGGGACTAACGTCGCCCGTGGGGGTAGGGTACACCTAGGTGACACGGAATCGCAGAGCAATGCTGGTCGCAAATCACTCACAGCGCTAGTTCTAAAACCGTACAGCATGCACAAATAGTGATAACCAGTGCATGAGAAGCGCAAAATGCGATGTCCTAATCATCTATGCACGTGAGCAGCTGACCTGAGTTTTATCTGGCGCTTTTTAGGAAGTGGTTGTAAATATTTGTGCATGCTGGACGGTTTTAGAACTAGCGCTGTGAGTGGTTTGCGACCACCATTGCTATGTGATTCCGAGTCGTCTAGGTGTACCTTACTCCTCCTAGAAGTTTGTGAACCTGGTGCTGAGACACCCTGTATATGTTTACACTTTCTGTACTGGTTTCTGGACCTCGCGTAACCCGTTTTTGCACTATACGACAACTGGAACAATAAAATCGTTTTATTTGTTACAAAACCACGGTTATATACAAGTATCTGTATAGGACAGTTATACAATCACAAATACTTTCTTCAGAAAGAAGAGTAGTTCTCAAAATGTTGCCGAAATATCTATAATTTTGAGCATCACTTTTTACTAATTTTTTCTGTTTCTATTTTATTTTATTCTTCTTTCTTATGTTTCTATTTTATTCTTCTTTCTTATGTTTCTATTTTATTCTTATTTCTTATGTTTCTATTTTATTCTTCTTTTTTATGTTTCTATTTTATTACTTTTCTTATGTCCCAATTTTCTTCGTTTTACGTCATTTATTTGAATTTTATGTATTTCCTGTCCTGTATGTTCGCCCCGTTCATTTTACATTTACTTACTTTATTTTATATTTCTCTGTTGTTTCCTTTTACATTTTTTCCTCTTCATCCTTTTTCTCCTTTGGACAGAGTCAATCTTATTGGTTATGGTAAGCCCCAATCAATCTTTGTGTCGCATGTCAAACAACATTTGTGTAGATAAAAAGCAAGAAAGCGATACATTGTATCTGAAAATGGAATAATTAGCAATCACGAAAGAAAATTTTTTTAAGTTGTGTGTTCATGCGCGTAATTTATTTTATAATATCAGAAAAATTACTGAGATATACAGTATATGCTCTGAATTAAGAAGGGAGAAGAAAAAGAAAAATTGTGAAAGGGGAAAACCCTAACTGTTTTCCTTAAACTTTAGATAGCCGAAGGTGAAAGCGTAAATTAATTAAAATCAAGAGATCATTTTTTATCATTGACTTCCCGGAATCGTTCAATAAATATATTTATACAGAAAAAGAACGATAAAGGTTTTTCTTATTGTGTGGTGCTTGAAGGTATTTGGTGTTATTTTATTTGAAGCACGAACAACTTGATTGATGGTAGTTACCTAAAGAAATTCTATTATCTGTGTTGAGAGAGGTGCTAAATCAATTAACAGAAAATGTAAGAACAACACAACAGAGAAACAGAAAATCAATACGCAATGAAAATTTTCTAAGAACAAAATTTGCAACGAACAAGTTTATCTTTCTAATTAAGATATATTCGGAGAATAAACAACTTTAATTAAATATTTTAAAATTACATAATTATAAGAGTGGGGTGACATAGTCACTAAAAAACGCGGAAGGAATTACTGACTAGAGAATTATTTTTTTTCTATTCAGTTGAATTAAATCTATACCATAGAATGCGTGTGTAATATAAAACATACCTAATAGAGAGGTTCCAAGTGTTAAGGATAAGTTAAATTAAAATAAGAAAGATAAGTTTAAGTTAAGTAAAAAGGATAAGTTAAAGTAATGAAGGTTGTGGTTAAATGACGAAGATTAAAAGTACTTTTCTTTGATAAATATAAGGAACTGGAACATGGACAAAATTCTTTTTTCATATTGTTGTTAAAACAAATTACCGTATACGCGTATGATAAACATCCCAAATTCTTATGGGATAAGCAGTTTATGATTTATTAAATTGTTTTATTCTTAACGACGTGTTTCAACATATGTGTAATACAGTATCAAGTTTTTATTTACCCGTTTTCGTAGTAGTGATTTAATACACATTTCGAATACAAGGAACTGGAATGAATGATAAATTCAGAATGCAGGCTTTCATGTTATAGAGAAAATGCTTCGTTTATCTAGTAAAGTAACTCACACTTTTATACTCAAAGCTCAATACAGATTTTTGACTGACTTCTCAACAGTTATCTTTATTGTGTATATCTACTTATGTATGCAAGCACTGCATCAATATGACTTACACATATGACCGAGTTAATATATGCAAAATAACCGATCTTTCTATATATATATTTTTTAAGTTTTATATAGTATTTATTTATTTACTGTTCCTTTTTTAGTAGGAAAATGCTTAAAGATATGAGCTTGATAGTTTCGAATAACTATGTTTTTTTGTTGTTTATTCAATTCTAATATGTATCTATGATGCACTATGTATTGCTCCTTACATATTTGTGTTTCCCTTCATTTTATGAGGAATTTCTATTATAGTGCGACTCCAATGCCTTTTCAATATTTTCCATTCCAGCGAATTATAGTACTCAATTCAGGAAGACTAAATTTTCATCATCATAATAATGGTAATAATAATCTTTATTTTCCGCATATATATATACACACACTAAAAATTGAGATTTAATCGCTGTGCACTACACTTAAAATATAGTACTCTAATAAACAGGATGGGCACAGTTGTGACAATTATTACATTTGTGTCAATTGTGTTTATTTGTGCATTATGTATTAAGTGTATATGTTACGGTGAAAGACCAAAATCTGGCGAATGTCAACATTCACATAGTCGCTTGGTGTATGTCCGAAATATTTGCTAAATATCATTATTTCTGACTTACCCCGGCCATGGTGAATGTTGAATAAAATTATTTTTTTTTACTTTTAAAATCATTTTTAAATCATACTGTATTATTAAAATATATTATGATATATATGTCAAAATAGGAGAAAGCTAAAATAACAATTATATGATTAACGGTACTCAATCTTATTTATTGCAATGACTTAAACTGTTATGACACTTTAAATTGCACAAGAGTCCCTTGCTTTTACAACTGCATTCAGTATTAAAACACTTCTTTTTGCAATTACAGCGTGTATAGCCTTGCCCTCCGCTTCTCGAACTAGTTGCAGCTGCTTCTCTTAGCGACATTTCTTGAGGAGAAATTTCATCTATGGAAAGTAATTTTCTTTACAAATTACGAACTGATTATGGGTATAAAGCTGCTTGAGGGTACCATTTTTTTTGCTAATTTATAAAAGTCGGAGTCTTCTATTCCAACAACAATCACCAACATGTGTCGGGCATCTGTACGACCACGGTCGACATCATGGACTTGTATTCGTACGATATCACCAACTTGAGCAGGAGAAAATTTTCTTTTTGAGGTTCGTAACATTTTCGTTACTTGCAGTAGAAGATTCTCTTTCGCGGCCGCTCTTTTCATAGAAATGAACTCGCGCTCTTCAGTCAGGGCTGGATATGAAGATGTGGTAGGTTGAAGCTCCTCTTCAATATTTTCCTTTGGAATATGGTTTTCGATATGGTCACTGCTCAAATTTTCTTCAAAAGTATTAACAATTTCTTCAAGCGGTTCTTCGGTTTCGATATTTGCGATTTGCTCTCCAGGCAAAGATGACGACGCTATGCCTCTTTTTGGTTTAACGCCAAACAGGGCTCCGTAAGGACTTTGGCGTATTCCTTCGTGGTATGCTGTGTTTTTGGCAAATTGAACAAAGGGAAAACCATCTGACCATTTATTTGTATCGTTATCGTTCATCCATGCAGTTAATATATTCTGTATATCGTGATTTGCCCTTTCAACTGAGACTTGTGTTTGACTATGGCGAGGCTTTCCGTGAACTATCCTAACATCTTTCCACATAGCGCATAGTTCGGATATGACTCGACTACTGAATTCCCTACCATTATCTGAATGCAATATAACTGGGGGTACCAAATCTAAAAAATATTTGAAGAAGGTGAGATGCTACTTCTTCAGCTGTCTTAGTTTTCAAAGATCGTAACTGGACAAATTTCGCTAAATGGTCTTGATACACCATTATGAACTTATATTCGCCATCCCTGTGTGGCCTCAGATCTATCAGATCGAGTTGACATCTTGAATTTAACTCCGAACCGACCATTGGTTTCACAACAAATCCTTTTTTAGATGCACTATTTCATTTGACATTGTTTAAATAAATTTAAATTCAACATCACAACTTCATATATAAGATTTTTGTACTTAACTTGCAATTCTTTAAGCATACGTACGTGTTCTTCCTCCATGGCCTATTCTGATGAGAGTTTCGGAGAGTATACTGAATAATTCATCATTGGTAACATAATACTGTATATTCGTTTCTCCTGGTTTTAACGGCACAATTAATTTCTCTTCATCATTAATGTTTAAAACGTCAAAACGCTTTAACCGTCTGTACTCCAAAGGTGTACTGCAGCACTTAGTTTTAGCAGAAATCACTTCGGAAAGTATTTTAGAGCACTTTTCTTGAGAAAAATAAAAACAATTGTCTTCTCGTTTACTCGCAATTAACGCACGCAACGTTTAAGAAAAAGAACATATCATGGTTCACTGCAGTAGCCATTCAATATATAAATTAGGGTATCGGATAAAACAAAAATTAAGCAAACGTTGCACACACAAGCAAACCTTGCATAAGACTGACAAACAGCAGAGTTTGTTTGTTTGTTTTGTGGTTTTACGGCTCAAAGACTACAGTGGTCATGCTGCGCCGGGACCTACTGTTTTCCGAGGAATCCGAACCTCTTAAGGCCTAGGGAACCAAACCCCGGACTACAGTGAGCAGTGCGATCTTTATGAGATCTCTGAGTAAGCGTTCTTTTTGCACTGCTGGGAGTCGAACCCGGATTAGCCGCGCAATAGGAGAACGCGTTACCACACTGCGCCACCGCAGGGCACAAACAGCAGAGTGTTCGAGAGTCTAACAAATGAATGCCACCTGACCTCAATCGCGGCAGAACAAAAGATTTGGAGTTTTTGTCGCCTCTGTCTGTCGCCCCTCTGTCTGTCTTCTCGTTTCGACATTCACCCTTCATCTGTGCTTGTCGACATACACCGACGAAAGTCCGAATGTCTAAAAATATAGCCAAATTGTCGGTCTTTCACCAACGAAATTGGAGAATCGATATTCTCCAATTTCGGTCTTCCACAGTAACATATACATACACTCTTACGATTTACATAGAAATATAGCACATATAGTTATCCATTCACATTCAAAATTTATTTAAAATTTTCGTCCTTTAAAATGAAATCAAGGTAAACTGTATCCTGAAAAAGGCATCATAAGACTCCAAGATGCCATCCTATACCTCACAGCAGCGGTTTTTAACTTTCCTAGAACGCGTACCCACTTCAGAGGTCACTCGCACTCGCGGAACTCCAAGAATTATTTCAAAGTTTAAAGCCCGGAATTTGTATCACACACATTTATTTCTTATTTTTCACCATCTAAGGAAGAGATTTTTCGTTCCCTCATAATTTATTCCTAGCATTAAAGAGTAATTGCTCTTGTTTCGGTATTTTTTCGAATCTTTGTGGAACACTGGGAAGGTATAGGGGATTCCAGTGGTCCGCGGGCAACTGTTGAAGAATCGCTGTCTTACAACATTTACAGAGCCACTATCGAAGATATGGATATATGTGCGTCCATCTAACAAGATGCCTGCCCAGACCATCAAACCTCCGCTGCCATAGTTGTCCCTTTTTCGATTGTTAGAGGACAGGTAGCGAGTCCCTGGTTCTTTACAGATGAACATACGTTGAGAATCAGTGGTTAGGCTGAACCGGGATTCATCAATGAGTAGAACGGTCTCCAAATGATTACTGATCTAAAGTCCATGATCTTTGCACGATGCTAAACAGACTCTCCTGTACGCAGAAATGAGCGGGACACAAACAGCAGGTCTTCTTGCAGACAGACCTCTCTCTTATAGCTTTCTGGAAACAGTAACCCTTTCAACTTGGGTTCTTTTAGCCTTCTGGAAACAGTAACACTTGCAACTCGGGTTCTTGTAGCCTTCTGGAAGCAGTAACTCGGTTTCTTGTTACCGCATGCAAGTCAGGAGAGAGCTGAGAAGCTGTTGCACTCCTGTTACGTCTCACTGTAATGGACAAATATCTATCTTCATTGGCCGTCATGGCTCTTGGACGACTTTGCCCAGCCTTTCACTCTACGGATCCGGTACCTATAAATTATTTCCGTAAGTTAGACACGACGCTGGCATTACATTCAATTCTATAGCAATCTGTATTTGGGACCGCCTTGCTTGCAATCTCCCCAGAATACAAGAATTTTTCGGAAGCCAGAATATTTTCAATTGGAGAATCATCCAACTACTAGAAATGTCCACAATTTCAATATTTCATCCAAATTTTCTTTCATTCGACTTTTAGTTATGTTTTGATCAACTATTTGTTAGAATGCTTAAAAACCGTCGCTCTTCATATAAAGAAGCAAATTACCTGTGAACAAATACTTTGTAATTTGCGCCTATAAATTTATACTTACTGTATATCTATAATAAATCCTTTTCCATGGAAAAATAATCATATATAGTACTTTTACCCAAATAAATGCTTAGTACTAAGAAGAACTAAGGTAGTAAGCGAATAATCAGGAAGAAGTATTAGATAAGCACTTAATGCTAATGAAAATTACAACGATGTCTTATTTGGGTTGGGATTTTGCAAGTGATTTTTATATTATTCCATTTTTTCTGTATAACTATGAGCTAACCGTTATGGCCATTGAAGTTTAAACCCGTGTTATTTTTTACGATATTGCATGATTTACTTTCTAACCTCATAATTGCAGGTTATGGAAAATCTGTAGAACCTAGGCAAAAGATAAGGTACTTTATAATTTCCTTAAACACTATATATAAAATAAAATAAGAACATGTTTCTTATGGTGGTAGAAGGCTTTTAGCATCGCTATATTCAATTGATTATGACATTAATATTTGGAGTGTCAAAAAATATCTTATTGCTAAGTTTAAATTACGTATAAAGGAAGACTGAATATATGTATATACATTTCGTTAAGGCTAAAAACTCGAAGGCAGTTAAGGGTAAAAATAATTTTAGTTTGATGTGAATATCATTTGTTGTTTCTTATTCCGTTAGTAAATCCCTTTATTACATAACTAATAATAAAATTATAAAAATATTCCTTATTTTTAATTTTCCCAATTTTATTAGCATATATAAATATATAATTTTTAAAACATAACTTACTTTAAAATTATATACATACACGCACATTAGAAAGTAGGTTTTTCAAAACGTTTTAGGTTGTAGACGTAAGTATACGAACATGATATTTTATGGCAGAAACTATGTATAAGTTCTTGGAAAACACGCTTAAATTTTATCTATGTATTTTACAGTATAATATGTGCAATTAAGGCTTTTTGAGGGAAAAGTTAAGATTCTCAAGAAATAGACACATTTTCTTCTTTAACAAATAGACAGGAAGATTCTTGAACAAATAGACAAGAAAAGATTAAAAGAAAATAGAAACGAAACCTAACTCTAGAGTAATATTTATGTAAACCGTGCATAATTTTATTCCAAAACGTAATACTTTTTATCTGCAGCTAAGGATATTAGTACGCAAATAAATTGAAACTTCAATCAGTATTACTTTTCCTTTTCTCAGGTATGATAACTGATAATAATACTAATAAAATACTTAGTTATATTATACATTTTGTAATTGTAATTCTTTCTGACTATTTAAACGTATCGGTAATTGCATACATCAGCCTCAGCATTATTTAAGACTCCTCTTCCTGAAACAGGATGGAAATGTGTTGCCTAACAGATTTCAAAAGCAGCTGTGATGTAGAGAATTTTTCGCATTCATTTCTCATAATTCATTACTATGAGAGCGAAAACCGGACGCTTCTAGGTATTTGGGCACATATAGTCTCTCACTTCCCATTCCCTGAAATGCTTCCTATAGGATTATCTTCTTCCTTTCCACCCATCTCAATCACGCTGTTCCGAAAATATCTCCCCTTTATTACAATGGCAATTCACCCATACACTTTCCACTTCGCTGTAACCGAAATTTTTGTGCCATCGCTATCTCCTTTATGTCCAAAAATCCAGATGACACTCCATAATACCATTCACATTCTGACATTGGCGGCATTCCACCGAATGGCAAAATTTCCGAATTGTCGGGGCATTATGGCGTGCTTTCCCTGCTGTTTGACAAACGATTAAGGAAGACCGTTCACGTAAACATATTAGCCTCCCTTGCCATCGTTAGATACCCAAGTTCTAAAGCCTCCTACGATATGACTTTCCATTATCTAGGAACCCAGGACATAATGTTAGTACCAGAACTCATTAAAGCTAGCATTTCCTTGTACAAGCATAACCCATGGACATTGGCCTGCAAAGGGCCATAGGAAAGTAGAGGAAAACGCCGTTGCGAATCATTGACTCAGCAACTTCCTCCCACACTCTGCTGGGTTCTTAAGATCTAGAATTAATGTTTCGTTGGATTCTTTTCGAAATTAAAATGGGTTGAAACGAAACCAAGCAAGAGGCTTGAGAGCTGCACAGTTTCAATTACGCGTATGCGGAAGAGTCTCGTTACCTTTACACAGGGAAGATTTTATGGCCGCGATGGTCTTCCAAAACTGCTGCACAAGGATGCTAAAAACCGATAAAAGTCTGGGGCAAATTACCTGCTTCCCTTTATGTATTCGAGCCTTCAACTTCACCGTATGCAAAATCAGAGATTTGTAAGCTGTTATGCAAAAGAAAATGATGATTATGAATTAATATTTTCTGAATAGAAAAAAATTATATGTGCGTTATTTTCTTCACGATGTGATTTTCAATCGAAGAATGGTGGCCGTTGCACATAGCATCGTTTGAAGAAAGTCTTTTTTTCCCGCGTCTTAAATGAAGTTTATGGATGTGTTAAATATCTTAAGGGACATAAAAAAAAACTTCCATTCTAGATTTGATAAAAATTTTAAATATCGTTTTATTTGTTTTTTTGACAGTGTCTTAACTGATAGTGATGTTTAAACCTTTAGATTAGAATTTGGTTAAAAGTCCGCAGACATTAATAATTATCATGGCGTTATGGAACGCGAATGTCAAAAAAAATATATACAGTGTGTCACTGCAATCTCCATTTTTTTTCTTTTTCCAAAATAGCGAAGTAGCACTTTCCTATGAATCTAGGCGACATCACTGCTGACTAACGGCGATGTCACATAGATTACTAGAGAATTAATGGTCACGTAAAAGGTAAATAGAAAAAAATATATTTAGCCTCTTGAGAATGTCCAGAACAGTTTTTGATAAATACTAAAAAAGCCTTAAAAACGCCTCGACTGAAACTAAAAAATGACTTGCAAACAATGTCTATTTTATAAGCTACTAAAAACAAGAAAAATCTTGTTCACTATGCCGAATTTCTTATCTGTTACTTTAATGTACTATGACAATATTGTTTAAACTCTACATAAAACTTATTCACAGATAATTATTTCATATAAAGGTTTATTGTTTTTACCTCGATGTTTGATAGAAATGCAGTTTTTTAATTGGATCTAAAAAAATTGATTTATGAAAGCACAATCCAAATTTGATAAAAAAATCTTATCATCTGTAAGGTATATTTTGCCCTCCTCAGGGTTACCACATTTGCCAACTGGTCGACACATGAAATCATCGGGTCATGTTTTTGTAATTTTCATGTGGATCATGAAAATTACAAAAACATATGAAATGATAATGCTAATAACTAAAATGTAAGATTTTAAACGTGGGATTCAAAAAGTATTAGCCATCTCAATTACTTATGAAAAAATTACAAAAACGTGCCCTGGTGGCTTTGTGTGTTGACCAGTTGGTAATTGTGTTAACCTTGGGAAGGATAATTCTACCATACAACACTTAAATACGAAGAAAAAGAGCATCGTTCCGATATCCTGGTGGCCGAGCAGGTTATAGCACTCCAGTTCATACGGAGGGCCTCCGGCTCCATGCCAGGACGGTATCCCGTTTTACTTCTTTACAAGCAAAGCTCTAGTTTTAGCCTAAACGTGGGTGTTAAAAATTCTTAGCCAAAATCTTTATCAGGATGGTACACATCCTACTAACCAACATACCTGCTTATATATATATATATATACAGTCGAACCACCTTAAACCGAACACCAAAGGGAAGAGAAAATCTGTTCGTACTAACAGCACTTCGTCTTATACGGAGCAGATAGTATGCTATACAATTTGACGCGACTTCAGAAAAGGGTCGTATTAAAAGTAGTTTGTTTTAAGCTTGTTTGTCTTAACGAGGTTTGACTGTATATATCTATATTTATGACGCACATAAGCAACGTAGCATATTTAAAATTTTAATGTCAAATATTTATATTACCTTAGTGCTATGAGAAACAAAGTAATGTTTTTTAATTATTTTATAAACCACCTTCTGATATCAATAATTTGTATTTGGAGACAACTATGTTCTTGTGAGTTATAGTACTAAAATTATTGGTGATGACGGCTTATAGGTAAAGACTGTCTGAAAAAGATTTTTCATATGGGTTTAAATGCTAACATATCGAATAAAATGCCCAGAGTTTTATACCACGCTTTTACAGAAACAATTTACCTGTAATTGAGGTTCAACTGATCACTTAAGGTGTTAAGAAATGCAAATTGTGTGATAAACGGTTAAAATTTAATTGCAATTAGCCCAAAGAGTGCTGAGATTTCGGAAATTTTATTTGCGTACGTTCAAGTTCTTCAAGGAATAGTTCTACGTGGCTTTTTTTCTAAAGTTAGCGGACATCTTAGAGGCGAAGGTTACCACCGATGGATTGGTTGCATGGATGGCCCACTTTCGTATTTCACATACCAGAGTTCGTGCGTGTGCAGAAGCAGTTGTAATCTCTCTTCTTTTTCTTTCTACTAATTATATATAAAGTCGTGAATAAGTTGGAGTTATTTTCTGGCGAACTAAAGATTCGAGTAAGATTTTTTTTTTGTTTTTATAAGTTTTAATTAGGATTTATATGAGTTGCATTAGGCGTAATATGTCATTCAAGAGATAGCTGTTAAATTACTCGTAAAGAAAAGAATGATTTTCCGGCGCCTGGTGGGACCCGAACCCACGACCTCCTGATTGCCGGTCAGGTGCTCTACCTACTAAGCTACGAGCGTCGATCATTTCCTCCTTTACGAGCATATATAAGGCATTCTATGAACAAGTTCGTTATTGGTGTGGCAGTGCGGTGACTGCTCTGTTACCAAAGAGACAAGTCAAAGAAGCAAAAATGTCCGATATGACGAACTAAATAAACGACGAACGAGTTAATATTATTAAGGTAACAGTTTTTTCATATTAGCCGATGATGTGGCAACGTCGTGGGTTCGGGTCCCACCAAGTGCCGGAAAAATCATTATTTTTTACGAATAATTTAACATCTATTGTTGCAATATTATCGGCTAACATGAAAAAATTGTTGATTTAATAATATTAATGCTAATTCGTCATATCGGACAGCCTTGCTTCTCTGATTTATCGCTTTGGTAACAGAGTAGTCACAGCACTGCCACACCAATAGCGAACTTGTCCATAGAAAGCTTTATATATGCTCGTACAGGAAGAAATTGTTGACACCTGTAGCTTAGTAGGTAGAGCACCTGACCGGCAATCAGGAGGTCGTGAGTTCGGGTCCCACCAGGCGCCGGAGAAATCGTTCTTTTCTTTATAAGTTATTTAACATCTTTTGTTGCCACATCATCAGCTAATATGAAAAAATTGTTGATTTAATAATGTCACTTAAGAGTTTAACATATTCATGAAAGTACCGAGCACATTTTGAAGTACTAAATACGATGTTTTATATTTTAATCCAAATCATCATTTGGCTTGTGCCTTCTAAAGAATTCAATGTGGCGAGTTTGCCATCATTGGACCACCTAGCGTGTCTATGAATGAACCAGTTTTTCCGGGAGTATTGTTGTAGCAAGCGCAAAAAATAATAAATGCTATTAATCGTATATTATTAAAAATTGTGGTTTGGTTCTAGAAAAATGCCAAAAAGTGTGATATATAAGCAGTAGACTACCGAGATGTTGAATGAAATGGGGATGTAGATTTAAATGACATCTGTCTAGAATATGGAGTATCAAAACAACTTTAACGAGGCATTTAGACGTTAAAAATAATTTTACAATAGAAGGTAAGCAAATTCACCAAAAGGGAAGCAAATCCATCAGAAAGTAAGCAAATCCATCAGAAAGTAAGCAAATCTACCAGGAGGCAAACAAATTCACCAATCAAGCATTAGAAGAAACTACAAGTTCTGCCTTCGCTTCAGTGGCGTAGAAGAGGGTGGGATCAGAGATCTCACACCTCTCCATTGGCTATTAAAATACATTGTTTTCTCTAAGGCCGTATCACATAATCTTCGTTGAAGCCCTTGAGCCCCTCCACTAGTTTTGATTGTTACGCTTACTGTTTCGCTTTATAAATCGCAGCTTAAAAAAATCTTCCCCAAAACAGAAGCCGAGAACACTTCAGTTTACCTCCACTGACGCAGTAAGAAAATTAAAAAATAAATCCACACCGAGCTGGTCCTATGAGTTATGTGAAGACGACGTGCAACAAGATATGATTCAATGTATAATGTGCAAAAAGTGGGTGCATGCAGAATGTACTTGTGTTAAGAAAGGACAGAAAAAGTATTTCTGTGTAAGATGTAAGGGATAGAGAAACTATAAGTATGATAAAGAGTGTTAATTAGATACAGTTTTTATTACTTTGGTAAGTAATCCATCGGTGGAAACTACCTGGTCCATTCATGGAAACTAGTTGCCATCAATGGACCACTTGTTAAAAATTTAACTTTTA
>QLNU02015360.1:30298544-30324666 GCA_006491805.2 Dysdera silvatica
TCGCTATTGGGGTTCTTCCATGATTCTATTGGAGGCCTCCCATTGGTTCTCATTGGGTTTTTCCATTCTGCGGGACTACTCTGATGAAGGGTTTTCCAGAAATTTCAAGTATAAAAAAGAGACAGAAACATAACATCGTCATTACTCCTGATGAAGGACTGCTGCTGATGCGTCCGAAAGCTTGAGTGATCTTTTTCATTGCTATTTTACCAGTGTTTAACCTTTTTATGTAATTTCCTCCCTGGTACCCTGTATTTTATTTCTATTAAATTTTGGTTGCCGAAACTCTCCCCACCTCTTAGTACACCCATAACCCCTTATAAAATGTTTGCGTACGTTACTGAAACATTGTATTTTCTTTCACTTTATCTAATAGATACACTGAACATAAGACACGTTACGAGTTTCACTGGCACAAAGTCAATATTCCTCTTTTTATTGTACAAAAATAAGTAGCCTAGTAATTACTTGTGGTGGGTCACGGACTTCATCATATGTTGCCCCTTATACTGTCTTTATAAGAGTTGTTATAAGATGTTGTCTTTATGAAGGCTGAATTTGAATATAATATTCAATTTTGTTGTTACTTTCCTCAAGTTACTGGGACTTGGAGTGAGGGGGGGGGGAGTGTGTAGGCACCGGCTCCCCTTGGAGAGATAGAGAGGATTGCCTCATTGGAGGAATTTTTAGGAGATTGGCTCGTATTTACATTACAGACTGAGAAAATCAGGAAAACTGGTAAGTAAACCTCGCACCCACGAAGCTCACATGCCGAATCTAACGAATTTAATTCAACTTAATGTAGACACATTACAAACCTTAATGTATGAAAATTAGCAGCTATGCCCTCCCACTAGAAATCGAGAAATTAAATATTAAAATGTAGTTAAAATAGCGCCAATTGAAACCTTTTTGGCAATACGTGGCGAGGTAGCTAGTTGATCAAAAAAGCTGAAAGACGAACGCCAGAACGCATTCTAAAAGTTTAGAATACGTCCAGTAATACAGAGCTAGCGTTAACTTGTTAAATTTAAACGTATTAGATTTTGAAGTAGCTGTAAAGTTATTTTTTTTCCTATTCGTTAAATTGAAGTTCTATATTCTTTTTATTTTATTTCTGAAAGTCATAGCAGAAAACAATTTACTTTAATTTTTATAATCACATTGCAAGTTGCAATTCAGTTTGTGCATAAGAGAAGCATTCATTTTATTTTGAATCCCGCGCGTGGATGTTTCCGCGAAATAATTTTGGCCAAAGTGGTTTGGTTATTTTAGAAAATTGCATTTAAGAGATTAGTGAGCTTCTTTAGCGAATGTTGCAGATTACACTTTTATCACAATTCACTTCTATCCAATTTATTATATGCGTAATCAGTTTCTAGCAAAAATATGAAATCATTCCGTTCAGTCTATTCTGTGTTGAATAGTCATAAAACCAATAATTAAACTTATTTTCTTGGAACGAAATACTGCCGTAATAAATCTTATACTAATTTGGTTCAACAAATGGAATATCGCGCCAAGTGGGCATGTAATCTTAAAAATAAGGTTGGCCTCCACTAACCTATGATTCACTGAATCAGCAAATATAGTCCGCTCGAAAAAATTTAAAGAAAACATGCGAAATTCCATTTTTCGACCCAACAATGATTTGCAAATAGGCTGATAATAACATAAGGATTTCAAAAATGTATCGGAGGTGCGGTGGATTAAACTCACCCTGTATATATTTTGAACTTTCAAAATGAAAAAAAATCACCCAAGATACAACTATTTCAATTAAAATCAGTTCTGTGTTAGGATAGACTGTTTGACATCTGAAATTTTGTCGATTATACCATCAGTCAGATTTCTTGTCACGTTAGTTTTCTTGAAATATTCTCCTCCCCATCTTCCCTTATAACAACGACCTGCCATTTTTCTAATTTCGTCAACCCGGAAATACGTCCAAGTAGTAACTCAAAACTGTCTTCGATTTTGAACTTCCAGCCGGTCGTTGCTGTCTCGCATCAACTATAACCCATCAAAATTGTAATGACACTTGAAATTGGTAGCCTAGCTTTTTATTTTGTTGGCTATAAAGTCTTCAGAAATGTCAGATGCGATAGGTCTTTACAGATATCTAATACTGAAAGACCAGTGGCTCTACGTGCTCCTCTATTTTCTCAGACAAGGAAGAGGAAAAAAGAAAATCTACGACTTTTTTTAAAAGTTGTACGTATTTAGATGTAGGGAAGTTGGACATTTTATGCCATTCAAAAGAATAGCACTTGCCCAAAAGGGATTCACAAATATGCACAGAGTGCATTTTCGCCGGTTTGTAATAAATTTCATGTTATATTATATATTTTTGTATTAATTTGTTCATGGAACCTATGTGAGAGAAAAGGCACATAAAATTCACGTGTAATTTATTTGACCCATGGGTGTATTATGAACACTTAGATTTGTGTTTGCTAAGCAAGTTCAGCACTGAGAATTGGCCCTATGGTGGCATAGTGTAACACGGGCTCATATAGCGTGCTGTTTATTGGGGTTCAACTTTAAATATGCCAAAAAAAGAACACTTACCGAATAACTGGCCCAGTGCAATCTAGGGTTATGTTCCTTGGGCCTCGAAAGGTTCGGACTGCTATGACAAATTTAGGTTTACTGTCCTTTGATTGGCTAGTAGTAACGCATTCATCTATTGCATAACTAACCTATGTTTAACTCCTAATGTTATTGTATAACGAGTGCGGTTTCTACTCATCATAGTGCGGGGTTTGGGTCTCTTGGCAGATGTTACGATTCCTCCGAAAATTACAGGCGCAGTATGATCTTTTCCGTCTTTGCGCCTTCAAAGCCCAAATAAATCAGCAACGGAAATTTTTGAACTAAATAGCTGCGTTGATTTAAGTTCACATTTCGAATCTCATTCCGAATTGTGGCAATTACAATGGATTGAAACTGAAAAGTTTTTAAAAAATTCTGTGTGATTCGAAATTTAAAAATATGCTTTATGAGCACAATAACGGTTAGTATTATTCAACTTGTAATTAATTGTCTACGGATTGTCCACGATTGTACATGAACTTACTTTAGCAGCTTCTTAAGAATCGATTGGTTCCCAATTAGTGTCACTGGTTTTTGATCTACCATTGTATGAAATGGTTAGCAATCAATAAACATATAAAGCTGCCTGAAATCTAAAACGGCCTAATTTAATTTAACGGTGTGATTTATTTGTCAGCCGGTTATTTTATTTTGAGGTTATTGTCATAGAGAATGTAGCCAAGTGCCCGTTATGTACAACCATTTTTATCAAACAATACAACGACTGACTAGGGAGCTTACCTTAAATATTACTGGTCGAACATGTAAGAATATTTAGCGATGTTTCGAGAACTATAGTTCCCTTTATCAAGCGAAGTCTTCGCTTGATAAAAGGAAGAGTATTTCTCGAAACGTTGCGCAATATTTACTTATACGTTGGCCAGTGTCTAAATTTTACTTGTTAAAGCATTTTTATGATATTTCTATGATCCAAGAGAAAAAAAGAATCAGAAGAAATGGAAACTTCGGTACACTTAATTCTATGGCACCGTTTTACTTTACTTACGAAGCAAACAATATGGCGCTGGTAATCAATATGATGTATCATAAAACAAAACAGAAAAAACGTCTAAATTATCTAATCTATCTTATCCTCAACTCGAAATTTACTTATAAAATTTCTCGCTTTCCGTTTATTCGGTTGGGATATCTTGCTGCAGATATTACCATTAATATACGCAGCTGTAATTATGGTCTTTACAAAAAACTGAGAAAGGGGAAAATTAAAAAACCTTACTTAAACATTACATTGCATGAAATGCAATATGAAAATGACCGTAATAAACACGTAAAAGAAAAATTCCTTATTTTTGCCATCAATTGTCCTCTCCTATTCGGAACTTTGGAGCCAATATGGATCACATTTTCCTGTCTCTGCTGGCATGGATAATGTCTTCCGTGCTTAGTATAGTCCAAGCCTTTAAGTCACTCATACATCCACTTCTTTTTCTGCCTCTAGGTCTCTTTCCCATGACTCTTCCCTCCAGTGCCAGTTGGGTACTTTGTATTTCTCTCACTTTACTATGTGCCCGCAATATGCTAACTTTCTTCTCAGAATTGAAGTGATGATAGTTTTTCTTTTTTTGTGTTGGATCTGTTCAGCACTTCCTGATTGGAGATCTTGTAAGTCCATTTTATCTGAAATAGCCTTTTAAGAGTCCACATTTAAAATGCTTCAATTTTATTTCTGGCATCTTTTTTTAACGTCCAGGTCTTGCAACCGTAATGCAGAATAAGCCAAATATAACATTTTAGAATTACTTATTTTTTATAGCTATGGCAATTTTATCAGCTGTGGAAATCTGTTTATTAAAAAATAAAGATATAGAATAAAATATTAGCCCAATTATTTTTGCAATACTGTATTTTAGAGAACCAAGCACAGCTTAGAATGAAAATTATACGCTCAAATATGTTTGAAAAATGATTAATTTATCGTCTAAAATTGTAATTGGTGTTTCTAGTTGTTAAGCTTATTATAAGAGATATAAAAATGAGATAAAAGCAAAACTTATTAAACCATAAAACGATATACAAACGACAGTTCTTTTGAAATTTGAAGACAGCCTCTGTCGATCGACATCCTAATTTAAAATTTAACGATAAATAGATTTTCAGATTATTTTGAAATTCGACGGATTTTTTCGCTCAGCAAAATATGAAGGAAATGAAGAATATTCAAACTTTGATTGAATAGCACATTTCTAAATATTTTGCGATTCTTTTCTTTCATACAAGCTGACTACGAATAGAGGATGATATCATAGTCATCCCTTCATAGGGATAACGCAATTGCCAAATATTGGTTAATACACAAAACCACCGCGGCAAGATTTTTGTGAGTTTTTCGTGGGGGATTTTTAACTACAAATACATTTGACACCCACGTATTAGTAACTCAAATTAGAGCTATTTTTTGTTTAGGTAAACAAAAATAGCTCTAGTTTGAGCTACTAATACGTGGGTGTCAAATTTATTTGTAATAAAAAAATCCCCCACGAAAAACTCACAAAAATCTCGCCCCGGTGGCTTTGTGTGTTGACCAATATTTGGCAATTGTGTTATCCCTGTGAAGGGTAATAATATCTTACAACTTAATATACGGAGAAAAATGCGTTTGTTCTTGTTCTCATTCGTCTAGTAGGTCAAGACACCGCAGGCTCAACGTGGGGACCCTGGTTCGAATCCGGGATGAGGACGGCGTCTCTTTTTCTCCTAAACAAAAACTAGCTCTAGTTTGAGCTACTAATACGTTGGTGTCAAATTTATTTGTAATATTTGTGATAGTCATCCCGTTCAAACTCATCAATCAACTGTTGAAAGGGCTCCTCTTCTCCGTACATGCCTGCCATCTGTCCGTTCCCATGTCATTTCAAGCTGCTTTTTAATTTCATTAATCCATCATCTCTGGGGATGTTTTGTTAGCCTTCGATGGTAATTTGACATCAGTTTGAAAATTTTGGTTGTCTCTTGTTGATAGCTTTTGCAGATCAACATAATAGAAGTAAAAAAAATCATTATTTCAAATTAATATTTGTTACATTATCAGGGTCAATTTTTAAAATAAGGTCTTACAAATGGTAAAATTTAATAAATACAAGTTTTTTGTCCCATAAAATTATATATTTTTGTAGACAATGTAAATTTAATGCTTCAAAAATTTATGGTTCACAGTTATGATTTGCGCCGTAATATGTCAGAAAAACCATACTTTATTTATATTTAAAAATGATTTATGCCTTTGTGTATGAATAATGACTCCACCTTTATCATTTATCTTTTCTTAAAACTGTACAAAGTTGCGAGGGATTTTACTTAAATCGATAGCAATATCAGCGAAGTCTACATAATTTTTATTTACCGTATATATATATATATATATATCATCATCATCATATTCAACCATTATCTATCCACTGCTGGATGAAGGTCTCTCCAAATGCTTTCCACACAAGTCTATCCTGAGCAATTCGCTTCCACGTCACCCCAACCTGTTTTCTTATTTCATCCACCCATCTAGTTTGAGGACGTTTTCTAGGTCTTCGGTGGTCTCTTGGAATCCAGTTCAGAATTTCTGTTGTCCATCGTTGATCAGTTCTTCTTGCAATATGCCCAGCCCATCGCCATTTCAGCCCTTTTACTTTAACAATGATGTCCTCTACTCTAGTTTGCTCTCTCACCCAAGTGTTTCTTTTTCGATCTCTCCTAGTTATTCCAAGCATGCACCTCTCCATGCTCCTTTGCGTTGTCTGTAACTTTCGTATTGCTCCAACTGTTAGACTCCATGTCTCTGATCCATATATATATATATATATATATATATATATATGTGTGTGTGTGTGTGTATGTAGATATAAGGAATCCCAGTATCGTTACCTTTTTAATTATTTATAAAACACTAATTACTTTTAAAATGTGTGCAAGCAATGAAAACAAAACACATAAGTAGAAATAAAATGCACGTGTATATATATATACATATATATATACACACACACTGTGTCCCAAAGTGATAAATAAAATGCAAAAAGCGTATCAAAAACGTTCTTTGATTAATTTACAAAATGTTTTCGTTATGTTTATAATGCTTATACAGTATATACCTTCAGACACCTTATAAAACAAACTTCACTTCGCTGTCAAGTTAATGTATAGCCAAGAGAATTGAAAGGTAGTTGCTACTTACTCGTCTCAATCATTTTTGAACTTACTACTCTACGAGTTTTTCTTTTGTTTACTATTGCCTTTTAATCTAGGAAATCATCTTCAGATCTAATCTCATTGGACGTACCAGACTTAAAAAACGATACCTTCGCCTCCTACATTATCATACTCATTCTACAGAAATAGCTTACGATCATCAGATATTAATAATCGAAAAATTATTTACATATGAATCTTCCATCTTCTTGTTTAACACCATAAGAAATGGAACTCATTCTGATCTCATTTCATTACACTTTCCTGATCATATTCACTTTACAATAAATCTTAACAATTTAATACAAGGGTCAGTGGCGTACTGATAAACCCCGCAACCCTCGCAAGGCGAGGGCCTAGAGGAATAAGGGTCTCTGTCTTCGTTTATTTTCCACAAAATTTATAAGTAAAAAAATAATATAATAATATTATTATTATTTTTTAGTTAATAAGGATTTTTTTTAATCTTTAGGTAAAATATAAAATAAAATAAACGGTTTCCAATTGTGGCAAACTCATTACATGTATTTACTTTAGCTGTTTTTATTGCCTTTAAAATTGAACTCACCATCCTAAAATTATAAAATCCAGACGAGTTTTTAAGCTATAGCATATGCTTTGCACCAGAACATTGCCTCATGAAACAAATGGAATGAGTCGACGGTTACTTTCTTATAGAAGACACAACACTATTATACAGGGTGTCTCAGCACAAGGGTTGCAAATATCTAGGAGGGATAGGGTACACCTAAACGAACAATATTTGCCATAGAATCTAGGGTCGCAAACCACTCACAGCGCCAGTTCTAAAATGGTTCAGTATGCACAAATAGTGACAACCAGTGCACGAGAGGGGCAAAATGCGATGTCCTAATCATCTATGCACTTGTGCAGCTGACCTGAGTTCTAGCGCTTTTCACGCACTGATTGTCACAATTTGTGCATGCTGGACGGTTTTAGAACTAGCTCTGTGAGTGGTTTGCGACCCTAGGTTCTATGACAAATATTGTTCGTCTAGGTGTACCCTATCTTTCCTAGATGTTTTTAACCCTAGTGCTGAGACACCCTGTATATTTATTTATATATTTTCACATTTAAATTAATTTTCGTTAAAGGGGACCACCGAGATTTTCCGTTACGCTACTGACCAGAGTACTTGAAGACAAAACTTGCACTCTTCTGCATCTGATGCTTTGGCCCTAGGATGTGAGATCTTCCTAACTTACTGAAATCGATATTTATTCCTTTGCTTAGTATAAAAAACTTACCCGCAGATATTGGGTACAGAATTATAATATCATCACTTTTTCCTTAATTTATACCTTCGACACCTATACAACCAATTCTTTTATCTTATTTTATTTATTTATTACTTCCACTTCCACTAATTATATCAAATTACAGACAGCAGGGGATTTGTCAGACTCCAAAGACTTTACCCTTTACTGCGTAGACGGATTATCCAAACTATCAAATTTTAAATCATCATCACACCAGGTAAAAATTGTATCTATCTGAACGAAGTTTGATTTGATTTGTTTTTCAGTTATTACATGTTTGACTGTCTTTTCAGGGCTTTTGGTTTCATTTACCAATGGCAAAATCAAATTATATATATATATAAAAACCTTGCTTAGTTTAGTAATGTATGCTAGAGGGGAAGAATTAAGGACACATGAAAAGATGGAGTGCTTGAAAACAAATCCATACCACAGAGTTTCGTTGCATCTTTAAATATTGAAATTATTATATATTAAATTTTAAAGTGCAGATTAACTGCAATACTTCGATCATAACTGCTAGTATATCTAGATAAGTACATACACCTTGAATTATCTGAAAAATTATCCACGCGTGACTATTTAGCATATTTTATATAATGTTGATTTTTTCAAGTTTTAAGCTAAGCAAAAACTCGCTGCTCTCATATTTGAAATATGTTGTCTGCTTTCATTTGGAAGGGGATCTCCTATCAAATAGGGTGTTTAATGAATGTCCTAATAATAACTGCGAAATTAATTCAGTCTCTTTTCTGAATCATTTTTTTTCTAGGTACGTAAGTTGATTAAGAATTGTAATATGTCTGCCAGAAACTCTCAACACAACCATACTATATTTGAATTACGAATAATGAATATAGAATATTAATAAATGGATTTGAATAATGTGTACACTGTATTTAGCTGGGAAAAGTGCTATTGCTTATCGCAGAGTGTGATGAACGTTTAAACATGAAGGTCTCATTTTTATTGAAAATTAATTAAATCCTGCGCATTTCAGTGAAAAGTTTACGTCGTGTTTTTAGAGAGAGAGGGGGAGGCACTCTCTTATAAATTTAATCGTGGTAAACGAACGTTTAATGATAACGAACCAACGCAGCCAGAGTATTGAAATTCGTTTGATGGAAATTTGATCTCCCTGTTAAATTTAAATTTTATTTATTAAGATGAAAAATATCGATTTCTTGCTTTTACAGATTCTCACTTCTACGATTCCTCACACAAAAAGAAAAGAAGTAATACACTGCGTTAAAAATGCGACTAAATATAATTGTATCATACCCGTGTTTAGGGTGTGAGGCGCACTACATACTTACACACCTTCAATGCAAGTAAAAATTCCGAAAATGTGGAAGGGGGCTTAATAAGAATTTCCAGCCAAAACGACAAGCAGAATTCCATCGATCTGCCCACCCACTTAAATACGACAGATAATGAAAAAGCATGGAGAAGGGAATTTATGATTACCTTATGTGCACATTATTCTAAGATAAAATGACGATATTTTTATGAATACATTTATTTGACGATGGTATTTTAGCTAGGGCTGTTTCACGTAATATTTCAAATTAAGACAAAAGGAGAAAAGCGCTTTCCCGCTTTTTCCAAGGCGGATTGATGGAATTAGGTAGTGGAATACACAATAAAAAATTCCACTGCTTTTTAAAAGTTTACGCCACTAAAAATTTGACGTCCTAGGCACTTGACCAACGTTCCCCTTCACAAAGCCGAGTTTGCATTGCGTCAGAAATAGAAAAAAGTACCACCTATTGTGTAGAATAAGAGAAACAGCATTTATCTCATGATTTAACGCAGGATTACAAACATTTGGGATTTGCAAATGCACAGTGATTGTTTTAAGCCACGAGTCCTGTTTCTAACGCTCCGAGCTACCTATTATAAATAATTCAAAACCCTTGTGTTAGTGCATATAGGCATAGAAGTATGCATAACTTTAATTAGCTAAATATGATCTCGTCAATAAAATCATGAAATTATTTAATCTCGAATTGTTATTTCCAAACTTTTAATCATCTAATGCGTTCTTATATTTACTTGAAAACCTTACTTAAGTAGAACCTACGAATATACAGTAATCTATCCCATTAAGAGCTTTCAAGGTATGGAGAGAACACGCCCTGTAACAGAGAAAAGCCTTAATCATAATGTACGTAATGCTGTGGATCATATAACTAGACCGTAGCGTATCGTCGTTAAACAGAAATAACCGTTAATCAGAGCGAATTTCATGAAAAAACATGCTGTATTTTGTTTCACTTCGCTGAGGTTGGTGCAAAAATTCAGGCGTCGCATGTGAGTGAGCGATAAGCTGCGAGACTCTTTCGTATAATCCCCGCCCCCTTTTATATAATGTCCTATTTTAATTAGTAAAGTCATCATTTATATCACTTGATAAAATTAGAGCAAAAAATAAATATCTTATATTATGGATTAGTTAATTAAAAAAACTGTAAACTTCCACATTTCCTTATAATGCTTTATACTCGTATATTACAATTTATGTTTTGATTAGTTTAATTATTCGATTATAATAATATAATATGTTGATAATTATATATATATATGATAATTATTTGATTGGTTTAATTCTTAAATTTGAGTTTAATTTAGTTCTAATTTCTTATTACTATTGTGATAGCTAATTTTTAAAACATGTTATTTTACCATGTGTCTGCTATTTTACCGTGCTAAGATGCGTTTGCAGATTTTGGCTGCAGTGAAGATCGATGTTCAGTTTCAGCAAACTTTTGCACGGACATAAATGCGTATTTCCATTATAAGCGAATCACGCACGAGAAACTAACATCGTCTCCGCAATCATAAATAACGGAGAAGTACATTGAAGTAACAGTTTGAGATACTGGTTTCGACATTATGATGCCGCATAAAGAAGCAGCCAAGGTATAATGTATAAAATCCCGAGAGAAAATCAACATAAGAAGTCTCTTTCGCCGTTATGTATAGCACCAGATGTTACGTCTGTCATAAAGCATAAATTTTGAACTCAAAGTGTTAGTATCGGAACCATCGTCAGCAGTTTTATTCGGGGCAGACGAGAATTGTGGGCATTTTTTTCCGTTACGGGGATATATATATTAAAGACAGATAAAAGAGGGTTATGAATTGTTCGAAATAAATGCTTGAAAGTAACTTACGTATATTCAGATCTTTTTGGAGCAAGAAGAAGGGAAAAATCGTGTCAGGAAAAACTTATTGTAGCGTGATAAAAAGAAGAGTTAGGTTTCGGAAACTTTTTCGAAATTTTATGGACCTCTTCGTAATTTATTTTAGTTTACGATGATAAAAATTTTATGAATTTATTTCGAGGCGTACTTAGTTTTAAATCAGTATGGGAAGTTCTTTAGCTACTGAAAATAAGAGAATGGAGTGAGAGGATGATCAGCTGGACTCAAACCGGAGACCTATGTGCTATCATCACAGCACTATGATCAGCAAGCGACTGAGAACAGCCGTGCATGATTTTTTCTCGTAATCTTTCTACCTGTTTTTTTCTCTAAAGAAGCCCCTACTTCTTTTCTCAAATCTTTATGAACTAAACAAAGAATTTATTTAAAGAAAAGACCTGATTTCTTCTGTGGAATCCGACCTTCTACCGCGTAGGGATAAAACCGAAAACTAGGAGACATCAAAACATTGGCTTACACTCTGAGGAACATTGAGAGCCAAGTTAGGGATTTCGAAAAGTTAAGAAAACTTGTTACATCTACTACAGTATTGGCTCTTCGTACTTACGTTTTCTAAATGTATCGAGGGATTTCCATGCACAGTAACCCTATATTATTACACCCTTTCCTTCTTAAACTCGTTTGAGTTGAAGTACAACGAAATCTGTAAGAATACCCCATTGTGTAATGAGTCATAATAACAATATACTGTGTAACTACAGCGATAATACAGACAATATATACTAAAAGTACATCATATTAGACTCTACAATGAAAGGTCTCAAGAAAATATCAGCAAGAATATAACATACCTGGGACCTGAAGATTACAATCTGATTCCAAAGATGACACAAAACTATTTGTGAATCACTCATCCTTTCCTTATGTTTTTTCCATTTTTTTTAGTTTCCATTACCCTGTATCAAATATTTTCTTAGACTTTTTTAAATGTTTATTTACTTTCCAATTTTTTGAATTCCTCTTGTAGTCCATTCCAAAGTTTTGCACCTTTTTAATTTACATTATTCCTTCCTACTTCGGTCCTTATTTTTGGGAGTAATAGATCATTGTATTTACGACATGTATTTCTATCTTTTTCATTTAATTTTATTCAAGTTCAGTGTGACTGCCTTCCCTTATTCTTTCATACATTTTTACCAAGACACTGTATTCGTGTAAATATTCTATTGGTAATATATTGTACTTGAAAAATGGGAAAACGGTTTTTCCAGTTTAGTCTTTTATCACTGTTAATTAATTTCAGCGTTTTTTTCTAAATATTTTTCAACAACAGTTTCATTTACCGAGCCTAAGTTCCCCCATACGCATTTACAATATGTCAGATAACTGTAGATCAATGAATAATACAGTTCTACGCTGTTTTTTGCCTTATTGTTGCATTAATTCTTCTTAGAATTCCTAAGCTTTTACTTATTTTGTTTGCTGTTTTATCTATATGGTCATTCCAGTTCGATTTATTAGTTAATTGAATTCCTAAGAATTCAATTTTATCAACAATTTCAATTTTTTTATTATTATCTGTAATTCAAATATTCTTTATATCTTTATGTACATTTTATTCTTACTTGAAAATGGCATTACTTTGGTTTTTTCTACGTTTAGCTTCATCTGATTAACATTAAACCATTTTTCGTATTTTTAAATTTCTCTTATACTCACTTCCATCAGTTTCATTTAGTCACTATCAGTTAAAATCACGCTTGTGTCATCTGCGAACAAGATAATGTGTCCGATATATAACATTAACATATAACGAATATAGCAGTGGCCCCGTAATGAATCCCTGGGGTACTCCATAATTATTTGTCAGTAGCTCTGATATTATTCACTTGACACAAACTAATTGTTTTCTATCCCTTATATAACTACTTAAGAAATTATTGATTTTTTCCCCCTAATCCATAAGTTTTCAATTTTTCTGTTAATATCGTTATATTTATTACATCAAATGCCTTGCTTAAATCATAAAATATGCCAATTCCATTTTCCTTATTTTCAATTGCTTCTTGTACTTTTTCAATTGTTCTAAGCAGTGATCCCTCCGTTGATTTTCCTTTTCTAAAACCAAATTAATTTTTATTCATTATGCTGTTTTTCCTCTAAATTCAATTATTCTTTTATACAGTAGATTTTCAAATAATTTAGCAAATAGTGCAATTATTGCTATTGGTCTATAGTTTTCAATGTTATTCGTCTTTCCCTTTTTATAAATAGGAACTATTTTAGATCTTTTCATTTCAGTTGGAATTTCCTCAGTATCTATTATTTCATCAAATATGACCAACAAAGGTTCAACCAGTAGGTCTACACATTCTCTAACTATTTTTGCATGTATTTTATCATGTCACACACCTTTTTTACATCGAGTCTGTTTATTTCATCTAATAGTTCTGAGTAGCCAATATGATCTACACACATTATTTTTTCATAATTTTGTCGTGCATATTCCTTATAGTCATCGTTCAATTCATTACCTCTATCTATTATTTTTTCTGCTATTTCAACAAAAAAATTGTTAAAGCAGTTAGCGATTTCCCCATTATTTGAAAATTTTTTATTGTCCCTCCCGATTAAACATTTAATTTCTTTCTTACTCTTTTTAGTTCCTTTTCCCAGGAATTTATTTAAAAATTTCCATTTATTTTTATTATCCGTATTAAGTAAGTTTTCATCCATAAATCTTTTTGTGTAATGCAATTAATTTAGTTATTCTGGTCCTTAATTTCTTAAATCTTTCCAAGCAGACCAGTTTTTTGGTTCTTATAAATCTTTTAAATATGCCACTCCTTGTGTTCATGTTATTTTTTATTCTTTTGTTGACCCAACCCTTTTCATTTATTTTACCCTTTATATATTTACACTTTGAAATTTTTTTCACATATATCCCTTATCCTTTTTTAAAATAAATTATATTTATCGACATTGTCCCATTCGAGTTCCCAGTCGATAGATCTTAATTCTTCCCTGAATTTCCTTATATTCCCGTTGCTGAAGTTTCTAACTCTTAATTTGTTGTTTACTTTCCCCTGCTGTCTTCCCATAAACTCCTCACTATTATGGCTCGATGATCACTAATCTGATAATCTGCCAACACTCTGATCTAATTCTATTTATATTTATATTTGTAAAATACAAATCAATTGTTGTAGAAGAGCCAGCAGTTACTCCTGTATAGCGTCTTTTTTATTGTATTTTTTTAGTCTCATTGTTTCATTGCATTCAGTAAGAAGTTTTTTTTTACCAGATTCCTTACCAATATCAATATTCGTATCCCCCAATATTAGTATTTTCTTGTTCAATACCTCTTCAAGTTTACTGTATAACCAGTCAGTTAATTTATCTATATTGCCTCTTGGATTTCTACATATAATTCCTACCCTTTACCTCTTTTTATTCCTATGATTTCCTAGTCGTCCCATGAATATGTTAGTTCATCCCACTTTTCAAATTAAACATGCTTTTCCTTAATATAAACAGATACCCCTCCCCCCTCTTTTATTCTTTCACATTAAGCTGATAGCTATACCAGCCTGATATTTCCATATGATCACTTTCTCTGGCCCAAGTTTCACTTATACACAAAATATCAATTAGGTACTCTTTATTGTCCAATAATATTTCTGTTTCACCCATTTTATTGTTTATGCTTCTTGCATTTATATGCATTATTCTTATCATATTCCTATTCCTATTATCCAACCAACTTGTTTCCTCATAATCTATTATAGAGGTATTTATTAATCCCTGATTATACTCACATTCAATTTTACTCTCTGAATCTACTTTATCTGTACAACTTACACTACAATTAACACTTGAGTTAAATTCTAATCCATCACCTATATTGCCCTTATTATCATTATTGTTTTTAATTTGCCTTATCAAATTATCTTCCGATTTATCCATAATGGAGTTGAACTCATCCTGTTTGTTGTCCTTCATTCCTTCCTCATTCATCACCCTGATTCCACCCTGAATCCACCCCTGATTAAAAGGGCCCACTGGCATACGCAAGAACGAGGAGCTGATGGAATTTTCGAAAGTACCCAATTGCGATAAATTTTGTATGTTATTTTGTTAAATATATAATTGTATATATTTTGTTAAATATATAATTGTATATATTTTGTTAAATATATACTGTATATATTTTTGTTAAATATACCATTTACAATATATAATTGTATATTTTGTTAAATATATAATTGTATATATTTGTTAAATATATAATTGTATATATTTTGTTAAATATATAATTGTATATATTTGTTAAATATATAATTGTATATATTTTGTTAAATATATAATTGTATATATTTTGTTAAATATATAATTGTATATATTTCCTTTGTTAAATATATAATTGTATATATTTTGTTAATATATAATTGTATATATTTTGTTAAATATATAATTGTATATATTTTTGTTAAATATATAATTGTGTATATATTTTGTTAAATATATAATTGTATATATTTGTTAAATATGTAATTGTATATATTTTGTTGTTAATTTCCAATACTATATACAGTAGAACCTTTTTAAAGGTGACCACCTTTGGGACTGCGTGATCACAGGGGGTGATCACAGGGGTCATGACCCCCAAAATATATTTTTTCACTGTAAAAAATTACAACTTGCATGATAAATGAAGGATTTTAGTCCAAGAACATGGCAAATTCTGTCCTTAACCCCCCAAATGAAAGTCTGTGTTCGTTTCTGACCTTAATCCGGCACTGATTGGCGCCCTCCAAAAATCCAAAGTACGCGCCTGTAGCGACCACCATAATCCCGTTCGAGTAGGAGACGCACGCCTCTTACCCACAAGGTAAAAGACCCGGTTGAAACAGAACCGAGAAGAAGGGATCGATGGACGAGAACAGTAGCTGGACCACTTCGAGCGAGATAGTCAGACTATAAACATCTTAACGAGAACGATGGTGCTGTAGTTTATTTATCATGTAAATATATTTTAATAGTTAATGTAATAAATAATCGTCTTAAGGATTAATTAGCGTCATTCTGTATGATCGATGGAGTAATGTATATATATATCTGTAAATATCATTCAGTAACACGCACGCGCCAACAACAAACGCCCTTTGAGTGTACCGAGTCCGCCCCTGGTATTTAGTTAAAATATTTAATATTATTAAAAATAATTCAGAATTATTGATTTGTCGGGATTTCACCAGTCGGGATTTCGGTTGTCCGGATTCTGGCTTGTCGGGATTATATCCGGATCCCATTTTGTAGATACACCTTGTAAACAACTGTTGAATCGTATACAACGCGTTCTTTGACTTAATAGAGAAACATTTCGATTCTAATGTCTAGACTAGAAATAGAAGAACGTAGAAGCTATAGTTTGTGTGGGTGTTGCAAGACTTTCTTCCAGAAATGTGAACGCAAAAAATAGGAAGAAAATTTGCTTTATTACTGAAACACAGGTTTTATTTATGGATAATCAGTTTGTTTTGAGTTTTACAGCGTAAGGACAGCAAGTGCCATGCTGCGCGGTGACTTAAGAAATTTAGATTCCTCGGAAATCTGTAAGGCCTAGGGAACAAACCCCAGGACTACGATGATAGTCTGTAATGGTTCATTTCTTGCCACAGTCGGAAGTCGAACCTAGGATAACAGGCGAACACGTTACCACTGAACCACCGCAGGGGCGGAGAATCAGTTTCCTATTGTTTTAACGTTTTTTAGAAGAGGAGCATTGCTTTTAAATAATTTGGATACTGTACATTAATTACGGTACTTACGTACTATAGCGGCCACCGAAATTTTTTGGCGACTTTAAGATTACGCCAAGATCGCCAAAATACTGATCGAAGGCTTTTCAATGATTCAGGAAGCGCACATCGTTTTATCAGCCGGTCACCGTGCGGCAGTGCACCTACCTTTTTTTTCTGGGAACTTGAACCTCTTAATTCTAAAGTAACTAAATCCCAGGCTTTAGTGAGCAGTTCGTGGATAAACTTTTTGCGGCATTTTGGGATTCAAACTCGGATTAGCGGCACGTGAACAGGTGTCCATTGTACCACCGAAGGAGCTCAATGTAATTAAGTTAATATAATTAATTATAAAGATTGATTAAAATGGCTAACTCAGCTTACGGATGGCTAATTCGAAGCAATCCATATTTGTGTATGCTATTGTGTATTTTAATGCTAGATGCTATTTTTGGATAATCATAGCGATAAGGTAATGGCACATTACTGCATTTTATTGACTTAGTCAAAAAGCATAGCCAATATGATCAGGTACTGTGCATTCGCGCTCAGTTGGCGCGTGATACCGTTAGCAGACGGGTTAGTCCATTGCAGTTTAGGGAAGGCCGTCTTGGAGGAACTGGTTTTTCCCTCGCGGAAAACCAGTTTCGGCAAGACGCCCTTCCCTAAACTGCAATGGACTAACCCGTCTGCTAACGGTATCAGGCGTCAGGTCTGCGCGAACGCACAATAACTACTTTCTACCGAGTCTTGCTTTTGATTTCTGTTAGAGGTAGTGAGTTGGATATTGTACCCTAAGCCCTTTGTTTCGTCTCTGGAGATCCTAAAAACAACCGCTTGAGGCTTAAAACTGTAAACATATCCATCAATAGTTTAGCACTAAAAAATATTCCAGCACTTTATTCAAATTTGTATTTCTTCGCAAGTTTGCCCTAAGTGAGTACATTTTTGTCACTTCTAACGACATTAAAAATTGAAAGGATAATAAGTAATCCATTTTGTTAATCCTCCTTAGTTCTTACCTGGCTGAAAAACAATAAGAACTTTCACTGAAAATTGGAGATTCGTGATGGTATTAACGTATCATAAATGCATATAATTAATTTATAGGAAAATCTTTGCCACGTTAAGCACAGCACGAAGGGAAAACAAAGTTATGAGGATACAAATAGTTAATTATATAAAGTGGTTCCCTATGCCACGTCTTCTAACGAAAGAAATGCATTAAAATTGCAATTTTTTTCGACTTATTGAGAATAACATCGGTTCTACTGAATAAAATTAATTCTATAAGATTTAATTGATGACAATTTTCGAAACAAAATGTCCATTTATTCAAACACCCGTTCGAAGAGAAAGTAACTTACAGATATTCGTTAGGAAAACGTTATTGAATGTATTTTCAAACGCAATTATCAGTTTGTCTACCAGCGTCGTACTACGAAATAATTTGTATTTTTACGAAGCAAGCACAGCAACGGTCATGCAGTACTGGAGCCTACATATTCCCGAGGATTCTGAACCAACTCCCCCGAATACAGTGGGCAGAAAAACGGCACGTGGTCCGCGATACCATAGAGAGTCAAACCCGTGTTAATGGCAATGTAAATAATAATGCGTCTCCCACACGCCACCTTTTCCGTATTCACAAATAACTTATTTGGTCTTGCAGCAAAAGTACGGAAGTTGACATACCGTTTATTTGAACGTCAATTTATTTACTCATTTGGGTTTTATGGCGCAAGGGCATCTAGTATAATGCTGCGCCAAGACACATTGTTTTCCGACATATCGGAACTTCTGCCGTTTGGGAAATCAAACCCAGGTATACTGCTCGCTAAAAGACGATAAGCACTCGGTAAGGATGGGCTTCAAATACAGATCTCCTGTATGATAAAAAAAAGAATTCTTACCGCTACCGGATGGCGCTTTTTGCAAATTCATTCTTCCTGACTTACACCAGGGGCGCTTACCATTCGTATTCCTGAATGCATGTGTATTGGTGAGTGCCACAATTTTAGAAATTTTGCTTATAAATGTTGCCATTTTGAGAAAGAAAAAAATTCATGTTTTTATTATATGCATCGCTCGTCTAATTTTTTCAAGTCTCATTTTTGCCTGCATTATTATCTACGATAGATGTTTTAAAAGATGTCAACAGGCACCAGGTTGACGAAACCTAATCTACACCATGCAGACACAAGCATTCGAGCCCATTAAATCGAAAGCAAGAAAAGCTATACCATTTATTAGCTAAAATCTGTACGTAGTCCGTGCATCTTTGCCGACAATGACTGTAGCGATCACTCAATCACGCCCTCTATAAAATTCTAGTAGGACACACACACACACACAGTGTCGGAATATTCCTCCAGTCCTCTTCAAGACTTCTATGAAAGGTATCATGTAGGAATGTATCGTGTAGCGAAAGGTATCTTGGAGGAATATAACTTGGCGGTCGAGATCGGACATAGCAATCCAGCTCATATTTCAGATGTTCTATTGCTTAGGTCTATTCTATTCAACAGGAAGTTCGTGGGACAAAATGCAATGCTGCATTCCATTAAGCTCGGCAAGAATATTTTCTATGATAGCTTTGGTCTAAGGTTTATGGGAGATATAAAGCATTACTTGAAAACGTATCAGCGTATTTTGGAAAGCATGTGTGTTGCTGCAATCATTATGGGTGATGTGGGTTGAACGACTCTGCAGTGACTCATGTGGTAATGCACTCATTTAGTGTACCTTTTAATCCGGGTTCTATTTTCAACGAAAAAAAGAACCCTTACCGACTAATTTCTCACGGTAGTCAAAGAATGGATCCCTTAGGTTTTAAGAAGCTCGGATTGCTTACGTCTTAAATGCGCGTGGGGTGATTTGCACCCCATCTGATTATATAGCATTATTTCATTAAAAACGTCCAATTTTACAGGGAACAATAAGTGGAATTTTCACTTTGTCACCCTACCCCAAAAGATTGTGACTTTGAAGGCAACAGGAAAGAGTTTGGCCAGTTTCAGAAGCAAGGGTGGACGGTTCTTTTTCACATATTGTAAGTTGTGGGATGTGAAACATCCCGCGCGCCTTCTCGCGGTTTAAGACGGGTTCGGATTTCTTGGCTCTTAAGAGGTGTTCAGACTCCTTAGGTGTTAAGACCTAAGGAATCCGAACCCCTCTTACCACCTAAGGAATCCGAACCCCTCTTATGTGGGGTTCGGATATTTCAGGTCTTAAGAGAGGTTCGGATTCCTTAGGTCTTAAGAGATTCAGGTTCCTCGGAAAAATGTAGATTCAATGACCTACGGTGTCGTAGTGATATAGCATTCTTCTAACATGCGATCGATCCGTGTTCCACTTCACTGATATCATAGAAAGTGTGTTGGTTTCTGCTCACCGTAGTCCGGGGTTTCATTCTCTAAGAAGCAGAGATTCGGACTCCTCGTTTAAACTGAAAGTCCCGACTGAGCATAATATTTACTGTCCTCGCGCCGTAGAAACACAAGCAAATAACAATTTCAGCTAACCTATTCACCGACCGTGCTGGGTATTTTGTACTCCATTTGAAAATTCGCCTGCTTGTCTATACCTATATCTTTTGGTTCTTTCACTCTGCAATATCTGTCTTTTTGACTTCGAGAGCGAAGTCCGACTATCTGTATGTAATCACACAAACAGAATTTTTCTGATTTCTTACTCAAGAAATTTGCTTTAATGTAGATCATAAAGCGTCGATGTGGTTGGAAACTGCTACCATAAGAATTTTTAAACTCAAAAACATCATAATTTTTTCCAATACCGGAAGGATTAACGAGGGATATAACAAACAGAATTTCTATACTTGACCACATCATTATGTCAATAACGTTAAATATGCGAACAAGCATTTTGAAGGAAGTGTTGGCTATTTTAATACATTATAAACAAATATTATGTACGTGTATATAGTTTTGTAACAATGAAAAAGAAACTAAATAAAATATATACCAAATTCAAATTGGGTATATGTAAAACGTACGAAGAGCTGCACCCTACGCTCCCAGCAGGGAGTCAATAAATGCTAGATATGCTTCAAGCTAGGTATCCAGGTGTCCGAAAACTTTATAAACTGCAGGTCAGGCTTTTATTTTTAGGAAAATGACAGATGGACTAATAAATTCCTCTCTTTTGTTAATTTATAAAGAACTTTCGAAATTAGTTGCAAAATTAATAATCTTTCATCAATTGTGTACGAATATAATTGTTTTTGAAATGACTGAGCATCAGTGTGATTTGCATTACAATGTGAATGATGCAGAAGGTAAAATTAACGATCCCTTCGACCCAAATGATTTCTCGATAATTAAATCTGGTTCTAAATTTTGAACCATTGATAAAATTCATTCGACGGATGGAAATGAATGTGCGCAATGCAGAAAACAAATAGCTGTTGCTAAGAAAAGCAGAAATTTCAATTTTACAATGTGATTAATTTGTACAGACGCAGTTAATGACCATACAAATGTTTCCATGAAAATAGTCGTCAAATCTCGTTTCGTTGTATTCCATACACACACACAAACCTAAGTGTATACTTTCTGTAATCTAACAAACCTTCACGTGTTACAATAATTAGTGAAAGCGTAGAAAATTAATTTAAAATCAATTTAATTTTGTTGTCCATTGCAGAAGTTGATATGAACGCAGAAATTGTCACTGCGTTTCAAAATATGTAGTTGGACAAAGCAAGTATATTTATATTCAGATATGTATTTAGAAATTGTAATTCTTGAGATCAGTTTCAACTGAATCAAATCTATTGCTTACAAATGTGAAAAATTCTTTTCCCTTTTACTATTTAAGTAAATTATATTCATATGCACTTGCGTTCGCCTGAACGCACATATACACTCGTATATTTAGCTTTCGATACTCAACAGTACAAACAAAAAAAAGAAAAACCCTCTTACCGACTAATTGTTCACTATAGTCCGGGGGTTGGTTCATTAGGCCTTAAAAGGTTCAGATGCTTTGAAAAATTGCAGGCCCAGCACAGCATGATATTTTTTGCCCTTGCGCCTAAGACACAAGCAGTCATATTGAGGTAATTAGTGTTGAAAAGTAGGCAAACGACTGATCGAGAAAGGAATGATATCTGTAAGAAATGCTACTTCAAGGAATGTCAAAAATGCAAATGTATATTTTCTGATCGATATTTTTGGTTTTAATCAAATCATTTTATTGGGCTTCAGTTATGAAAGAAAATGGCAAAAGAAAACTTTCTACCGAAGATAAAAGATTTCTGGAAGTTTTGCATTCAGGCCATGTATCGCGTGGAGTGTTTGCCGGAAAAGTTTTTTGGCGGTTTTAGAAATTTGAAACAAAAAAATATTCCGAATATTTTATAGAATATTGCAGGAGACACGCCGCTTTAAGAAATCTAAACACATGTTTTCTTCGAACAGGCCAATGCCACGACGCATGTTTAAAAAGGCCCTGCAATTGTGCAGTGGTGGCGCGTTCGTCGGGTTTGGCTTTCTACGTCTTGAGAGGTTCGGGTACCTCGAGGAACAAGTTGCGATCACCTGACCTCAGCCTATGTAAATTTTGGTTATGGGTTTGTGAAGGGCCAAGTGCATCAGGAAAGATGGCAAATTTTTAAAAACTGAAAGCCAGTATTAAATGTCATGTTGAACATTCTTAATGAATTGCATTGCCACAGTGCCATACAGGGTTTGTCCCAGAAGTTCCCGGAATGATTTTTTGTAGTTGGCAACGCTGGCTGACGGGGCGGAGAAGTTGGTGGGGGATCTGAGCTTGGAAACGAGACCGGTATCAGTCGCCTGCGGGCAGTTGTTGAGGCAGGGTCACGCTCCGCGCAGAGGTATCTACTGCACCCTCGTCGATCAAAAAATGGACCAGTTTTTGGAGCAGCGTTATGCAATCAAATTTTGTGTGAAACTGGGTAAAAACGGGGCGGAGACACTCGAAATGCTTCGGAAAGCCTACGGTGACGGGGCGATGAAAAAAAGCCAAACTTTCATGTGGCACAAGCGGTTCCGGGAAGGTCGGGAGTCCGTCAACGACGACGACCGCTCTGGACGCCCGTCGACATCACAAACGGACGACTCGGTGCAAAAAGTGCGTCAAGTTTTGGACAATGACCGACGATTAAGTGTTCGGGTGATTGCAGAGGAGTGTGGAATACCCAAAACAATCGTTCATCGCATTTTAACGGAGGATCTTCAAATGAGGAAAGTCTGCTCGAAAATGGTGCCAAAAGTCCTGACGAGTGAGATGAAGGAGCAGCGTTTGTTGAAGTGCCAGGAATTGCATGAACGCTACGAAACGGACCCAGAATTTTTGGACAGAGTGATCACAGGGGACGAGACGTGGATTTTTCAGTACGATCCCGAATCAAAGCGCCAGAGCAGCGAGTGGCACACCAAGGAGTCTCCTCGCCCGAAAAAAGCAAGGATGAGCAAATCGCGAATCAAGGCAATGCTCATTGTGTTTTTTGACAGAAAAGGTGTAGTTCACAGTGAATTCGTGCCACAAGGACAAACAGTCAACAAGGAGTTTTACTGTGAAGTGCTCAAACGGTTGCGCAACAGGGTTCGACGCGTCCGAAACGAAATTCGCGACAATTGGATCTTGCACCATGACAACGCGTCAACCCACACCGCGCTCATTGTCTCCGAGTTGCTGGCCAAAATGGGTGTGGCAACGCTGCCCCAGCCGCCGTACAGCCCCGATCTGGCACCAGCGGATTTCTTTTTGTTCCCAAGGATCAAAAGAACCCTGAAAGGAACTCGGCATGGGACGCTGGAGGCGGTAAAAGCAGCCGCGACGACCTCACTGAAGGAGATTCCCGTTGACGACTTCCAGGGCGCCTTCAATGATTGGGTGAAGCGTTGGCAACGGTGCATCGAAGCAGGGGGAGAATACTTTGAAAAGTTCTGAAAAGATTGTAAACTGATATTGAATAAATGATTTTAAAAAAATCATTTCGGGAACTTTTGGGACAAACCCTGTTTTTGGTAATTTTTGTATTAATTTTTTTATAGACGGCGAGCGCATCGTTTGAGGTATCTATTATCCAAATTTCTTTCCCTTTGGAGTCTTAGAACGCTCTCCAGAGCCCACTAACAAGGGAACCCCTTTCGCTGTTCACTGCACTTTGAGATCAGACCTATGGAAGATGATAGTGCTTGACTTCCTGATCACGAATATGTAATCATTTGTCTGCTAAAATGATATGACAATTTTTTATGAATATTTGAAGTCCAAAAATGACACTTTTTTCGCCAGGTTTGATATTTTTTAATCGCACTGTATGTGAGCAAAAACAGGTTTGAAGTCGGTAAGATTATGAAGGATCATCGTATTTAACGGATAAAAATAAAAAAATTATGTCTCAGCTAATTTAAACAGTATAAAAAAATTAATATGAAAAATGAACTTTTAGCATAGATATTTGGCGAATTTGGCGACAATTTTGAAGAGTTGGCGGGACATTTAAGTTTCGCATTCCACTAGCTATATAAACTCGTCCGCAAGTGTAACGTCAATATAGTTGTACGAGTTTCCGATTGTGAGAAAATGAAAAATATAGTGAACATAATTCAATCCGTTTTGAATTTGGTCGTTAATAAATACGACACGCTTCCGTCGTTAATAACTGATCAAGAACTTAAGGAAAGTCGGGAAGTATTGTCGAAAATCGAAAACATAATTTTTAATAACAATGTCAGTGAAAATATCAGTTTAGATTTTGAAGACAATTGTGATTTCCGTATCGACGAAGAAAGTGATATTAGTATAGTCGGTGACGAATATTATAACTGTACTGTAAAGGGCGATCAATTGGCAAATGAATTCAGTTTAGAAAATATGCAAACAATTGTTCAGTATTTTGACAGTTGTCAAAAAAATAAATTCCAGAAAACAAACAGGAGATATCCAACAGTAAAATACCCTACTTATATTTCGAGGTTTAGAAAATATATATCAAATATGGGCACAAATATAGAAAAGTATAAAATAATAAAAAATGAAATGTTAGCCAGATTTACAAAAGCTAGGGAAAATTATTTACCTGTTCATGATATAGATTTGAAAAGATGGGCGATCCTGAAATCCCAAGAGTTAGGATTTGAGGATTTTAAATGTTCCGATAATTTTATAGATAATTTTAAGAGCCAAAACAAAATAGTTGCGCGGAAAGTAACAAAATATATCACTCAAATATACACCCAGAATATGGGTAATATAGAAGATAGTGCCATAGAATTTATTTTGATAACGAGAAATGTTACTGCTAATATTATCCCCCAACAAATTTTTAACTCTGATCAAAGTGGTTTTAATTATTTTCTTCCAAATTAAAGGCAGCTATCGCATAAAGGTGAAAAACAGACATTTTCTTTAATAGGGTCTGATTTTGGCAGAACACATTCATATACAATAATATCAACGAGTGGGAAACTGACAGGGAAAATGTTACTTTGTTTAAGAGAAGCTGCGGGAAGATTTGGCCCGACTGTTCAACGATTAACAACGTTTCAAAACGAATTTATTTCAACCTTCAAACTTATATATTACATGCTCCAAGTCGGAAAAAATGGACAAAATCAAAATGAGAAAGTGGGTAGAATGTTGTATGAAACCCATCATGTCTCCTCCTTCCTGTGTTTTACTAAACTCATGGACAGGTAGTACAGACCCAAACTCTTATAACGATTTTCCGGAAAATTGTATATCCTTGCAAATACCCCCCAAAGCAACATCCCTCATACAACCGCTGGATGTTTATTTCTTTCGACAATAAAAAATTTGTAAAAAAAATAATCAACAGAATAGCAATCGATGAAATGGATATTGACATCGAAATGAGATAATAAAAATGCATTCTTTGGTTCACAATCAATTATAGTCTAAAAAATATCGCTTTATATTACAATATGCTTGGTTTAGGTGCTGTTATAGCGATCATGATCCCGGAAAATGCAAAAATGTTGAGGAAATTTCTTTTGAAATTGAATACAACAATTGCAGCCGAGATAATTGCAAAAATATATCATTCTTAAAATGTACCCATTGT
>QLNU02015360.1:30329059-30345463 GCA_006491805.2 Dysdera silvatica
GAATGATATTATTGGTGAATTACTTTTGCAAGGAGTCTGCGATGAACTCTGATTTGGCATTTTCGTTATAAACCAATCCTGTGCCGTTGTTTAGTAGAGCAATTTGCTTAGTTTTATTTTCAAGGTTTTTCTCTGACTTCCATAGCGCGTTGTCACTAATTTTAGCATTTCTAATCGTACTTTCCCATTTTTTGTTTTTATGCTCCTTGATCAACTTATTGACTTTATTTTTAAGTTCACAATATAAAGATTTTGCCGAAGGAGTTCTGTATTTTTGGAAAATGTGCCTATGCTTCCATTTACTTTTTATTAGTTTGATTATTTCGGATGGGATTTGGAAAAAAATTTTGGAGGAGTTTCGGTAGAGGAATTTTGAAGAGCATTTTGCAAGGTGTCTATTATCTTCTTAACTTTACTGTCAAGCCGGTTGCAATGGGGTGGAGTAATTTTAAAACCTCAGCTAAATTGTAAATTCCCATCAGTGATTTTTGACGGTTTTGGAGGAGTTTTTATGGCAGATTAAGTCGAGCTGATAGCCAATGGGCACATGGTTCGATGCTGGGGCATTTTCGATTGGTTCGGCTATTATTTTGCCATAGAATTTCGAAGTTATCATGAAATCGATTGTTGTGGCTGCGCGTTTTCCAAAATAATGCGTAGGAGATTTGGACGTTTCAATTTATAGGTTATTAATTTTAACATAATTAAATATAGTCTTACCCGTGGGGCCGGAGTAATTAGAGGCTCCATAGTTCCATGAAGAGTGACGAGCGTTCCAATCGCACCCTTGCAATCAATAACTGTTTCACAGCATTTAAAAATTTCGTCAAAATCACTGACTGGGATTTTTTTATGGGGAGGTTGGTGTATATTGAGATTAATCTAATGTTGCTACAGCGATTATTTTTGACAGTAACTTCAAGGGCTTCGATGATGTTTATTTAGTTCAGCTATCGGGATGAAGGTGTGTAGAATAGTGCTTTTTATTATTAGAGCAAGGCCAGCAGAGGTACGATTTGTATTGTCATTGAACCTATCCATTCTGTGGCATGTGTAATTTGGGAAGCTTAAGTTAAAATTGCTATCTATTTTAGTTTCCTGAAAGAAAACTGCGTCGAGATTGTTTTCATTTAGGAAAATTCTAAATTCTTCCATTTTTTTGCACAAGCCATTGACATTGAAGATCTTCAATGTCCATTGGCTTTGAATGCTACTGTAAGCCGCCAGGACCAAATAAGAAGTTTTGTATTTCAGACATTGCATTGGTAATAATGTCAGCGCAATCTGCTGGGTTTGGTAAGGCTGCTATTTTAAGCATGGTGTTCATGAAGATTTTTAATAGCTCCATGCGAATTGCAGCAATGCCATTTAGCTTTTCAGATGGTGGCGGGTACTGGGGGGGCAGTTGGATTTGCTGTGGTGGGGTGGCAACGCACTTAATTTGACGGGAGGCAATGAGGGTTCCTTAGTAGGTGGCAAGGTGTTTGGATGTGACTGTCTGCACTGCGGAACTTGGACCGCCTTATTTTGAGGAGGGGGGGGGTGGAGGCTCTTGAGTAAAAGGGGTCTAGGAATGAACTCGATAGGGCTAGAGAGATCTAAGGACCTGCCCTGCCTGGGTGTGCATGCTCGTATAGTGGTGGCGCTAGCAGTATTGTGAGTGGAGCTGACTGCCCTGTGCACTTCGCTATAGGTCTACCATCGACATTTGCAGCCCTGAAAGTTCTTTTGAAAAAGCCCCTTTGCGGGTGGTGGGGGAGACCGTTTTCTCTTATAAAGCAATTTGTGGGGCGATACTGCGGATTGTTTTTGCAACCACCACAGATTGCGATATGAGGCCCATCGCAATTAGCACATGTGCGGGTAGTCATTTTGTCCTTTGGGCAGAATCTGCTGAAGTGTTCTTTAGCGCATTTTACGCAACGCGGTTTAGCGTTGCAGCATGATGCTGTGTGATAGAAATCCTGGTACCGATTACATTGAAGGGGCGCACCGGATTTTCTAAAAGGGCTGATTTTAACCACAATGTGGTCAATGACAGATATTTTGAATATGGTATTCATGTAATCGCTTGTTGGGAGGCCAACCTGATACACAGGTATTTTGTGTCTTTCACCACGAACAGATCTAGTTAAAGGTCAGAGTCGGGTTTATGAAAAACTGTAACGATTTTCTCTGGCGGATCTCAGGAATAAGTTTTTGTACTCGCGTTTTTTCAACGCGTTCTACCTAGATAGCCATGCCACAGCTCTTAACTCACTGAATATTTCAAGCAACTCTGCTCTATAACTCTCTTTAATTCAGATTATACCACTGTACCACCATATAGCACAGTACAATCACCGTGTAGCTCTCTTTGGAAACCTTATCTAATTCTTTCATACATTTTGTACAGTCTCTTTGTGCATTTTATATAGTTATATGTACGCTCAGTATATTTCCTTTGCACACATCGTATTATCGCCATTGTGTTCTCCGCCGACTCTGTTTTTAAGTAAAGCCGTGGACAATAACGCAGTAGCCTTACTCCACAGTACGGGAACGAGACCTCTATGTAACAACTAAGATAAATATGCGCTTACACACAATTTAAATTATGATTAAAAAAATTTGAAATTAAAATTTTACATCCATCAAAAGTTTGCATGTAACGAGCCTAAACTTTGCCGATACAAACTAATTTGAAAGGATCAGACACGTCACTGAAAGTGTTGTCAATATTTATTTGCAAATAAAAAAAGAATATTTTTGCTAATTTAACACAAATTTTGTTTGAGAAAAAAAAAGAGTTGTGCAAAGTTCATTCTAAAGCCATTAGAGACCATTTTAAAAATTTTCATTTACCTTCTATTTATAAAGGGTCTTTGTTTTTGGACCACCAATGTTCACTTAATGAGACGACGACAATTTAAGATGTTGCGTAATATTACTTTTTTGATGAAGAAGGACAAGCTGTGGCTGCTTCACCATTTACTGAAGAAAATTTCTTATCGTTAAATAATCCTTAAAAGCAAGGCGTGCTTAGAACGGCTGGGAATCTCGTATCTTAGTTCATTACAAGTTTCATTCGTGCAATATAATGGGAAGTCGTTTGGCCGCTATCAAAACTTAATAGCCTTTTTAACGGCAAGGATCCGTCACATAATGCTGCTGTCCTCGATAGTTTTTGAAAACGCTTATTTATGAATTATCGTCAAAAAGGGCCATTAGTTCCAAAAAATTACAGAGTGACGCCCACTGCAATCGCTTTTCCCACCCACCACACTGGCCAAATGATGATAAAACTTCTATTAATATTTAAGCAGCCATAATTTTAAGTCAGCTTGCAAAATCTTCAGTTTGCGCATTTGTTCCGCAATTTAATTTTAATAGTCAAAGTTAGTGTCATAATTGCCAAACAGTTGACGAGGGAAAAATAAACTATGGTTGAATATTAAGTAGCTATGCCTTATTTTTCCCCATTATGATACAAAATTGCTGACAAAACTATCCAACCATACAATAGAAGATTTTCGGAGGTAAGTCACATGTATAGGGGGATTTTCATTAGATTCGTCTAAAGACATATATAACGATATTCAAGCGTCAGGGAAAAGATCGTTATAGATGGTTTATCGCTATGGATAAGGATGAACATGATATGTACTATATGTGCCTGGGCTGGGCAAAAATACAGATATATTATTCGTTATAGACAGATTTCACCATATTCTTAAACAAGCTTTCCAAAATGGTACTCAATTCTTAACACTGGAATCCCGGTTTGACTTCCAACTTCTTTTTTGCACCCCCCATACTTCCCTGAAAAATCTTTTCAAATAAGCGTTTACTGCGGTCCAGAGGTTGGTTTTCCAGACCTTAAGGTTTTCGGATTCCTCTGTAAACTGTAGGTTCTATGACTTGCTGCCCTTGAACACACAAATAATATAATCTCACTGTAAAGATATTAAAAAATGGGTTTAAGTCATATAAAACTTTAGTTACGAAAGAATTATTCTTATTTTATAATCTACAACTAAAAGCAAAAACATTTGTATACATCATCATCATAACCATTTTCAATCTACTGCAGGATGGCTGTCTCTCTTTTATCACATATACACGTAGTACAGTGAAAGAAATAGAGTGGACTCGGCTTTAAGCTCGAAGTTGGCCAGACGTGTTGGCAAATTGGACCTACAGTTTAACGAAGGTTCCCAACTTCGGTCACCACCATCGAAGTTGGGAAACTTCGAAAGAAGCTAAGTCGGGACTCGTTGTGTCACCCTCTACCGAGTGACCGCTACCGAGAGGGCTGCTTCGAAGCGGCGCGTTCGAGGCCCTGTATTTTTGGCAGAGAACAGTTGTGGGACATATATACAGGGTGTTTATAAAGTCTGACCGCGGGTCAGTTTTTTGGAAATGGTTGAGTAGATGGAAAAATCAGTCAACACGTAACCCATCATTTTTAGGGGCACAATTTTCGGGTGGAAATTTTGTGGTGTGTGACCTCGGGGGTTAGGGGCAGGGGTCAACTCAAAAATTTCAAATGAAAGCGTATGTCAAGTTGTATATCATTCGAAAGATGTGAATAAAAAACGAGTACTAGAGCTGGTCCCAGGTCGATACACCGAACTAGTCATGAATAGGGATATGTCAAAGTTTGGGTATGAAATCCCTTTTAGAAAAATTTCTCACGCATAATTACTTAAAATCCCGTTTTGTGCTTGTTTCTGTAGAGTGTGTGGTCATGCGAATGGGTAGATGTAGATAGTGGAATAACTAGATATTTTGCCACCCGGGGCGAATGACTGTCATTGCCCCCACCCCACCCAATGGGGTAACAAAACAAATAAATTTTGTTTTTTAAAGGCTAATTGCCGCCCTCCGAATTGTGGCGCTCGGGGAGACCACTCCTTTGAGACCCTTAGCTACGCTACTGGATGTAGAGATTTTATAGGAGAGTGAATCTCCCCTGCCTCCATAGGATTAAATTCCTATTAAAATTACACAGCCTACTCTTGGGTTGAATATTATTTCAATAACTGCTCAAAATGCTTACCATTCACCCCTCTGACAGTAAAAGAAGACAGACACAAGCACAGAACGGGATTTTAAGTACCTATGAATGGGGAAGTAAAGAAAAGAATTTCATACTCAAACTTTCACCTCTCCCCATTCATGACTGGTTCAGTGTATCGACCTGGAAACAACGTTAATAATCATTTTTATTCACATCTTCCGAATGACATACAACTTGACATACGCTTCGATTTAAAATTTTTAAGCTGATCCTTATCCCTACGCCCACCCCGGTGTTACACCCAAAAAATTTTACTCAAAAAGTGTGTCCATAAAAATAGATACACGTTCGCCGATTTTTCCATTTACCCAACCGTTTTCGAAAACATGGCCCGGGGTCAAACTTTGTGAATACCCTGTGTAGACTACTTACTATTCGATGCTAAACAAAAATTAAAATTTTTATATATACGAGGGGTGTTCCGAAAGTAAGTTTTGTCGTTTTATTTCACAGGGAAGCTCTAATACAGAGTGAGAAAGCATATTGTTATAACAAAAGACAAACCTTTGGCTATTTTTCCACATAGTTGCCAACGGGATTGATACATTTGTCGTACCATGAAGTTAATTTCAAGAAATTCTCCTGGTAAAAATTGGTGCCAAGCGATTTCAGGAAGTTTTTCACAGCCTGTTGCACCTCTTCGTTGCTGCTGATGTGACGTCCCAATAGTGATGACTTCAACGCAAAGAAAAGATGGAAGTCTGATGGGGCAAGATCAGGGCTGTAGGCCAGATGATTTAATTTCTCTCATTACAGATGACCAGGCCCGGATTTACCATTAGGCAAACTAGGCACTTGCCTAGAGCGCCAAATTTTTGAGGGCGTCTTTTTTCGAATTTTCGGATATTTTTTACAGTTAGCAAACGTTTATAGTTATTATTTTTTTAAAACTATTTACAAGCCCGAGACTGAATAGAACCACGGAACACTTTAAACAACTTCACAGAGCTTCCTACCCAAACGCGGTAAAAGAGAGGCAGAGACCGCTAATATCAGTGTTGCCAGGTGTCAAGATTAAAAGTCCCCTCATCTGCACCCAAAATTCCGCCAAAATCGCAATTTTGAAATTAAAATTTTAGAAAATTTTTTAACTTAAAAAATTGGAAGAAAATAAGAAAAAATCCATACTTCAATAAATAAAGCCTTATGTCCTATACAAGATGTTTATTACTTTTCCATGTATTGTCAATCGACGGCAATTCAAAATAAGATAAACATAGATCCAATGCAGCGCCGTTTTAAGGAGGGAGGATTTGAGGGCTGTAGCCCTCAGGACGAAACAAAATTCTGAAATTACCTGCATAAAAAGCAAATGATGACCCTCCGCAATAAACTCCAGACCCGTTCCCCCAAAATTCTTAAGATCCAACGAAATGGAGAAAATGTATGCAGAACAGTTACGAGCAGTGGCGCAATTAGGATCTTTGTCACCCGGGTGAAATCACGATTTCGGCGCTCCTCTGCCCCCCACCTCCGCTCTTTTACAAGTTTCGGCCGTGGTTACAAGTCACTAACTTTAAAACACTATTATAAACTGTAAATTTATTAAAATTTTTCAAAAAAACAAAATTATTTTCCCAACAGCAAAAGAATTCTCCAATTTGGGGGAAAGAAATCCAATCTGGCAACACTGGCCTAATGTGCAGAAAACGAACGAAAATTACCGTTACCCAGATGCGGAATTACCCGGAATGCCAGTAGAACAATTTTTGTACTTTTTGCCTAATGTTGGACACAAATCTGAAGAAATAGCCAATGCTACTGTAGAGGTTTCTGAAAAATTTGGTTTGGATATCACTAAATGTCGCGGTCAGTCCTATGACAACGCCAATAACATGTCGGGGGTATACTACGCGGGTGTACAGGTCCAAATAAAGATGTTGTGCCCTTATGCTGAATACGTCTCTTGTGCCACTCATTCCCTTAATTTGGTTGGATCTTTGGCTGCTGATTCATGTATTTTTGCTGTTTTATTTTTCGGGATACTTCAATAGTTGTACAATTTCTTTACATGTTCAACGCATAGATGGGAGCTTTCTTTGAACCATAAGTCTACGGTGGTTCTTCAGACCTTGTCTAAAACAGGATGGTCAGCGAGAAAGGATGCGTGTCGAGCTCTTAAAGAAAACTGGCCAGCCATTCTGGAAACTTTGCAACTGACTGAAGATGACAGCAATGAAAAGCCTTCTTGTCGAGGTGAAGCGTATGCTCTGCGATCTAAGCTTGAGACTCTTGAAATAGCATTTTTATCCATTTTTTGGAGTAGTGTTGTGGAAAGATTCAAGGAAGTCAGTATCAAACTTTAGTATCAATCTGTTATCTTTAGTAAAGTAAGAGGGTATTTACGTTCTTTGGCTGACTTCGTTATAGAACTGAGAAATGATTTTGATCGTTTCGAAACTTTAGCAAAAGAAAAGTCAGGTCAGTACGAGTACAAATCTGAGAGTCAGAGAAAAAGAAGAAATTTAGCTCCTGATGAATGCAAAAATAATGATACTGTCCAGTTTGTCCTCTCAGGATCTGACAATTTCAGGGTTAATACTTTCTATTTCATAACAGACTCTCCAAGGGCTGAGCTTAAGAGACGTGCAGAAAAGTACAAAAATTTGCAAAGCAAGTTTGGATTTTTAGACGAAAATAAACACTCGCCATCTTCAAAGATTTCTGAGAAAGCTACAGAATTGTGGAAAACCTATCTCAATGATTTGGAACCTTCTGTGGTTGATGAATGTTTGCACCTAAAAGCATTCTTAGGACAAACAAATTCCAGTGAAGAAGAAAGTACTGATATTAGCCTAATTGAATTGAGTAAGTTTATAAGAAAAGAAAACATAATGAATTTATACCCAAACCTTGAAATCGCTCTAAGGATAGCTCTCAGTACACCGGCTACAAACTGCACGGGTCAGCGATCATTCTCGACACTCCGCCGGATAAAGAACTATCTAAGGTAAGTATCAAATCTTTATAAAAATGTTTTAAAATATATTTCAAAAGACTATTAATATTTTTTATCACATCTCAAGCAACAAAAGAATAATTATAAGCTCAAAGCTATAAACAACGGCGTGTCAGTATATTTAATTATGAATTTAGGTTTTCATTAGTTTAACTTGTTTGAGACTTTCTTCTATTCATCTCTTACCGTACGGTAATAAATTAAAAAAAAGTAAAATTTGTAAATTCTTTCTAGATCAACCATGGGAGCCGAGAGCTTATCAGCCACGGCAACACTTACAATAGAAGCGAAAATCACAAAGAAAGTTGACTTTGAAAATATTATTGATAATTTCTCTTCCAAAAAAAAAGGTAGAAAAAACCAATGATGTAGGAAACAGACATTCAACAGCCAAACTGTCTAAATTATTGTATTTTTAAAGTAGGTGTGCAATGACACTTACTAATTTGTTAATAGACTAATGTGTACTCCTGTCTTCATTTGTTTAAAAACCACCCTCTGTCATTAAGAGAAGTAAACAGTGAACATCAGTATTATGTTCTTCTTTAAAACAGTGATTAAATATCGGTGGTGGTGTTAAAACGGTTTGGGTTATGTGAGCAAAAAATTTTCAGTTTTTCATAGTGAATGGAAATGGGGAAGTGAGTTGTGGGGGGTGGAAATGGGGGGAGGTAAGGGGGTGCTGCGATGATTAGTGCCTAGTCGGCTTCCAAAAGTAAATCCGGCCCTGCAGATGACTAATGTGCTCCGCAGTGCTGGGCCTTGCATTATCGTCCAAGATCAAAATTTCTCGACTTAAGCGCGTTGGTCTCTTATGTCGAATAACGGACTTTAGTTTGCTTAGTGTGTGGCAATTGAGTGCCGCATTGACGGTCCCTGCAGTGAGAAAATCAAGCAAAATGGCACCTTCGCGTCACAGAATATTGTCAGCATAATCTTCCGTTCGCACTGCGACACTCTGAATATTTTGTGGACGAGTGAGCTGGGATGTTTCCATGTCATGGAGGCGAACTTGGTCTCCGGGGAAAAGTGGTGCTCCCATGTCTCATCAGCTGTGATGATCCTGAACAAGAAGTCATTATCCTCGCGCTCGTACCGCCATAAGTGTTCAAGGCATATTGCCATTCTTTCAGTCTTGTGATCAGGGCTGAGCTGTCGTAGCACCCATCTTGCAGACACCTTCCGGTATCCCAACAAGTCGTGAATCATGTGGTGAGCTTGAGCACGTCCAACACTCAATGTGAATGAGACATCAGACACAGTTAAGTGCCTGTCTGCTAATCATTTCATGTACTCTGTCGATGTTTATTACAGTCGTGGACTTTGGGGGCGCCCAGATCGGTCTTCATCTTCCACACTCTGCCTTCCTCCACTGAAGGAACACCAGCGCCCAACCATTTGACGGAATATTATGTCGTCTCCACAGACGCTCTGTAGGCGTCGATAAATATCTGAAACACTAGGCCCACCCGCCAGTACATAGCACACGACAGCACACAATTCCATTTGTGAGCACATTTCCAGCACACGTCTTCCTGACATACTGATTTACACTCGAATGAGCTTGGGCACGCCGGTCTTCTGCCTTTTCTCTTTCTCTCCTTTAGCACTTAGCGCATGTGCTATTGCTTCTCTGCTCTTTCTCCGACCATCGAGAATTCAGGAACGATGGTCTTTTGATATGGCAATGTATTTCTTACTTTGTAATAGAGTTATCCTGTGCAATAAAATGACGAAACTTATTTTCAGAACACCCCTCGTAGTGTAGAAAATTAGCCAGCTTATATTATCTTTTCAGAGGCGAAAGAACTTACTGTATGCAGCGCCCCAATGAGTACTATCAAAATTTTACCTCAGTAATATTTAGTTTTAATGTATTTATTGGCGAATTAAGAATTATTGCATCTTATTAACTATTTTTTTAACGAAAATTTAAATTTTAATAATACAAATGTTTTGTTAATTCAGCAGTAATATCTTATTTTGTTGTCATTGCATTGTTAATACACTGTGTAAATAAATTATAAACTCACCCATAAAGCACAGATAACTTACGATTGTAACAAGCATTTGATATAAATTTATGCAAATAATATACCAATGGTGATTACATACATATACTGATTACAACTTTTGAAAATGGTGAATAATTTTGTTCGTCGGAAAAAATAATCATTTACAACCTGTAAATAAAATGTAAACTTGACATGCAAATTCATCAATTGCAAGCATGTAAACTAATGTGGATATGTGTAGTTTTCTACACATCATTTAAAGCACATAGTCTATCATATGGGTCTAGTGTTATGATGAAAAGTGTGTTTCGTGACTATGTGTCGAGGAAAAGAACCAAATGAAAAGGATGTCAGAAAAATATATTTGCTGAATAGCAAGGGTCAGTGAACACGAAAACTAGCCCGTAAGATACGTTGCTCACAGACTGTTGTCCAAAATGTCTTCAAAAAAAGTGGTGATTATGGAACTAAAACTGTTACCCCGGAACCACAGGCACGTTCAAGCTCTTGCCACTTGTGAAAAGGTGTCCCCTGGTGAAATCATACATGTACTACCAACATCTGAATTCCACCAAACTGTGTAAAGAAGTATAAATGTAAATTTGTACGTGAAGGTCAGAAAAGTGAAAAACAAACTGAGACTTACTAACAATGGTAATTTAGATCGGGTCGATTTGTGTAAAAAAAACTGAAATGGCATCATGAGTGGAATGAAATATTGTTTTCTGATGAAAAACGTATGTGTCTGGATGGCCCCGAGGGACGTTTGTCATGTTAGCATGATCTACGCACTCAGACGAAGATAAGTAGACAGAAAGGAGGCGGCGGAGTGGTGATGGCGGATAGCATACGGAGCAGGAAGCAAGACAGACATCGTATTCCTTCAGGGCACTATGAACTCCATAAAATATCAAGAATTAATGTATTATCACTTAATCCTGTTCGGGCTTCTTCAGGCTGCCCGAATTGGAAGTACCAACAGGACAATGCCAGTGAACATGCATCAATGTCCACCAAGGAGTGGTTTAAACGAGAAAAGGTTGATGTGATTCCATGGCCTTTGCGTTCTCCAGACTTGAATCCGGTTGAAAATGTGTGGGTGTTTGATGGAAAAGGCTGTATATGGGCGAAACAACCAATATCGTCATGTGAATGATTTTCAAATTACAATTTCGAATAACTGGAGCAACATAGACTAAGACGTTTTAAGATATTTTTTTAAACTACTTCAAACAATGCTTAATAGAATGATACAGGTTATTGACAAATGAAGAGACCCAACTCGCGATTAATTTCTGATTTCCTTTAATTTTACAAGTTGAGTTTATATTTTATTTAGCGGTTGTAAATGATTATTTTTTCTTAGGAACAAAATTTTTCACCATTTTCAAAAGTTGTAAGTGGTATATGTATGTAATTACCGTTGGTACATTATTTGCATAAATTTATATCAAACGCTTATTGGAGTCACAAATTGTGCTTTACGGGTGAGTTTATAAGTTATTTACGTAAGTGAATTTATAATTTATTTGGAGTTTTTTACTTTCCTGTATCAGATATTTTAGTGATAGTTTTTATCTGAACGATATCAACGTTATGATAATTCATTTGATATGGGGCGATTGAGGATTCATTTACCTTAGGGAAATTTATGGTTCATTTAACTTACGGCAATTAATGATTCATTTGAGTCAGGGCAATTATTGATTCATTTGATATAGGGCAATTGACGATTCAGTTTATAATCAGTTGATAATTGCTACTACTATGGAAATGTCTGCGTCCGAGAGTTTTTATTATTTATTTTTAATATTCTCAAGATTATAATGTTTTCATCGGGATGGATATTTCCTCAAGACACGTTAAAATTTAGATCTCGGAAATTTATTATATTTTGAAATTCATTAGATTAAATTTCTAGAATATAATATAAAAGCTCTTTATTTAATATTAGATGTCATTTTCAGATTGGTGAGCTTTTCTCAAAATCTATCTCTGTAAGGTTCTTTATAACCAATATTTTCACTTTCGGAGCGAAGATACTGATTTTAGTTCCAAACGGTAGCCAGTTTAATTGGATATGGAAACGATGTATCTCTTCAACGAATGTAATGACAATCCTGATTGACATTTGATAGTTTCCTGTGGAAGTATCAAACGGGGACTTAGAAATTTGCTAGTTCCCCGGAAAAGTGTTTTAGAAAATTCTCAGCTATCTCTCTCCTTCTGGTGATATTTCTTGGCAAAATTGAATTGCGGAATTGAATTTTGCAGCAACTTCTATGGAAGAAAGTATCTATGGCTGTGCCTGGGAAAGAAAACTGTCATTTTCTCTTCATTCATTGCGAATATTGATCAAAGGACGACGGATTCCTCTGCATCCGATTCCATGAAACGGCCTGTCTAACCCTCTCATACCCATTCCGCCCTTTCCTTCCTCCCATCAAGCTCAGAGCGTATATCTCTTTCCTCTCACAAATACCCAATTTCAGAGAAAATTATTTCTCCGGATTTTCAAAGTGCGCATTTAGCGTTTTTTTGCTCCGTGGTGCCGTAATTTTTTATGTCCCTTTCTCTTGATGCGGCTGGTTTTAAACGCGTTACTGGAAAACCAATTTTCCAGAGTTCTAATCTGGAACGCCAGCGTTGTAATGGCGAAGTTGTTGAGATTCCCAAAGCAGATAACAGGTCTTGTTCGGATAAAAAGAACTGGAAAAGTATCAAATCGAAGTTTTGATTTTATTGGAAGATCATCAAGTTGAACACTGATGAGAGAGTTTTGCGCAAGATGAATTTTTTACAAGCAAGAAGCTGGTTGACGAAGCAAAGGATGCACCAGTTCTTCAGAATAAACCACGTTAGCAGTAATTCTTCATGTAGTTCAAAATCTACATACGTTCAGCAGCAGTTGATCGTAGTTTCTTTTGTGCAAATTTAAATGCCATGTTTTCATTTATTGGAGTAAAGTTTACTTCTTGAATTTCCGTCAAGGTAAGCAGGAAGCAATTACGTGAAGCCAATAAAGAATAATTCTTTTTTAGGTCTAGTTGTTTCCTTCCTAACTTAAAAAAAAAGAAAGAAATTATTTTACATGAGCTTAAAAATTAAACTCATTTGTTGAAATTTATGGGAAAGGTTTGAGGCAATTAAAAATTCTTTTTAAAATCAACAACAAGAAAATGAGATCATAAATAAATTAATTAATTAGAACAGAGTCGAAGCAAAAAAAAAAATTATTTTGCGTAGTTTTAAAGCCATTTTCTAGCTCAAAACCCACACTTTTTTAGTGTTTGCATAATGTTTATTTTGAACAAGTAATCAAAATTAAATGCACGCACGTGCAATTAACGGATATCACTGAAAAAACGTCTGCGTCTATCCGTGAAAGAACATTAAAATATTCTTTTAAATTATTCAATTTACCTGGCATTTCTGAAAGGGTTCGCAAAGTGTTTCGTGGAAAATTTCATAGTTAGCGCCGATGAACAAAAGTGCTTTCGAAATAGCACATGATCCATGAATACGTAAAGGAAATAATTGATACTTCTTTATGTATATATAGAGAGAGAGAGAATTTCTGCTCCACATTTCCTACAATACGGAGAATAATTATCAGTTTGAATCCAAATAAAATGTGGTTAATTGAAGTAATTTTGAATGCGCGAAAATTTAATGGCTATTGGAATGAATTTATGGACCGTTCACAAATAGATGCACTGGAGGCATGTTATGGTTTGGTGTTAGGAAAAAATTACAATACGGGGTAGATCTTCATGGCACACTCAAGACCTTCAATCACTATTGCGCAATATTTGAGAAAAGAGAATTACTAGTTTTTCTATCTATCGGCCAACACGTCCAAAAAGAAGCAGCATATTCCAATTGTAACAACACTCCAGTTTGATAACACAGCTTGCCATTGTGCTGAAATGGTGATTAATAATAATTCACCATTTATCACCAAGAAATTCAATTATTGAATTGCTTGACGCAGAATAGCACTTGATATCTTTGCGCCATAAAAACACAATCAATCAACCAATTGGCTCGAGGTATATGACGTGGAAATCTCTGTACTTACCTATCTGCTTGAAGTCATTGATTGTTAACCTAATGGAAAATATATTGGATATGGTAAAGAATGTGGTTGTTCATTTTAACCCTTGTGTTTTCAATATGCATGAAGTGGTACATGTATTATCAATATCGTAAACCTTTACTTGCTTAAGTAAACGTTTAGTTTAAGTTTAACTGGGAAGGCAAAAGGTGAATGAGCCAGTCCTATTTATATGTGAAACATTCGTAAAACAAACAATAATTTAATAAATGCGAAATACTGGAAATACATCACCGTGATCGTATAGATGAAATAAATTATGGCCAACAATCTATTTCATATTTATAGCGCGAAATGGCTATCAAATGGACTGATTGTATTCGATCGTATACTACCAATTTTGTGATTAACAGGAAGGTTGCTTAAGATTGATCTGATGAGAAAACTCTGCTGTTTGACAAATAGCCAGCAATAGCTCACCTTAGTAAATCATCAATATGCATAAATTATTCCAGTTTGATTCTGATAATGCGTGTCTACCATTAAACTATGTTCCCTCCTTAGCCTAGCCCTCGTTCTAGGCCGTATATATAAACAACATTTAATCGAGCCTAACCTTATGCACCCTGCAACCTCATTCGAGAATAAAAGGGGGGAAAACTCACGTGTGGTGTCTCACGATGACTCCTCATTCTTGGGCCACAAGCCTGCTCCAGGAATGTCTCGGTATTGTATGTTTGATGGTATAACGCACTGCCACTGATACTCCTTGCACCGTAAATGCCAGTCGTACACAATCAACGCTCAGACTCACTCGGCTCCTTGCTTCGGAAACGCCAGTCGTAAACAATCAAAATTCAGATTCGCTCAGCTTCTTGCTTCGAAAACGCCCCTTGCTGCACAAATTTGCTCACGTTGCTATCAACTCTGTTTACACCTCACTCTCGAGGTTTACTATACTTCTAATTTCGAGCCACTTGGACTCAGCACAACTCGACGCGACACTCTTTCCTCTCCGCTCTCTGAACTTTTTCTCTTCGGATCTCCATTTCGTCTCCCTCTTCCCTCTCTTCCTGCATCATCTCTCAATCATTTTTCTACCTGTCCATCACCTAGAACGTACCAATCACTTCTCAACCAATATTTCTAGACAAATCACAATTACCGCCCTCAACTATGGCTCCTCCTTACGACCTATACAATGCTTAACCACAAACAAGCACGGCCCGACTTGAGTACGTCCCTAACATCTTCCTTCTTCTCGGGATTTAAAACAGCGAAAACCACGAGGAGTTATAACCCCTATAAACCGACTGTCAATTTTATTATTTTGCCTTTGTTATATTCGGTTTTCACTGTGCCTCTCTATCGTAAAATCCGTCTAGGCTGGGAGTTGCGGCCGCCTTGTTGGACCAACTTGCTTGCTGCTTTCTTTCCAATACAACTAATCCTTCAATAATTCATATCTCTTTACCACGAAGGAGAAGCTCCTAAAATTTCTAAATCTACAGCTTATGTCTCGCCATCTCATGCACATGAGCTATACTACTCTACTCAAGACTGTTAAGATGTGTAGTAAAATCGGCCCACATTGAGTACTGTCAGTATTGCAGACAAAAAACTTTGAAGCATAGTATTATATAAGAACGCTCAATAAAAACTGTGTGTATATATATATATACAGGGTGTTCCAAAAACATCGAGTCAAAAGTATATAACCGTGATCCTTGTGCAAAATGGACCATAATGGCCCTTTACATGGGGGGGGGGGTCGGAAATGAATATCCACGGAGTTATGCATACTTTTATTTTTCAGAGGCGGGATCTCTAATAACCAATGGCGCCTTCAAACCAAAAATGAGCCTTACTTTAAATTTGAAATTCGGCGCTAAATTGGTTTTGAGGTGTGTTGGCATTTTTTGTTATTTCCGAAATTGGCGATTTGGTCTGATAATTGACACAATTTCATAGATAAAGATTTCAAGGTTCCTACGTAGGGCTGCAACTTCCAATTTCTTCCGGTGAAGCTCTATGAACACCGGGATACCCTCTAGGTCCGTGGAAACTCTCTTGGTTCAAAATAAGAAGTTTAGTTTGAAAAATCAAATTTTCAAACCTCGCAACACCGATTAAGGAAGTTTGCCTAAGGAGTGTTCCAATTTTTGCTACGAAGGGCAGGGTAGGCAATAGGAGAAGGAAAAATGAATTGCACAGGGGCCCCGTGCGGCCAAGAGGGCCCGGTACTAAAAGGGAGAAACCCTCCGCCCTGTACATGTTAGCAAGATCCGTAGACGAACGCCTTACCAACTGC
>QLNU02015360.1:30361769-30432236 GCA_006491805.2 Dysdera silvatica
TTGCTCACTGTATTTCGTAGATAGGTTGCCTAGGCAATGAGAGTTTAGGATTCCTCAGAAAACTGTAGATATCTGTGATATAACACAGCATAACTATTGTTGTCCCTGCGCAGTAAAACTCTAAAGCTAATTTTCCGAACACACAAATTTATATTTATAAAACGAATTATTACATTTTATAACTGTTACTTTCTAAATACAATGACCACAAAGGATCGAACAGAACGGTATCCTTTACATAGCAAAAAGAAATTTGGTATTTTTAATTGACTTAAAATGGAAATATCATTCTTGATATAACTAATATTAGGGTGATTTATAGTATATTGTTATTATTTATAGTATATCATACGATCACTCGCGATGCTTCCCGTAAGTGGTTTCGTCTAACTGCAGCTCGGCTGTAACCATAAACCAGAAAAATACACGTGGTAAGGTTTTATGAGGAATTAAAAAAAAATAGATAATCTTTCATTTATCTGGCACTACCCAATAAGGCGACGTGGGGAATTAAATATTCCTTCATAACATCTGTCAGATACACTGAGAAATACAGCTGGTTAGTCCCCATTTTACTCACTACGTGGCATAATTTCTAGTATACCACGCATTGTTAAAGTTTATTTTATATGTCAATACTCAATTACCATAAGATCCAGCACTTTTACTATTGTAAAATAAAGTCGCTGTATAAAGAGAATATTTCCCACGAATGCCATTCAAACTTTGGGCAGCACTTTGGATCTGTTTCCTATTTGAACTGGAAGGAAACTACTTTCAGTTTGCACATCGTGTGCTACCCCAGTTGTGGAGTTGATTCGATGTTCAACTATCTGTTCTGCTGCGTTCTTTTTTGTAGTTCTTTATGGGCTTCGAGCTTTTCACACACGAAGTATTCGATTGAAAGTGTAATCGAAAAGGCGACCGCTATCATCTTCATTGGAACCTTTTGGAACGAATCTGTCTCGTATCGAAACCGACTGTCAGGCTGCGAATTTTAAACATATTTTGAAACCACGATACATCCATCGCTTTTCAATAGTGTTATATTATTTTTATGCAGAGATCTAACCCTGGGAAGGAAGGTAACGCTTTATTTTCTTTAATTTGTATAAAATGCTGTTTCTCTCGATGCGATTTGATATAATTAGCACGAGTTGAATTTACAATTCTGTGCGGTATAATTTCTATTTTTAGAAAGAGGTGCAGAACCCCATATGTAACTCAAGCTGGAGCAGTTTTGTAAAGAATAAAAAGCATCGCCCCGAGTCAGAATCGAACCGGTGAAAACTCATTTTAGACCAGTGTGTTATAGTATCTAGAGCACAGGAAACGATGTCTTTTTCTTCTTACATAAGTTTTTCGAAATATTTAATTACCAAATCTATGATTCTAATCTAAAAACATAGAAAATATAAACTCTGAAAATATAATTACTAAATATAACCTTACTCTCCGCAGCTGTATGTTTACCATACCAGCTAAAATCTACACTTAATTCTGAATGCGAATTTAATAGCAAAAGCCTAAAAATATGCAGCAGTGATATACTTTTGTTCTTTATGAATTCTTCGTGTGTATGTGTAGACTCTCCGGCAAACAAGGAAATGGTGAATAAATGTAAAAAACAAATACTCACCACTAATTATAAAAATATTTATATTTTTACTGTCAACCTTTCGCCATCTATTCGTGTATTCTTTTTCAAGATAAAATAGCAGAAAAAATTGTTATATTATTTTTACGCGACGCTTAATAAAATATTTTTCGGAAATACCGTAACAACCAATATGGTCATTTTGCATTTGTCTTAAAAAAAACCTCAAAATTATAGTTGAAAGATTGGCTATAAGAAAGTCATTTAGGTATAGTAATAAGTATTTAATCTTCATTAACATTGAAATATAAGATGTAAGAGAATTTAGAAATATCATTATACCACAAAGTTTTTGAGCTTTTGGATCGTGGTAAAATAATTTGAAAAAAAGAATAATAAAATTTAAAATCATGAAAAAGTGCAATACAAATTTAACTGCATGTAATATTTCCTAAAACAGCGTTTGGAAATATTTCAACGGTATTATTTCATTGCTATTATATTTTAATGGTTTAAATGAGATAATGTTTCATGTATTGTGCGGTAACGTGATTTTAAGGATTATGGTAATATTGGACTCGAAATTGCCTATTTGTGGTATGGCTGCAGAATCTATTTTTTTCTTTATTACGCATGTAGTAAAACCTCTCAATAACATCGTACTTAATGAACCATTATTTCCGTTTAACGTCGATATTTTGCGGTTTTGAAAAATGCTCTGTAGAATTATGTAAATTCTGATTGTCTTTTTGTGTTTAACGCTTTTTCTACATCCCTTGAAAATCATTAGTGGGAGAAATTATTGAATTTTATAAAAAAAATTGGTTTATCACGCATTTGAAAGATAAATTTACGTTTCTTATTTTTGGAGTGCTATGCATGTGTAGATAATGTGTGTCTAAGGTAATACAGGAATTGAAATAACTAAATTTGCAAACTTGGTGATACGTAGTAAAGTGTGTACTTATTAATGTTTTGATTTTGTTTTGCTAGAGTGTTAATTTATACATTAAATGTACGTTTTGTTTCTTTGATTGACATTAGTATTTTTCGTAGAGGAATATTTCTTAATTTAAATGTGCTGATGTTTTTGAGCCATGTATCATGGCTTAAGGCATAACATGCCCACTAGTAAAAGGTGCCAGGTATAGAATTTTAGGGAAGGCCCCCTATGAATGCTTCAGGGTTGGTGGTATACATTGTTTGCATTTGCTGAATTGTAAAAAAATAATCAAGTATTACTTCATTATTCTAAAAAAAATTTCTTCAATTTATTTTGTGCCCTCTGAGTCTAATGATATATTTATTTTTTATTTCTACTGATGGTTCTGGGTTTAGGGTATTACACCCTTCAGTTAAGAAAGAATATATCTAAACAATAATTATCAAAATAATGAAATTCAAAAATACATAAAAATATTTGTACTCATAATATGAAAATCGAATAAAGTAGCGTATTCGGAATTTTTTGTAGGTTTTATGGTGCCAAAGTAAATGCACTGAGTTTAATTTTATATATTAAAGAGCAAATATGTTAAAGAAGACAAATTACACTTATTGACAAAAAAAAAATAACGCGTCAAGTAGTTCGTTGGAATCAAATGAAAGTTTCTACATGGGAAAGTAATGGCGATATATGTTATTACAATATTAGAGCGAAAGGATAAGCTTATTGGAGGAAACCGTACAATTCAAAGGAGGCACTAAAACCTTGTTGAGCCATCTGTTAATTCGAGCCTCATGAGATAAAATACGGTTGGTCGTGGAAGCGTACAGATTCCTTATGGTATTCTGCGCACATTTGTCCACATATGTTGTAATTAGGCTTCTACTTCCCGCACACACGTAGACTACTGAAGCTGGTGTTGTTGTTGGTCCCGTAAATGCTCGATCGGCTCTGAATCTGACGATTATGCAGGCTAAGAAATTGTCACCCTGTCGGAAATATTTCTTGGAAACCCTTGCGTGAGAGTAAATATTATCGTGCCCAAAAATGCCCGTTGGAAGCTCCGCCCTGAATTTTAACACAGATGGCCGCAAGATGTGACTGTGGTACGTGATGACTCCTCGGACAATTATTCCAGCATCTGGGGCAGTGTGCCGCCCCCATAACAAAAGCAGGATTAAAGCGCTCACCTGGTGTACCCCATACTCGAATACGACCGTCGTCGACTCCCGAAGAGAAGCTAAATTCATAGCTGAAGACAATAGTTCCAGTCGGTCGCACTCCAGGTTTCTCGTTCACGACACCACTGCAAACGAAGGCAACGGCGGCTGATTATCGCTGGTAATATCACACATAATGAGCGGCGTAACACCAAACATCCTTCTGCTAAGCACCTAGAAATTGTTCGAACGGATACAGGATTCTGTAATGAAGGTAACCTCTCTATCTTAATGAAGAACGAAAATGTTGGAGTTTCTAGTGCTTGTCAGCGGATAAAAACGATCCTCTCTGGTGGTGGTCTGTCTGGGACGTCTGGAACCTGTTCACCGTACATGCTTACCTTTGCGTAACCACAGCTTCCAAAAATCTAACGACTGATTCAGAACGGTCCACGTGCAATTCCTCGAAACGCTCCCCACTCTACTTCTCTCATTAGTCTAATGATATACCCCATTTGAAAGTCTGTTAGCTGGCTATAATACTTTCGAATGCGTCATAGAGGCATGTTTAGTAGTCAACGACCTCTCAACCAATAATCAGCAACCGAAAAAGAGATACACTACATAAACGCAGACTCTGAGCTCCTTGTTTTGTTTGGTGGAACGGAGGTAGGACTGTTACAAACTTCGGTGGAAAGATTCAGCGTTCAGTTATACCCCAACTGTAATCATTTACGTATCTCACTGAGGGAGAACTGCATGCAGAGTTATGTAGCAATCTGACATTTGTATTCGGTTGCATTATTAATTAATATATTACATTAATATATATACATGTAACAAAAATATTAGAAACTACAAATTTCTTCCAATCGAAACTTACGTTTTTTATCATGGAATATATGGCCCTATATCACAAACCTCGTCATTATGGCTTTTTTCTGAATACAATCACCGAGAAAGCATGCTAAATATCATGATATTGTAATTACTCAGTTTGCTTTTGAGGTTAAATATCGTGGAAAAACTGAACGGTTTTTCATTATTGTAGAATATACAAGCTATATTTTTTTTATAGTATTTTCAGTTTATTTCGGAAAAAGCGGTTATTTCCTAATTGCTTTGTCATTTGAGACTCTTTTTCATTGAAACACTCGTTTGTTCTTTATGGCTTAAAGAATACTAAACTTAGTGCGTTAAAAGAAATAGTTTATCAATTATTTTAGTAATAATTGGTGCTGAGATTTTATTTGAAATATATTTTAATTTTCTGTACGTTATAAATTTCAGAGTAAAGGTTCATACGATTAACTTGTATATAAGTGTGCATGAACGATAAAGCTGCTGCTTGGTAAAATTTATTCTATCTAAAAGTATGGATAGTAGCATTAATTTCGACCAATCTCCAGGAGTTACATGTAAATAAAATTTTATTTTTTCTCTTGGCTAAATTAATTAAATATGTTTATAGCGCATACTTCAATATTTTATTTACTTATTAGAATTTTAATTAAGAAAAAAGACTCGAAAAATCTTTGCACTAAGCTTTCACTGAAATTTACACTTCGTTAATGATAGAATAAACAAAAATATTTGAATTCGTTCCTATGTAAGATTTTTGTTGCAAATTTTAATAAACCAGAAATAAAAGTTATGGAGGCTTCGTTTTGTTTCACTAAAATGTTAAACTGAGCAAGCATGATACATTCTGCAGTTAGGGATTTTTTGGAGATAGTTTACAAAGAAAACTTAAACTATCTTGCCAATTGAAACAAGTATTTGTGTTAAAGTGTATCCAACCCACTTTACTTTTTTTATACTGTGTATATATCTGTGATTAGAAGTTGTGTATGAGTAAATACAATATAAATCCTTTACTAAGTATAAAATTCTGCATGAGGCTCAAGTTATGTTTTTTGGGGTGAGAATATGCCGTAAAAATAGAGAATACATTTTTTATTTAAAAAGTGTGGAAATTCCGCGATAATTCCTCCTTTTTTCTCAACTTTTGTTGAGCTAAGTTTTAAGTCAGTAACGTGATAATTATGTCCCAGGATATTGAAAAACACGCTGCACCGGTATATTTAACGCAGAAATAATTAAATTGGCAATTATTTTTTGCTATTTGTGAAAAATTCCAACTGTGTCCTCACGCGAGCCCAAAAGGTTTTTCTTTCGTTCTGTAGACTCCTGTAACGGTTAATAAATTTCGGAGCGCAATCCTCCTGTCATCGTCCCTTTTCTTCAGTAAAGCCAATCAACAAGCCATAAAACTCCGTTACTCGGTAATTTGTTCGTGTCTTTTATAGCATTACTTTAGTAAATTAAACCGTTACCTGATTTGTAAATAAATGGAAGTAGTGGTTACTAAAAGGACAGTGGAGAACAGCAAACTTGATACGCTTTTTCTTCTGTGTTGAACGGCGAAGCAAAGGTTTTTCGCTTTCTATAATACTGTCTCTTAATGTTGACAAAATTTAATTCCTCAAAATGAATTTTCGATAAAAAACTGTTGAAATAAATTTAAATTCTATGTCTCTGTGGGTATCTCTGAAGCTTGCAATTTTACTAAAATTTAATTAAATCGGTCAAAGCGGGACAAGTGGCGATCCTCTGTTTAAAATTTTTTAAAGGACAAATATTATTCTCTGTTTACCCCAAAAACTGCATAGCAAATATATTGTAATTATTTATTAAGGAATGTATTAACTTATGTGCTATTAATTTTTGACGCATTTTACTAACATTCCTTCATAGTGTGGCAGTTTCTCGGTCTGACGGTGTATATTTTAATTTTCAGAAGAGAGAAAATCTTATAAAAAGTAAAATAAACAAATCGTAAATACTATATTAGAGAACTTTCTCATGCGAGATTAATAAGTGTACTTCGCGGAACATGTTTAATGTCAGCATTAATTTTCGGCGTTTAAGCAAAAATTAATAGAATAAATCGAGTTCATTAAATTAATTATCTTTCGGCATTTTAATTAAAGTTCAAGTAGTTCATTGAATCGAGCAACCAATTAATTACAGATGATCTAGTTAATAGATTCCGAAACTGTTTTTTACTTTTGGTACGGTAAAATAGATATTTTGTATTTCTTCAATTTTTTTAAATAAAGTAAACGAAAAGCAATATTGAAACAAAACTTCAATAAGTAGCTAAGTGATAACAGATACAATCCATTACTTTAATCTGTATATCTTTATCTAGTCTCTAATGAATTCTTTTTCAAATGATAAATATATTTTGAGTATAAATTTGGCAGAACGCTTATTCGAATAAAGAAGCTTTCCAAATTTTATATCTATGGGATTAAGGTGCAAGTCGCTAAATGTGGCGCAAAGATGCATGTCACCATTTAACGTTCCTATTTTTTTTTCAGCACTTAAATGTTTTACTGAAATTCTAAGTGTTATTGTCGAAATAACGTATTAACACAGTTCTAATAAAAACTTAACATTTATTAAACTTTAATAAAGATAACGATGAAGAATTACTAAAATAAAATCATATTCGAAGAACAAACTAGTGAACATATTCAATAATACGACGAACAACGTTTAAACAACTTCCTAAGAGAGTCGTTAAACTGCCTTGGTTAATGCGATAGCTTCTAAGTAAAACAAAATGTAACGCACGTAACCAGCCAGCAACGCAACGGAAAATATTTCGATAAACGCTGAAGTCTAAGGCGAGTGGAAGAGGCAATAACATTCTTCAAACGAAAGGGATGTCGATTAAGCAAAGTAATCCACGGTTGCCTAGTATTCGTAGTAGAACGAAGAATAAATGTTCGATGAACGTTAACTGAAGATTAAATAAAACATATTCCGGGCTGACTGCCAAGAAAAGCAAGCGTTGGAAGCGAGTGATCGTGCATCCATTCTGAACGACTTAAATACACAGCTGGCGCAAGCGCTGTTCACGCTAGATGCAGTTCCGTAGCAAGAACGAATTACCATAACACACATAGGAAGGTGCTGACGTAAGCCGCTTGATATTCTCAGGGCCGATACGGATTACGATGTCACCACAGCGCTCCCCCGCAAGTCCTTTAAGTCGAAGACTGAAAAGGAATGGCCAGCTTGATGAGACGTCCGTATCTGGAAGAGATCACTGAACGACCTGGAAAACTCGAAAAAACGTTAGTATCAACATCAGGTAAAATAATTTATTAATTTCCAAATAAGCAGGCTTAAGTCTGTCTAGCGAAACATAACGTGACTTTACATTAATTTCGATGACAAAGTTCTTGCTTGATCTTTTCAGCACACGATACGGCCCTGCCTTGGTCTCTGAAGAGAACTACACACCGAATCAAGTCTTAGAAATACGTGTGTAGCAGATTAATGCTGGATGAATGAAAATACTGGTTTTGGAATGATCCGGCGTTGTCAACGGACGAAGCAACGCCATTCTTTCTCGAAGTTCAGCAACAAACTGCTTCGTCCCTGAGAGAACTGGCTTACTACTGCGCACAATTTCACCAGGAAGACAAAGCGTAGATCTGTATACAATCTCTGAAGGTGAAGATTTCAGATCTTTACGAGAACATCGAATACCCCTTGCTTCGGACCAACGGGAAAGATAATCCATGCAAGTCAATATACATTTACATGACTCCGATGGAGGAAGCGGTTCAACAATGTCCACATGAACATGTAAAACCGTGTATTTGGAAACTCGTACGGCGTTAAGGTAGATTTAGTGTGGTGCGACACTTTAGATTTGTAACGGTCATCGCACTGTCGACACCACTTACAACACTCTCTTGAGGCGTACTTCCAAACAAATCTTGAGGTAATTAATTTATTAATTACTTCATATTATTAATTAGTCATGGCCTGAGCATCAGGACGTGATAATCCGTGCAAAAACTCAAAAACTGTAAACTGAAATGACTTCGAAACATCTGGACGCACTGTACCATCACACAACAAAAACTTAACCTCAGGCAATGACATGACAGAAAAAAATTCAAACCAGTGCAGCCGTCTCGCAACGACCGCAGCTCGTTATCAAAAAGTTGCGTATCGGCCATTTCAGAATACTGAAAACCCATATCGTCGGAAGAAGTTATTTCTCAAATTCGTAAAAGTGCATCAGCCGTGCTGTTCTTTAAACCAAAAATGTGTTTTATATTGGTTGAGAATGGGTCGAAAAGCTTGTAATTGACGAAAGCTGAAACGATCAATTTTTTGCCGAAAAGCAAAAACTAGAGGTTTATGTTTAGTAAGTATGACGAATTCACGACCGTCAAACATAGGTTCAAAACATTTGACAGCAGAAAACATGTCATTTAACATAACCATTTGAGGAAATGTACAGGAAAACTGAGTCCTTGCTAAGCGAAATTTTTCAAAGTACAATCGCCGAGCTTTAACAGAAAGCAGACGATGGTGAGTCTCAATGCAATGCGTCACAGTACTGATTTTGCCAAACTTGCTAGAAGCCAAAATAATAATAGACGGAGACTTAAGCAATAATTCCGAAAACAGTGACTTCGTAGTCACAATAGTTAAGTCAAGAGAAGGTCCAGAATAAACTGTACCCACTAGAACTGACGGAATTTGAATTATCAATTAATCTATGATTTTTAAGATCAATCAAGACCAAAATGCTGGAGAAAATCAGCACCCAATATAGGATGTGATGTATCTGCAACAATGAATGACGAAGAAATTTTTTTCGAAAAACCAAGATTGGTAGATAAGCGATGTTCGCCAAACGCAGAAATGGTAGAACCATTAGCTGCAAATACCGGGTGATCCAAATTAAACAGGAGGTATTTAGACCTCTCTGTAGAGAAAACTACTCTGTCAATTTCACCCAAATTTCATACACATGCTCCCCTGAGTATGCGGTTTCGATTTCTGAAAGAAAAAAATTGAGTTCATATTTCGGCCGCTAGGGAAGGAAATGGCGCTGCGGAGCAGGCAATTTATTAATATTAACAACGAAAAAGTGTTTTAACATGCAATAACCTTTATTGCAATCACATGAAATTAACTACAAATTACAGTATACCGTAGGATAGTAGGTATGACTAAAAAAAGGTTTGCGCAATAATTTTATTATCATGAACTTTTAAAATCATCTGCGGTTTGCTGATGACATTGTTATTTTTTCAACGGACCCATCAGAACTCCAAGACATGGTACAAGAGCTCTCAACTAGAAGTAAAGAAGTTGGACTCAAGATGAACCTACAAAAAACTAAGATCATGTTCAATAATTTCGTAGAGGAAACAAAAATACAAGTTGACAACATTGAGCTAGAAATTGCTGATTCATATATTTACCTTGGCCAGCTGATTTCAATGGATGGCAACATTATGAAAGAACTCAACAGACGTATTAAACTTGGCTGGAGTGCATTTGGAAGAAACAGTTTTATCCTGAAGGGGAAATTGCCTTTGTGTCTAAAAAGAAAGGTCTTCAACCAGTGTGTATTGCCAGTCCTCTCTTATGGATCAGAGACATGGAGTCTAACAGTTGGAGCAATACGAAAGTTACAGACAACGCAAAGGAGCATGGAGAGGTGCATGCTTGGAATAACTAGGAGAGATCGAAAAAGAAACACTTGGGTGAGAGAGCAAACTAGAGTAGAGGACATCATTGTTAAAGTAAAAGGGCTGAAATGGCGATGGGCTGGGCATATTGCAAGAAGAACTGATCAACGATGGACAACAGAAATTCTGAACTGGATTCCAAGAGACCACCGAAGACCTAGAAAACGTCCTCAAACTAGATGGGTGGATGAAATAAGAAAACAGGTTGGGGTGACGTGGAAGCGAATTGCTCAGGATAGACTTGTGTGGAAAGCATTTGGAGAGACCTTCATCCAGCAGTGGATAGATAATGGTTGAATATGATGATGATTAATACATGTATATACAAAATTAAAACCCTAAATGAAGTACTTAAGTTTTGGATGTATCAGCAGCAGTTCTTCATCAGGAATAATTAATAAATGACTAATTTTAAAAAGCGAATACTTTAGACGCAAGTCAGACAACATTCGGTTCTTGTACTATCTTTGAAGAGAAGGACGAATGAGTGCGTTTCTCAAATTATTTTATCGGAACGATAACAATGCTTTAGTTTTTTCTTCCGTAATAATTGTTTGAAACAACGAAAAGTCGACTTGTGTCGGAAAACAGTTTAAAGGTGATTTTCGAATTCCAAGAAACTGGAGAGTATGTTGCAGAATCAGTGTCGCCTGTTTTTGGCGCAGAATGGCCGTTGTTGTTCTTGCGTCGTAAAAAATCAACTAATTAACAGGTGGCGTATTAGGGTTAAAGTGGCTTCCAATTGCATAGGAAATTATTGAGAATATTATCATTGCTATGGTGCACAAAGCAGTAATCGCTTATGTTTCTTCGTCGAGTGCCAGAGTACTACATCAACCGTCCACAAACTGACAGTGCACGTATGGCGTTAATTGTGTATAAATGAGATGTTGGAATATGCATTCTGTACGAGTATCCGTACAGGACTCATTTCGCTAACCTTAAAACCTGAGATTCTCAGCAATGAATTGGTTTTCCTTATTTTTCATCGAGGACGAATGATGACGAAACGTGGCTATGAAATATCTTATGGACTGAAGATGCATACCTTACTTTCGTAGATAAGTCATTGCTCTGCACTGTCGAGTATGGGGTGCTGTGAATCTACCTGTTTTTTGAAGAACAAAATTTTCATTTCGCTTACACTATCGTGTGGTGAGATTTCAGCTGTAATTTTATTTTCTTCACATTGTTTTTACATGTGTTACATCTAGAGGACTAGTAAGGTGCAATAAATATGACGAGTGGACATTAGTGAAAATTTTTGCACATCATACTATTCCTGCTTTTCAAGGAAAATATGTGTAAACGATAGTGTTTATACAGCAGACAGCATTATGGGCCCATTATGGAGCTGTTTGTTGATATATTTGGGGTAATGACTGACTTAATTCCATAGGGTTTTCTATATGTGCTTGGCTCCACGATCCCTATATAAATTAAAGTTTACCCTATCAAGATATATTGTTCTAATCCATATGAAATATTAAATGCGAACATTGATCAGGCTGTAAGTATATGTTGTGTCTAATACATAATTAAAGGGTTTATTGAATAACTTCTATAAAGAGTTAATGTGTGTATGCTCCACATAAAATGCCTTCATTTTCCCTAATGATGAAAATGTAAACCAGGTTTTGTCATAAATCTCTTCTGCATCTTATAAATTACCGTAAATACTGAATTTTGATATACGTTTATTGAAATACGTTTAATGGGACTCACTAAGTAAGGTTACTTTGGTTATAACCATTCAATAAGCGTTTAATATTAACAAGCTAACTACCTACCTTAAACTATTGTCAAGTTAAGGAAGTTTGGATTGTTTTCTCATTGGGTGGTTTTCTCATAGTTAATAAATATAAATCAAAATATCAACGTTAATTTTTTAGGCAGTATCCTTTCAACGCAGAGGCGGATTTACGATTTTGTTTGCCTAATCTTACCATATGTAACTAAAGATATGACATATATTTTGGCTCTTTTGTCAAATTCTTAATTTGACGCTCCTGACGGCTATTTCACATTCGTCTTTTCGCAAGTATTTGCGAATTTGGTGCCTTTTGGACCTCATCTAAAGAAACGTCCATGGCAGGTCTCCTTTTGCAAATGCCCGGTTATAACTCTGAATATAACAAATCAAAATAAGTAATTCAATTGGCCACCAAAAAATTTCCACCTTTGCAAACTTGTCGGCGGCAAATTTTTGTCGAAAATTTGCTGCCGTATGTTTTGGCCTACTTAGCCTATTGGTAAATCTGCCATTGGTGCACCGTAAGTATTGTCTAAATCCATGATGTTGTGTCAGCTTCAAAATCCTAATTATTTTAGTTATCTTACCTGCTGTTACAAATTTTAACCAAGGTTAATACGTATATGTCTAATCCTTTCTAAAAACAATATATCAATTGACCGATGAGGTTCTAAATATACGATAAGGGGAATCCTCTGTGGCTGGTTAATTTTTTTATCCTTTTTCAGCAATATATTGTCTATATTGCTGAGAAATATATTTTCTCATAAGCCATTAAGTTTGGATATTGATAACATTGGCATATTTAGAAAATAGTTAGAATTGGAATTTGCTATACACTTTACAGGGTCTTATATTTTCTAATGTAACACTACCTAGTCATTACGTCCTTTATTTTCTCATATTTTAATAGCAAATATATATTCTTTCATATTTTTTTACTAATGTTCTTTTCAGCTTATTTTATTTACTTTGTACAATTGTTATATTTCTCCGATATCTCTTTATGTGATTTTCTATATAGATATGCAGAATTCAAATTTTAGGATATTTTAGTTTCTAGCGGTTTTACATTGCATGATATTGCTGTAGAAAAAACAAACCTGTTGCAATGATTTGTGGTTATCCACATAATGTAGTTTAAACTATTTTCGTATAGTATCTGATAGAGTTTATTATCTACTTTGTGTGCTTTGATAATCGCGACATTCCAGATAAATCTGCATATTCAGAAACTATAGAAATTGGAGCAAGTTGTTGTGCATACCTGAAGGACCATCCCTTTTACATCTAATTTTGACTTATTATCATTCCAGTAAGAGCTTGCACATCTCTTCGAGAACAACATATGCTTCCTGGACTAGTCAAATTGAGAAACAAGGATAAGCATTGATGATTATCTGTGATACAAATTGGAACATTTGTTAAATCATTCTTTCATGCCAGTCATTAAAAAAATTAATACGGATTTTGTGTGACAAAGACGCAATTTTTCTATAAAGTTTAATTCTTTACACGTTTAATTTGTGTGGATTATAATTGTGTTGAATTACAAATCAACCGGCTAGCTGAAATGCGGTATTTTATGCAGTTTTTCTACTTCTTCGAGAGGATTCTGCTATTATTTTGTGGGTGTATTTCTAAGAAAAGTTCATCTATATTTATATGATTTAAGAACTTTAACTTTCACCTAATATTATTCTTTATATTTCTTTCCTCGTATAATTTCTCTAGTAAATCTGATAAGGGAAATAAGTAGTACCATTTTGAGATTTACCGTAATATTAATTACATACACACACACACACACACACACACACATATATACACACCCATAACAAAAAAAATCGAGCCACCAACAGGGAGTTGTCCGATTGTAATGAAATTTCGTATGCAACGACATTTTGACCGAACATGCAAATGATTAAAATTTGGTGTCCAATGAATGAATAGCGGGAACTTCAGCGCATCGGAACTGCGCATTCAGCAGGTGTATATAAGGAGCGATTCTCAATATGTGGTCAAAATTTCTGTTGCATTTTGACTGCGGATATCTTACGTTGACTGTAGCGATGCCTCTCCGAAAGATTCGTGCTCATTACGAGCATATGTCAGAGTTTGAAAGAGGTCGTGCTATCGGATTGAAAGAGGCTGGTTGGACGAATCGAAGAATCGCTGGACATGTGGGTCGAAGCGATGCGGCGATTGGACGGTGCTGGCAAGACTGGGTCAACAACGGCAGATGTCAGCGTCGGGACGGCAGCGGTCGACCTAGGGCCACAACAGAACGGGAAGACAGAGCGATTGTCAGAGCAGCTGTCACAGCACCGGATTCGTTATAAACTATCTAACGTGTGGTCCGTACACATGTGTCCAACATGACCCTCTGCAGACGACTGAGAGAGCGGAATTTACGCTCGCGCCCACCGTTACGCCACTTACCTCTCACGCCTTTACACCGTCAAGTCCGATTACAGTGGTGCCGGGCTCGATCAACTTGGAACTGCGCTGACTGGGGACGTATAGTCTTTAGTGACGAGTCCCGTTTCCAACTGTGTCCTGACGACAACCGCAGACGTGTCTGGAGACGTCCAGGGCAGCGTGGGGATCCTGCCCTTACTATCGCACGCCACACATGCCCACAACAGGGCGTTATAGTCTGGGATGCCATCTCCTTTGATAGCCGGACCCCTTTGGTGGTCATTTCTGGCACACTTACAGCACAGCGGTACGTAGACGACATTCTACGACCGGTTGTGTTACCGTTCCTTTTGCGACACCCTGGACTTACGTTTCAACAAGACAATGCCCGGCCGCACACGGCACGTGTTGCTATGAATTGTCTTCAAGCTTGCCCAACACTTCCTTGGCAAGCTAGATCTCCTGATCTCTCTCCCATAGAGCACATTTGGGACGCTATGGGAAGGCGATTGCAACCATCCCGGAATGTTGACGATTTAGCCCGACAGTTGGAGACAATTTGGCAAGAAATTCCGCAGGACACCATCCGGGATCTTTATCAGTCTATGCCACGCCGGGTGACAGCTTGCATCCAGGCCAGAGGTGGACCAACGCCTTATTGACTTCCTCCCTTTGTAACGGTCAAACTCTGCAATAAATCATTCAATTGTTCTGAAATTTTAATCGTTTCTTTTTCTATGTATGTTCTTCACATCCACCAATTTTTATCGCAATCGGACAACTCCTTCTTGGTGCGTCGATTTTTTTTTGTTATAGAGTTTATATGTGTGTGTATGTGTGTGTGATGTATACATGTGAAATTTGGTTAAAGATCTTGCAAAATATAAGTTTAATATCAGACACTACATACAACGATTTTCGAATTAATGATGTTAACCAGCGCCCAAAATAATTTTGCATCATAAGCTTCAAAAATAAATTTTTTTGGAAAATAAATTTTCAAAAGATCTTTCCAAATAATTTCCCATCTTTTTCACTACAAGAACATTATTAAATTCAATTTTTTTCAAGTATGAAGGATTCCTCAAGAAAACTTTATCAATTATAACAATTTCTGCAAGAACCTTCGCATGAAAATTGACGTTTTTTTTTTGTGGAGGTGAAGAATTCCGGGGTTTTCATCAATGAAAACTACGGGCATATTGTTACAGATGATCTAAAAATGCTTAAAAATAAATATGCCATCTTCTGAAACAAGGTGCAAACTTTAGACCATACAGAAAATTTCGGAACGATATAATTATTGAGTAATTCAGGAAAAATTTGCGTTGTTACTTTCTAAAAACAGCACTTAAACACTTTTGCCCTGTGAAAAGTTTTGGCGAATGGCTGTTCAGAATATCGCATGAAGCTGAAAAGGACTCATTCATCATAACAAATTTGTTAAAAAAGCTGATGATATTTCCTATTTGATGATGGAACAAATTCGCAATATAAAAGAGAAATTTATCACTACTACAGTAGATAAAACCAGCAATAACTTCGGTATCATTTGCAAATAATTCTATAATGATACTTTTATTGCTGAATACAGTTCTAATTCCGCTTTTAAGTTGCTTACATGTGATACAGGCGTTTAAAAAAATAACACAGGATATTGCGCAACGTAAAAATTAAAACTTCTAATTGAATGTTTCAACTTTTCATATCTTTTCACAAATATAAAATTTCATAAGAAGCCGGTCAGTTTCATATTCATTACCTGTTGATCTTCAGCCTATAATAAAGTGGTGACATGACTTCGGAAGATATTCTGAAGCGCATTCTCCAAAAAAATCCTGTCAGATCATAGCTCCTTTATTATTTACAAAAACCAAAAATTTTTAATTTCCTGGATGACAAAAGAAACCACATTAAGTTTATTCATACATGTGATTTTGAAAATCTGTTCACTAGAATTCCGTTAGACAAGATGAATGAAATTCGTAACTACCTTTCCCACAACTTTAGTAATGTGATTTCTCTGAACAACATTCGTAGGAATGGTCTATTCAACTACTGTGTAATTGATAATGTTCTTTCCAACAGTTATAGCTATTTTCAATAAATGAGGAATTCCCATGGGTTGCTCCATTTACACTTCCATGAAGAAAACATATAAATCTCTGGGATTACTGCTTCAGATATGTTGATGACATCATTGTCTTCAACTGCCCGAATTTCTTAAACTGGCATCTCTAATTTACCCCAACGAGTTAAAACTAAAAAACATCATAGCCATATTGCCAATCTCTTAGATCTGCACAGCACTCAGCAAAACGACTCCTGTACTGAAATTAACATTTTTGATAAAAGAAATGACTTTCCATTCGACGTTGTCACGCTGTCGAATTTTAACATCAGCCTCCGGGTTCAACAAAATATTAGTATTATACAAATTCAAAGGTTTAATAGTATCTGCAAAAACAATGCTGACTTTCACCTTTTTTTAGAATCACTCAGGCAAGAACTTGTTGATAATCTTGTTCCAAAATACTTTTCGGATTCACTTATTAAAAGCACTATTTGCTCTTTAAAACGTTCTAATGTGTCTGGCTATTCTTAAATTAATTTTACTCTTATTCATACCTTTTCAAGTTTTTTAGCTACTTAGTCACAATTTGGCAATACTTCCTCCTGTTACCTACTGCTATTTCTTTCTTCCGCCTTTAGGCTTCAGTTTTTAGACCGATATTTTAGACATTACGAGCAGGTTTGTAATGCACGGTTTCTTCTTTGTTTTTGTTTTTTTAAATTTTAATTTGATTTGTTTTTCCAACAGATTGTCAAGAGGCATAGTTTTCCATTTGGCCTATAGTTAGGATATTATTCAGAAACAAACTGTTACTTATGCAGCATTGTGAAAGCCTCCCTTTGTAACCTTTTCACATGTGTTTCCAAAAGAATTTTTCATTATTAATCTTTCATCCTCTCATCTCTGTTCGCTTGAATATAAATCAAATGGACTTCGATCCACATTTATTTTCTGAATCAGTCCAAGAACTTTTCTGTTGCTCCCTGTTACGTTTTTCAGCAAAACTTCTCTTTGCTGCACTTTGTGTTTTATGTCTCAGCTCTTGTATGTTGACAATTCTTTTAGGTATCATTATTATTATTTGAATGTTTTCTGAAAATGCATCCCATTATGTTGCTTCGTTGTTATTTTTCTTATTTTATGGGTTTGTTAATATCGCTTTTTACTATTTCCGTTATTTGTAATAGGTTTTTACTACGCTACCCATTTAGCTATTTTTTTTACTTTTTTTATTCTTCTTCCCTAAATAATTTTTTAAATATATTGATATTTTAATATATCAATATATATATTATATATATCTCGTCAATGCATGTATTTGCAGATGGTTCGAAGTATCCATTGACGTGAATAGCTTATTTAGAATTTTTTTAAATTTTTAAAAAAATGTTTAAAAAATTTATTTTAACTCAATTCCACTTTTTCTTTAATTAGTTTTGTTAAAAACCAACGAGATAATGTTCTTACTATTGATACATATGACTACGAGAATTTATTCATCAGTATCTATTTAGGAAATATGGGGGAACTTTGAGATTATCTTTTTTGATAATTTTTATGAAAGCTTTAGTTATAATAAAAACTATTGGAATAATCTATTTAATTACTGTATGCATGTAATATGTTGTTTATTGGCTCAAGTTATTTTCCACAAATAAAAGGAATTCCAATAGATAGTATTTTTTCAAGTTCGGTTGCAAATCTATTTTTATGATTTTATGAAAGAAATTTTTCATATATAAAAGCGTTCCGCTATATTGATGATATAGTGGTTTTTAACTGTTCTGATGTTACTACACTTTATAAAACTATTTATCCAGATTGTTTATGCCTGAAAAATACAAGGACCGGGGATAAAGTTAATTTCTGGAACTGTGTATTGGTAATGCTGATATTGTGATTAATATGAATTATAAAAGAGGCGACTTCAAATTCCATGTAATTATTTTATCAAATTTTCTATCAAATATCAGTATTAATATACACCGTAATGTTATAATAACATAGGTCTCACGTTTAAATTAAATTTGTGAATATAATTTTCACCGTGCTATCTTGTCTCTCAAAAATGCACTGATTGATAATTTCGTACCCAGTGGATTTATTCATGGCATTTTCAGTAGGTTTTTGAGGTGCATAATATAATATATCACATGATTTACATATTTTTGTAGATCCCTGTCATTATTTGTCGGTCACTTTATTTAATTTTATCTACAATGTTTTATTCTATTGTCGCTCGGAAACTCATTCTGGTATTTGTTAATTTTAATTCTTTTCGTGGCCCGACTTCTTGTGGTAGGTTGGTTTGTTTTTATCCTTCATATTGCATCAAGTTTCCTTTATTTTTCCGTATTTATTTTATTCATACTTTGCTTTTCCGAGCTGTTTCATGTCGGGAGACAACAACACTTTTTATTTAGCGAAAGCTAGAGCCATATTAGAAACATGCTACTGCATTGAGTACATTGATTATAGGAAGTCTCACTTAAAAACGTTTCCTCGTAATATGTTCCGTTCATTCGTATACACTCTATAACAAAAAAATCGACGCACCAAGAAGGACTTGTCCGATTGTAATAAAAAATTGGTGGATATAAAGAACATACATAGGAAAGGAAAAGGTAAAACTTTCAGAACAATTGAATGATTTATTGCAGAGTTTGACCGTTACAAAGGGAGGAAGTCACCAAGTCGTTGGTACACCTTTAGCCTGGATGCAAGCGGTCACCCGGCGTGGCATAGACAGATAAAGATCCTGGATGGTGTCCTGCAGAATTTCTTGCCAAATTGCCTCCAACTGTCGGGCTAAATCGTCAACATTCCAGGATGGTTGCAATCGCCTTCCCATAGCGTCCCAAATGTGCTCTATGGGAGAGAGATCAGGAGACCAAGTTGCCAAGGAAGTGTTGGGCAAGCTTGAAGACAATTCATAGCAACACGCGTCGTGTCCGGCCGGGCATTGTCTCGTTGAAACGTAAGTCCAGTGTGTCGCAAAAAGAACGGTAAGACAACCGGTCGTAGAATGTCGTCTACGTACCGCTGTGCTGTAACTGTGCGAGAAATAACCACCAAAGGGGTCCGGCTATCAAAGGAGATGGCAGCCCAGACCATAACGCCCTGTTGTGGGCATGTATGGCGTGCGGTAGTAAGGGAAGGATCCTCATGCCTCCTTGAACGTCTCCAGACAAGTCTGCTGTTGTTGTCAGGACACAGTTGATAACGGGACGCGTCACTAAAGATTATACGTCCCCAGTCAGTGCAGTTCCAAGTTGATTGAGCCTGGCGCAACTGTAATCGGACTTGACGGTGTAAAAATGTGAGAGCTAAGCGGCGTAACGGTCGGCGCGAGCATAAATTCCGCTCTCTCAGTCGTCTACAGAGGGTCATGTTGGACACATGTGTGCGGGCCACACGTTGAATAGTTGATAACGACGAATCCGGTGCTGTGACAGCTGCTCTGACAATTGCTCTGTCTTCCCGTTCTGTTGTGGCCCTAGGTCGACCGCTGCCATCCCTACGCTGACATCTGCCGTTGTTGACCCACTCTTGCCAGCACCGTCCAATCGCCGCATCGCTTCGACCCACATGTCCAGCGATTCTTCGATTCGTCCAACCAGCCTCTTTCAATCCGATAGCACGACCTCTTTCAAACTCTGACATATGCTCGTAATGAGCACGAATCTTTCGGCGAGGCATTGTTACAGTCGACGTAAGATATCCGCAGTCAAAATGCAACAGAAATTTTGACCACATATTGAGAATCGCTCCTTATATACACCTGCTGAATGCGCAGTTCCGATGCGCTGGAGTTCCCGCTATTCATTCATTGGACACCAAATTTTAATCATTTGCATGTTCGGTCAAAATGTCTTTGCATACGAAATTTCATTACAATCGGACAACTCCTTCTTGGTGCATCGATTTTTTTGTTATAGAGTGTATTTACATTATATTTATTATTTTATTGCCATTTATCATACATTTTGCATATTTTACAGTTTATTTATATTACTTTATTACCATTTAGCGCATTTTATACCATTAATTTTAATTTTTGTTTGCATTGTTTAATTATTATTCCTGCTTCCATTTTTATTGTTATTGCTATTTAAATGTTTTTAAATTACTATGTGTGATTTACGTGAAAACATAATCATCTTTTACTTGAAATTAAGGCTAATTAGTATTTGCATACCTTTTTTTAATGTATGGACAACATGTTTTCTCTTTGTTTATACATCCTCAGACTTCACGTGGAGGCCGAGATGATTCAGCGTGAATTCCGGGTAGACTGCATTTGCACATTATCAAGAAATGAGGTTGAAAGTTGAATTGGATGTGTTGGAAGAAAATAAAAACTTTGATTTTCAATATGTTGAATCAGTTTACAGAAATAACCAGCTTATTGAAAAATATGTACGACATCCCTAGCGACATGTATTTATAGTATGAAAATGTAAAGTCCGCCTAGTAGAATAATAAATATTAAAATTCTCTTGTGGAAATATAACCACATATTTAAATACGAAGCGAGATGTTGGACAAAATTTGAAGTCCAGTTTTATGGCGCAAAGACAGGTTAAATCATACTGTGCCAGAACTTAGTTTTTCAAGGTATTCGAATTTCTGCCACCTTAGAAATCATCATGCTGCTCCAGGATTTAGATTTTCAAGGGATCCGCATTTCTGCCGCCCAGGAAATCAAACAATAAATGTTAAGCATGTTGATTCTATATTTATCCGTAACAATCACTCTTTCCGGCTGCCATTATCAGTCGTTACCAATTACCAGAACACGTGGTTATTAATGCAAAATAAATTTTTGCTAATTAACCAAAAGTATCAAGCAGTATGGCGCTACAAACTATGTACTTCATTGGTTCCTCAGCGAAGGAAATTTTGAATTACAGTTACGCATCAAGGCCGTAGCCATGATTTAATTTCAGGGGGGGGTCAAAAAATTTTACAGCATATATCGATAAAATCGCAGAATGCAAGGCCGTAGTAAGGGGGTTTTCACGGGGATATATAGGACCGTAGCCAGGGGACTGAGCTCCCTGGAACTCTATTCAGCTCCCATGGAAGATACTTTTTTCAAAATAAATTATTTTAGAAATTTATTTAACATTTTTATTTTTGAACAAATTGTATAGGACAATGGAAATCGTTTCTTGACATTAATATATATGTATATATTCAAACTAGATTTCTACCGTAGATCTTGTGTACATTACGTTATTTACAGAGGTTCATCTACTCTAAAATAATAATAAGGGAAATTATAAATTTTAGTATACCTCTATAAGTTTTCAATGCAAAATTTAAGTTAAGAAATTTATTCATTAATGTTAAATATAATAGTCTACTTAGATATTTAGTATTATTAAATATATTAATAAAATACATTAAAATATTAAAGAACTTTAAGCTCCTTTTTTCCTTTCTTATAATGTCCCCTTTTTAAAGAAAATGGATCTTTTTTTTTCTTTAAAGTGTTCTTAAATTAATGGTCTACGAAACGAGACCTTGCCATCATAATTTTCATAATTATTCAAGGCTTGATACTTTTTTCTCTCCCCACTTTTACAAGTTTGAGAAGTAAATGCATGTAAGTATATTTGCTGTTCCATTACAAATTTAGTTTCGTGGGGGACCGGTCCCTAAGACTCCCCCTCTGGATACGGGCATGTGTATAAACGCCAGTAAAATATGTTTTTTTTTAAATCCAATTGGATGTTTAATCATTTTGGCTTCGATATCTTCAAATAATTACCCCAGGATTAGGTAGTTTAGAGGAATGCTATTCCAAACCCGAAACAACTTCTACTTTCATTATTTACGAGATCGCATTTGCAACTATTCTGAATTCAGTGTTCACACCACGACATTGACTTCAATTTCAACAGAATTTTTTTTGACAAGTTCAGACTAATGCGATGGGTCACTGATGATGACACTCAAATTGCTGATGTATCTGTTCTATCTGCTCAACACTGTAAAGTTCAGTTTTTCTTGTTTCATCAGAGGTTTTGCTATATTATTAATATAAAACGATTATGCATATTTATGTTCATTACTAAAAATACAACCACTTATTTAATGGGACTAGTTTCACGGTTTTCCTTCTCTTGTGTTTGGTCCTGCGGTGGTGTATTGGTAACGCATTCGCCATTCGTGTAGTTATCTCGTATTCGACTCCCAATTGTGCCCAAAATAACACTTACCGACTAATCCGTGGGATAGTTCCCTAGGCCTTACGAGTTTCGGATTCCTCAGAAAACTAAGTCGCGGCACAGCATGATACTTGAGCCGTAAAATTCACACAAAAATTTCCTTTTGTCTTTTTTGTCTCATATTTGTGAATTGTCTGCCGATGCGTATGATTTCGAAGATCGTGCAATTTCTTGAAGTAATAAATGACGTTGCTGAAAAAATCGCTTTGCTATTGAATAAAAGACAAAATAAAATAGTTCATTTTTTATTTCTTTATCAGAAAAAGAGAGAGAGAAAGAGAAATTGACATGGTAATTCGGCCCAAACAAATAAGGGAGTGCGAATTTAAACGCATGTACAGAGAACGGCTAAGATGGACAAAATGGTCCAAACCAGAAAGCTCTTCTTCCTTTAAAATTTTCGGGCAAAAGTACATACACAAATGCATGCAAAAGAAATTAAGACAGCCGGAGTTACTTTCGTTTACAAAGCCTTTGCAGTTAGCATAGTTATATTTATATGTATATAAACAAACAATAGTCAGGATCTCACAGCTAGAAAAACACAACGCTCGAAACACAAATGATCTTTCACGTGTGCGGCCTTAAAATATCATTACTGAAAATTTTTGATACTTTTGTCGGAACTTCATTATATGCGAAAAAATGAAAAATATAACAATAAACTCTACGGTTTATACTCACCTCAAAATATACATTTTTCTGTCTGAAGTGTCAGTCGATATATTTGAGAGCAAGTTGCTTGGAAGACTAATGTTTGTCATTTATATTCAGTTCTAATTGCCAAATTTGTTGCTTGCAAATAGTGATAATTTTTCTAGGTGAAAGATCCATCAACCATATTATCAAAGTTTTGTTACTGACATGTTTATTTTCTTTTTTTGGGGGGGGCAGGGGTGTTATGTGCCAATATACCGCCTCAGAAAAATAGCATTTTGCTTGTAAAAACACTCCTTTTACCTAAAGGTCGTTTACAGACCTTTGAGACACCAGATACTGATCAATTTAAATTAATGTCAGTGGAAGTTAGTTTTAATCGTAAAAGTGAACTGATTGAAAGGCGATGAGAAATCGTATTAATCGTCTTTCATGATAATATACCCAATGGTGCTTTGCTGTGAAAATTACGCTGATATCATTTAACAAAAGATTGTTGATAATTGATAACAAATGTGCCATTTTTATATTATAATGAAAACGTGCAACCATTTCTAACATGGACTGCGATGGAGATTTATAATTGTGTATTTAAAATTGAAGTTTGGTTGATGGGTTTTTTTTTTTACAAGAAGTTAGATGCATAGTGTATAAAGGTAAAATATGTGCAAAATATACTATAAGATTAAAATGATTGCTTGGTGTGTGTAAATAATAAACGATGAAAGACTCATTCAGACAGTCTACAATTAAACTAAGTTCAAAAAAAATTTCTAAGCAAAACTAAGACATAAATATGTTAAACTATCATTAATCTAACAAAATATAATACTTTCAAACATTCAAATTTCATAAGTATATTTGCAAAATTTAAACGTTTAAAAATATTATAACGTTATTTTTCTTTTAAATTTCACAATAAAACTGGTCCGCCGTACTTCATTGGCAAACTAAGCAAGAAAACTTGAAAAAATGACTGACACCCAAAACACTGTAGTCATATTCTGATAATAATTTGGCACGATATTAGGTATACTCGTACGTTTTACCCAAAGTCTTTTTAAGGTTACTATCTTCAAAAATATTTTGAACTCACGCAGGCTTATGTGTCATTACTAAAGTATCTTCAACGCCATAGCGATGATACGACTCTCGTAAGCAAATGCGTTGCTTCCACATATACTTCAAGCTTAATAGAATAATAATGAAAAATACATTATTGTATGCACACTGACAACGAAATATAAGAACTAGTAGACCAAAGAGACTGTCAAACACTGTACAGAATATGGTAACGAACTCAAGCGGCATCATATAATGCTTTTCAACGATACTTAATTGTATTATATGACGGCCATTCATCGTTACAATGTTTGAGTAACGACAGTTTTGCATGCTATAAGAAGAAAGAAGAAGACACCTTTTCTCTCCGACAATACATTTTCTTTAGTTTCCATTTTTAAATTTTAGCTGCATTCTTTCACTCGCAAAAGATTGGGGAGGGTGAGAGGAGAGAAACGGTGTATTCTGAGATCCCACAAAAGTGCATGAGCCCGGGAAGCAGCATACAAGTGCATAGTTTTAGCCTACAAATGTAGCAATAGGTACTAAGCCAATGTGTTCTGTACAGCTTCCAGCGATATATTCAGTTATAATCAATAAATTAAAATATCGGGACGAACGGAAAAGCGCGTTCTGTTCAGGCACTTCATTTAATAGGAGAGATCTGAACCAGAAAAAAGAAAATGCACGCGTGGGGAAACGGAGTCCAACGAAGTATTTGAAAATCTAGGCGTAGTTTAACGGATACACAATTTGTTTTCCGTGGACGATCGACGAAGTCCGGGTGATATCATCTATAGCTCATAAGTGGTTGTTATCAAAAGTACGTCTCGACCGATTGTTTATTCAACTGTGACAGCGAAGAATATCACAAAGTTTTGCTCGTTTCACACATAAGCAACTGCAAAACGTCCATCGAAAATAAACGTCACTAAACACAAGATGCGAATTCAGCAAATAGGCATTTGAGACAAAAGATAAATAGCAAAATTCCCAATACACTGAAGTAGAAGAAATTCGTCGGCCTATTGTAGGACGTTTGGTTCGCCAGTTTTTGCGAGTCTATCACAGTTTGATACCATTCTAGCAAAGAACAACGGGACTGGATTGAATGAACATCATCCATTCGTCTTGATGCACACCTTTTCTTTTTACGTTAAGCTCTTTTGCTTCTGAATCCTTGGAGTAGCATCCGATAAACTAAGCCTAGTTGACATTTTCTCTTGAGAAAAAGGAGTAAACATCCAATTGTGGAAAATAGTATTTTGTATGTGGAAGGGCTTCAGATTTCTTCAAGAGTCAAGTTTATCACAAAGACTTCCAGTCTTTTCCAGCAGTTTGAAGTTCTTGACGAAGAACGATCTGACCAGTTTATTGGTTAAACTGTAGATGCCGAAGTCGTTTGGTGATGTCTGAGAGAACGTCGCTTCCGTTAGTTGTGGAATCTTCTGAATCGAGATCGCTAGCATCTTTAAGGAGCAGATTTGTTAGTTGCAAGTGCCGTTGAATGTAGTCCACGTGAGGTGCTATACCAAGAGCTTGCCGAAAGCAGTCCACTGCTCTTTGCAGTTGGCGTCGTTTCATGTAAACCACGCAGAGGTTATGCAAGCTTTGGTAATTTTCTGGATCCAGATTTAGGACGCTTCGGTAGCACTGAAATTAAGAATATTGAAATGAACCATGGTGCTCTGGTCAAGAGTCTGTATTCAAGAACACTAAAATAGTTAATGATAATATTGACTATTTTTGATTATTTGGAAGCGAAACTCATATTACTATAATTAAATAATTAGATGAAAACTCCATTAGTATATAAATTTATTAGTTAGTGGCTCACGCACACAAAGAATCCATTGCATTTTATTTTGAATATGCAGGTATTGGGTGGCAGATACGATCTTGTTTAGCGATAGTTTTGAAAGAGTGGGTCGAGGAATGATCGAAAAGTAGTTTACTTCTAAAGCTGGGCAACCCTCGATGCTCTCGTTCAGGCAGGTGTGGCTGACAGTTCCCACGGTCGCGAGTGCAATGTCTGGAAAACAGTTTGATTGCAATTGCAAATGAACTGGAGAATTCTTCCGTTCAAACGAACGAATGAACGATGAAATGCGGTAGTTCGTTCGTGGAATTTTCTAAGAACAAGAACATCCTGTTCGGAACAATGGGACACAATTATATTAGGGTTAATTAAGTGCATTCGGTTTCTCTGCTCGCTGGAGTGGGGGAGTTTGTCACTGATGGATGCCAGAAATAATCTGTGAGGGAGGCAGGGGCTAAATACAAATGTAGTTTTGGATTTTCTTAGGCTGTCATTTAAATTTATTAATAGCATAACAGAAATGCACAAAAAAAGTAGCTGCTTAGTACATAGTTAATTCGTTTGCCAACATCCCCTTTGCAGAAAAGCTACTACGGATTTTTACAAAAGACGTATTTTCTTTATCAGTAATTCAAATAATATCATATACACTGTAGCATCTTTAATTTTCTTAGTTAAATAACATTTTAAATTTCTTTAGGAATAGGGACATTCACGAAAATTAAATAATTACTGAGAACAATAACGTACCTATATCTTATTTATGCATCTTAAACTAATGAATTTTCATTACTAGGGTATTTGAACGGCTCATGGAAAGTAATTCATTGAAAATTTGTTTGTGAATGGTACAACCCTAAATTTGCTTTTCAATTATGAGCATTTTGTTAGAAAAGTTACCACCATTTATTAAAACCGAAAATAAATACAAAAAGCATCCATAATATATTGTACATTTCTAATACCTTCGGTATCAGTTAGTTACATTTTATGTAAGCATTCTACACTTTACCACAAACGATTTTATATTTCATTATATTCTCAAGACAAGTGTTGTGACTGAATGACAAATTAGAGTTCATAGATAAAAACGTATATGCAGTTTAGGAAAATAAAATGACCCTTTTTTGTAAGATATTATAATTCTTCTCAGAGTTAATACAATCAAAATTGCTAAATTGTCAAAACACAAAGCCACCGGTGAATGTTTTATGTAATTTTTCATGGATACTTAATTACTGTCTATAAACGACCCTTCATTTTAAAGTAGATAGATCGCGCACACAAAAACAAAAGAATAAGTAGAATAAGAATAAAGGTAAAATTCAGAATAATAAAGTTAACGGAGGGTAGATAGGAAAATAATAAATTAGGAAAGTTAAAGAAGCAAAGAAAGAGAAGGGAGACACTCCATTAAATAGAGAGAGAAAGTAATAGACTTTAACTTGTATCTTCTTCAACTAACGATAACGTATACTTTACCTTTTATTTCATATATAGGCGTACGCATAAAGTTCGTAAGGGGGTTATAGACTCAATGGGGGGTTACAGAGATACAACTCGCATATTCCTATGTTAAATATACAAAATTTCATTGCAATGGGGGGGTTACAACCCCCATCAACACCCCCTGCGTACGCCAATGATTTCAGCTTTCCTTTTTTATCTTTTTCTAATTTCTCCTTCCCCTCCCCGTATTTATTAACCAGGGTCCTTCCTACAAATTTTTATATCTGAGGCAATACTGTAAAATGGCACCCCTGGCTAGAAGGAAAATTAATTTTTAACATTAGCTATTTTAAATCATCAATTATATGTGCTCTTTCAATTCTAGAGCATGAACTTCTTCCCAGAAGCATAATACTTCCCAACCTTATTACCTTATTTGGCATGACTTTATCTGAGGGAATTACCTTTTCTGGCGCGACTTTAACCTAAGGGAATTATCTTTTTTTGGCACGACTTTAACCTGGGGGAATTAATTTCTGCCACATTCACGGCACAGCCCTGCCCTTAACTCTACTATTATCAATTTCATATTTATTCTCCAGCTTTTCTCATTTCTATTTCCTTTCTTTCCCATTCCGATCAGTTATAAAAAATTTACTGGTCATTGTAAGCTCTAGACCACAGGTTCCCAACATCAGATCGCGACTCGAATCATCGTCGCGAAGAGTTGACGTAGGGTCTCGAAAGGGGTAACGATGACCCGATAACTATTCGTAAAAGGCGGTTTTTTTCCCATGATCTTTATTACAAAGGGGAAAACATTTCTTAAAATTTGGAGATGTGTTAAAAATATTTTAGATATTCCTCACAATTTTTTAAAATCCATTAATAGTAAAACTGCAACCAGATTCCACGTCAAGAACATAATCCATCTTACAAATAAGAGAAAGCAAGATTTAGGCATCGCATTTGTATATGTATCGTTTAAGTAGTGAGCAAATACATACATAAAACAATTAAATATTAATCGCCATATCGATTAAACCGTTGGAACCTTCACGTTCTAAAAACATCGATGTTTCAAATCCAGAGTAAAGTCGCAGGTTACATATAAATCGTTATTTTGGGTTGCGGCAATAAAAGGGTGGAAACTGCTGCTCCAGGCAATGGCTATGTTCCTTCGTTGAAATTCATCGTTTGAACACTTCGCCGATTGAGATAGGTTACGGCGTCCCCAGATATTTTATTAAATGGACACGGGCAATAACAATAGTTTCACAAACTCTGTGATGAACAACTCGTCCGACCTCAGCTCGTATAACCCTTGAAAATTAGTTGCTCTATGAAGAGGCACAATGGTTGAAATTGACCTAGGTGCTTATGACCTTGCCACTCTTTTATTTTCATCTTGAAATTCAGGTTCTAGAGGATTATAATTTTGATTTTATATAAAGATGACAGCGTTATTTTGTAGCATTCATTGAAATTTATTTGGATTTTGCCTTTAGCAATGCGTGACGAGCAAACTGACAAAACAATTAATGTTGAAAGAGACATAATAGGTAAGTTTCGTTATTTACTTTGCTAAATTTTATGTATAACATTTACTTTTAATATCTTCCAACTCTGTTTAATTTTGCTTGTGACACAATTAATTGATAAATTATAGTGTTCTTTAAAATGACCATTGATGTCACAAATAGGTTGTGGCTGGAGTAACGGCCACAAATATATCGCATCCTTAAAGATAATTAAGTTCACATACCTACAAAAGTTTTACGGCTAAAGTAGAGTTGGTTTGATCATGAGATTCGGAAGAAAGGAAGCAAACAAATGCCACGTTTGAGATTGGTCTCGATTCAACGACCTTCATGTTCGTATCATGGAAACTCCAATTCCCACTAAGACACGGCTTAAAACGTGAGCCCATGACTAATTATCTTATTCCATTCCTGAACTTCCGGTTTAATGCGTAGGTTAAAGTAACAATGTAAGGAAAATATTAAGGCCATGTCGGCTGCGTTTCAGTTGTTCTCACTTTTAACTTACCCTTTAAGATCGAGGTTCACGAAATTACTGAACCAAGTGTTTCGCACACCTATGTTTTCAGGAGTGTCTTAATGGTTCAGTTGGCGAAACGTCAGGATATAAATTTGAAGATCGCCCACGCGAGACCAACCTGAGACGTGGCATTTTTTCTTCTTTTCGACTTCTTTGGATGAACAAGCTCTAACGTGAGCTAAAAAAATGTGGTTATGTGAATCTAAATAACTTAAGACTCTCACGAGCCACCACCTTAATGCTAGAGTTAAAAGTGGCAATCAAATTTTTGTAGGCCTTGCGGTGGTGCACTGGAAACACTGAAATTGCAAACGGTAAAACTCTAATGAAACTGATGAATCACATGTTCTTGAAGAAGGAAATAACATATATATATAAACCAATTACGATAACGTACATCTTTTGAATTTACCTGTTATGCTCTAATCAATTTCAGTCTCTTATTTATACATTTCGCTTACGTCTTTTGCACTGTTTTGTAAGCAGTTTCCGAGCATGCTTTTGAACAAATTTATAAAGATCTGTTCACTTTTTATAAACATCCTTATGATAAATAGGTAAAGATTAAAATTCAGTAAAATTGGTGAAAATTACATCATTTTATTCGGTAAGGACAAATTTTTAAAATTATTGGTTTGGAGGAAGCACATTTTGTATAATTTTATACATTACAATATGTGTAAAATTGCATTTTTTTTAAACTATTGGAACGGCATGTAACTCTGTATACCCATGTCTATAATCCAGCTAAGATTACACAGCTGCGCTATTAGAATGAACTGAAAACTTTCTTCCATCCTTTTCAACCTAGTTTATTTTATTTCTTTACAAAATAGAAATGGCGCGTTTCGACTAGACACCAAGAAGAATAGAAAGAACTTTGCTTTGCCTTACCTCCTCCGCAGTTTCCAAGTCTTCCATGTAATTAACGTTGATGTCCCCGAGGAGTAAAAGCCCTTTCACGTGATCCTGCTTCGTCTAGGAAGAAAATACCCTAATTAAAACGAGGCGCACAAAGAACCGGGGTAGGGATAAAACGCTTATTTAAATAGTCTAATTCAATTATGACGGTATTTCCCACTTCTTCCATTCCCTCTTTTCCGATTTGCACTCGTCTTTCAGCAGTGGTCGTTCCTCTCCATAGTTGGGAGATTTATTTGACTGAAATCTTATGATAGAGTAACTTTAGCCATGCGTGAAGATAGAGTGGCATCTGCGGATTTTTCTCTGTTCTCAGACAAGTTTCCTTCTCTTCTATTATGTGCTGCAAATGGCAGAAAAAAGAACTCTAAAAAATAACCGGTTATTTTTTACCTTGTATTATGGAGAACCTTTAGAAAACTGGCAAGTGGAAGGCCGAAATAACGGTACCTATTATGTTCCAAGAGCATCTGTTGGAGAACATTTTTTCTATTATTATTATTTTAAAGCCCAAGTCAGAAATAATTTTAACAAATTTAAAACATCAAAGCCCAAGAGCTTGAAAAAAGAAAGAATTTTATTCCAAAGTTCTCTGAGATCACTTCAAGCGAACATTTTTCGAGTAATTTTCTTTACATATACGTGCTTTTAATGTGTAATTTTTTCATATGTCCTCTTCCGTAAGCTGAAATTCTATTCAAAAGCGTCGGAAGGCATTCGCTAAGGAGGAATCGTATTTGTATGTAGGTTGAAAAGAAATTGAGTGCTTACTGAACTATGATAAATAAAGTAACTGCGGAGTAGATTTTTATTTCTTGTACTGTACAGTACAGAAAGAAAGGAAATAAAGATTAATTTTCACAGCCATCCATCACTTATTGGCACATTGATAGGTTTCGAAAGTCCTGTAAGTGACTGAAGAAACGTAAAATTACTAATTACGATATTTTATGATGGTAAATTGCATATGCTGAGCAAGTTCTTCCCTAAATTATTTATTACAAATTGCGTTATATGAAATGAAAATCATCAGTATATGTAAAGCTTCAAGTAATTTAATATAGCCTAAACATTAAAAAAAAGAAAAAACACAGAAAAATGGAATTTGCGTTTACGTTATAAGCATACAAATGGATTACCAAAGATTCTACTAGGCTTATCAATTATAACTAAGCATTTTTGTTTTTGCTGTGGACACATTTGGCGCAAGAAAGCAATGCGATATTAGGCTAACTGTTGGTGAAGACAGACGGAGAGTAATAATTATTATTTTATTCCTTTATAAAATAATGTAAAGCCTCTCTTCACGATCACAATGATCACCTTTTCGGGAAGCGGACTTCCTTCCCCCATAGAGCCAATGTAAATTTACTTCCATTCAGAGATCACCTCTCTGATCGACCGGTTCTTCACGGAACAGACGGTGGTCGCCTTAGGGAGATTTTACTGTATTTAAGTACTTCACAAAAGGAAGGGACAGCGAACTTCGTCTGCAAAACCTTACCGTGTCAGTTCGTCGTTTGATATTTCGTCGCCAGCGCAGTTCATCGCAATGACAATTCGTCGCGCCAAATTTAATTTGTTACAATTTTCAATATATTGCTTTATTTATTTGTAGACAGACGCATCGTATAAGCAAATAAAATAAATCATTTACCATCCTCTGCTTGGAACCGGGCTTTGGACCGCAATGGCCGAGTTAAAAATGTGTTTTTGCAGGCAACATTTACCTTTTATCTTTTTCTCTTTCTGGAATTTTTTACCGTCGTTAGGAAGCTGTGATACTTATAGGTATAAATACGATATAAATAAAGTATTATATAATACGCAACACCACATTCAGTAAACCAACGGTTCCACTCAAGAGCGGATGCAGAGAGAGGGCCCAAGGTGTGTGCCAACCACATCAATATTTACTGGATCCACCACCAATCTTGCGCAACCAAAAGTGATCGACCAATGAAATTTTCTGGATAGTGCAATATTCTCCATTGTCTCAACCCATTCACTTTTGCACAACAACTACTGACCCACCCACCAACAAGAGAGTACAATGACACCCTTCCTTACGATGGCTTACAGACCACCTTGGTCACCGATACGTCACCGAAAAAGAGAGCTTCATTGCGTAACTGTGATCTTTTCATCAAAGAAATCTCATCGTGAAGTATTTAAAAAGAGTACGGATATTGTCAGGGAATTTTCCACGCAACCTCTAATAATTTATTTCAGAGCTATAGCGCAAAATTTTCAGTTGTGGGTCAAAGAATGGGCTCTTTTCTTAGAACAAACGCTACAGCTCTCTAACAATGGAAAAAGTTTCCACAAAAAAGAAAAAAGGACAAGTTTGACTGAAAAATATATTTAACTAGACCATTGCCGGTCCCAAGCCCAGTTGCGAAAGGAGATCGGGAAATGCTTTTTTTGTCCAAGTTACAATATGTCTGTCTACAAAAGAAATATACAGTATATAAAACTGATATTGCAAATTATGACAAATTAAGTATGACGGGATGAGTGATTGTGGTGAATTGTGCTGGCGACGAAATATCTCGCGAGAAGAAGTATGTGCAACAAATTGTCCTGTGACTTATTAACGCAGAACTCTGCAAAACATAAAGAATCGGTTTAAGTGAAATAAGAATAGGTTTATATAGAATGCAGAGAATGTCCGCATAGAATGAAGAAGAAGTTTGCTCAAAGTGAAGAGAGGATCTATGCAAATGAGGAATGGGTTTGTAAATAGACGAAGAACGAGTCTGCAAATAGGGGAAAAAAGTCTCAGTATTTAACAATCGGCAAATTTGCTGCCAGATTAAGAACTCAAATTGATTTAATGTAAGATGATAAACTTCACATGAGACATCTTAAATACGTAATATTGTTAAAAGAAACGCTGAAGACCAAAGTATTATACTTCTTTAGACACAAGGCGATACTTCGCATACATTCATGACTTGACTTCTATAATCCAATTTCAATCGCTACATTAGTCATTGATTTCGTGCGTTCCATTTGTATGGACCATTAGTAAGAATAACTACTCGTAATATTTTCTAAAGTTCGTAAGATTTCTTTCCCAGTAAAATACTGATATCCTAAAAGTATTTATTGAAAGCAAACAATATTTTCTGTCCGTCGAATCAGACTCTGTCCTAAAATCTCTATCTCAAGACTTCAAAACAAACATTTCTTGCACAAAATCTCGTCTTAAAAGCCCATTCGATAAACGTCAAAATAAAGTTGCAAGCAATGCTCTACTAAAATATATCTATAGAATGTAACAGGGAGAAATTAATCACTGGTAGCTCACTAGAACGAAGATGTATGTGCCTTTTCAAAATTCCAAGGTTTCTTAATCGAACAAAATTTGATATGCACACCGAAAGAGTATGGAAGTATGGCGAGATTGAATGCCCTTAAATTTGTGTGCAAGTTAAAGGATCGATTGCGTGTTTCAATTACGGCATCACGGATAAGGGAATCGGGTTTGAATTTTGTAATTATTCAGCCTCACCTGAAGTAAGCTCCTGAGAAATTCTGTGGCTTCGCTAGGTCGTCCTTCGTCGTACAACAGCAAGGCCATGTTAAACAGTGCTTCGGGAAAATCTGTTTTTATCTGTAAGGAAAACAGACAAATAGGATGTTGTCCTAAATTAGTTTTTCAAACAAACAACCCATTAAATAAAGAATGAAGGAACGGCCCCGGGTCGTTTAATTTACAAGAAATCCAGGAAAAGAAACGGTGGAATTAAAAAAAAGAAGGAAACAGGAAAAACGGTCCCGCTTCGAAATTAATTTCTCTCCCTTAAAACCAAAAACCAAGGCAAAACTAATTAAACGGGGTAAAAAGGGAAAGAAAAGCCGGAGAGAGAACAAAAAATATTTGGCTGTATATATATTTGGTTTGCGAAGTTCGCCTTCTTGGGGATGTGCATTCCTGAATTGGAATATTTAAGGACGAAATTACGTTTCGTGTACCCTAAATTTTAAGTTGCGTGCGAAGGCCTCTTTATAGCCATTTCACAGTCAACTTTCCCGATTTATAGTCACCCGTTTTGCAACGTGGTTTCCTGGTCCATTTCCGAACAATCGCTATTCGCAAGCTGAGTACAGAAGGAGCAGGTGCTGGTCGGTGCGCTTTTAAAATCCGTGTTTCTGCATCTATTGATTCCCGGTCGTTAACAAATTTACATAAATACATTTCACGGTGATGAGCATAAAATTCTAAAATGACACATAAAATTCTAGACTCCCAAATAATTTAAGAAAATAAAATGGCTTTCTCCGTAATATTAGGTTTGGAAATGTTATTTTATGTTCGCTGAAAATAAAGGAGTGAACTTTAATTATGAAAATGTTATGTATTTATTAGTTCGATTTATATAAAATGAATTTGGGAATAATCGCGTGGCCAGTTTCATTGTACAGTAATGAGACTGCGCACAAAAAGCAGTGTCAAAAGCAGTTTTCAAAAAGAGTAACAGTTACCACTGCTACTGTTTTTCCATTCCAAATGGAATAATTGAAAAAAGTATGAGTATTAAGAAACGGGTTTACGTTAGTTAAAAAAATCATTAAAAAAGTGTTATTATGAATGGGTTTCATTAAAGTGTTATTATGAAATATAACCATTTTAAATAAATCAGTTTTATTAAAGCTGTTATGACACCGTTACTTTAAAAGAGGGACATTATGAAATATTAAAATTTGATAGAAAATCCACAAGCAAAATTTACAGTGACGTCTGAAGGCAAAATTGTATTTTCTGATTCATTTTCGTATGATGCATTTAATTATGTACCTTTTCTACGATAAAGGTAACTCATCTTTATTCAACCTAATTTTGTAAAAAATTTTGAACCCCACCTAAAATTATATCCTGACTTGTATTTACTGATATGACTCATGAGGAAACTTTCACCCAGCAGCGGATGGACAGTGGCTTCATATGACAGTGATGACAACATAAGCGAACTCGTAAATTTCAGGTGAAGACTCAACCATATGAAGGATAAAAAAACGTCGTTGCTCTTCTCCATGTATGTGCACATATGTAATCAAAAATCCATGGTATTCAGAGTTAAGAGAACGTTTTTTGAAGCAAAATTATTTTTTCTGGAATTTACGTTAAGGTACAAGTATATATATTATTATTGCAAAGAACGTACTGCTATTGCGACTTTGAAATTTACTGGCAAAAATATAAAATTTCCGTATTACATTTTTTTAAGAATTTTTTAAGCACAATTATGGAAGTAGGCAAAAAACTTTTTAGATGCTCATCGGTCTTCTCTTATGTATTATTTAAACGAAATTTTAAAATAATTACTCTCATTTTTCAAAATTTAGTTCTCTTGAAGAGTCAGAGCAATTTGAATGAAATAAAAGATTAATGTAAACGTTGCTTGTTATGTGCTTTTTTAATTTGGTATATTGATAAAATACACTATATCATTTTGCTCATATAATTTGATATATGCTTTCGCACTTGATAAATCACTCGCAGAGAAAAGGAAGTTTTCGTTTATCCGGTGGGGTACGACCTCACGACCTGTTCATTGCCGGTGAAATGCTCTACCCATTGAGCTACTTGTCCGTCGTGTAGCTTTGTATTCGCTCTCAGGGAAGAGTTTATTAGCTGTCTCTAGCTCCATGGGTAGAGCATTTCACCGGTAATGAACAAGTTGTGGGGTCGTACCCAGCCGGATACAGGAAAACATTGTTACGTACGTATATTTTCTCCTTCTGCTTCTCGTTTCATTTTCCGAATATTAAACTGTGAGTGCACATTAAATGCAAATAATTTCCGACCTGCAAGGACCCTGCAGGCTGATTGTAGCAATACTACTTGATAAATCACTCGTAGAGGAACGAAAGTTTTCGTGTATCTGAACGGGTACGACCAGACAACAATTCATTGCTGGTGAAATTCTCTACCCATTGAGCTAGGGACAATTAATAAACTCTCCACTGAGAATGAATATAAAGCTACACGACAGACAAGTAGCTCAATAGGTAGAGCATTTCACCGACAATGAAAAGGTTGTGGGGTCGTACCCCGCCGGATAAACGAAAGCCTTTTGCTCTCTGTGAATGATTTATCAAGTAATATTTCTACCATCGGCCTCGAAGATGCAAATTATTTGCATTTAATAGGCATTTACGGTTTAAAATTCGAAAAATGAAACGAGAAGTAGAAGGGGAAAAATACGTTTTAAATTCCCCTATAAATTGGCCTTCCGATAAAATTTGCGGGAAAAAATTCTTCGGAACTAGCACACAGCTTAAAAAATTCATTGCCTGATTCGTAATTATTTACTTTCCGTGAAATTTGTTAAAAACAATATAAAATTACAATGTTCGACGCAGAGAGACCCTTTGCTGTCTTTGCGGCATAAAAATTCAATCGACCAACAATATAAAAGCCGAAAGTCAAATTTTGAGATTTTTTAACTTTAATAACATTTTTGAACAACATTTACCTGTAGTGCTTTACCTAACCATTGTTCTGCTTCTCTGTGATCTCCTAGTTTGACTGCCAACATGCCCAGACTAAAATACACAGTTTCGTCAGCTTGCCCCATCTCGACAACTTTACGTAATCTAGAAAAAATAATTGAAGTCAGCCCTAAACAACAATTTTAAATTTGCATTGAAATCGTAAATACCATTTATAATAATTATTCTAATTTAATAAACACACGCGGTTTAAAAATATATTTTACGCCATGTAATTGAACACGATGATGAAACTTATTTTTTTCTAACACCAAAATTTACTACCATGCTCATATACCACCTTCCTATTGGTAAAGCACACTGTTGATTACATATTTTCTACGTTTCCCCCGTACATATCTAATTTAGGGCTTTGTCTCCGAAGTCTTTGCTTTATATTTTTTACTTTGTCTCGCATCAAGTTGCTTCTTCCATATCTAGTCTTGGTGGTTCTCTTTTGAAATATCCCTTTCATTGTGTCTAAGATAGAAATATTTATGTTTTTATTTGCTGGGTAGTCTTCGAATTTTCATGCGTATTCCTTTAGCCGCTATCTATTTTATATACTTATTCCGGGAATTTCCAGTCGGGACATTTTTCGTAGACGAAATTATTATTTTTAACCTCCAGCTAAATCATAACTGCGCTTAAGAGCTCAAATATCATTTTGGTTGAAGCAGACATTGAATTTATTTAAATCAGACTATGCTAATTTAAACGAGTCATTAATTTTTTTATAAATAAAATGTTGAAACATCCATATATGTACAGAAACACGTACACTAAGCAAACACAATATATTTGTTCACATACTACGTTGAGCTGGAGGAAGGGAGACGCGACATGAGCATGTAAGTGTAAACGGTGGCGCGATTTCCGCATGTATGTGTAAAGGGAGCGTAGGTGTAAAACGTTTGAGAACCACTGTCCTAACACATTCGTAGTTATGCCATAGCATATTCGTCACTATTTCCCAATATATTCTTAGCTATCCCCCATTTCAGGGGCCACGATGAAATGTATTTCGTCTTATCGGGCACCTAATACAAATAATAAATGATCTCAATTTTCCCCCATGGCCCTGAAGTGGTAACGCATTCGCCTAGTGCACCGGTACCCCAACCAGTACTCCCAACAGTGCCATAATATATATAGTTTTATTACAAGCTTTTTTCAGAATATTATACAAAGAAAATCCAAAAACCAAAGTATTTTGAACATATAAATTGAATGTTTGGGTGCATACACACCAAATTTTCAATCATTATATATATTAAAATGTATTAGATTATTTTTATAAAAATAAATGAATATACAAAATTTATACATATATATACAAGTTAAATATACACAAAATATTTACCCAAAGCTATGCTCTAATCCACACAAAAACCTCACATCCTGAATACAGACAGGATCCTGGGTTTAAACAAGTTTTATGGTATCATATGATGGATACGGTTACATATGATGGATATAGTATCAACAGATACATTTTTAGTGCTAATACTAAAGTGCTAAAGACAACTGTTACACTTTTAGACGAGGTTGTAAAAAATAACTTTGACAAAAAGCATACTATTGATTATTTTAGCGACCTGTTGGCCTATAGAATAAAATACAAGGTTTGAACAATTATTTGAACAAAATAAGGCAACGACCAAAGTTAAGGCTTATTGTGCTATAGACTTCAGAGATGAACAATATGATGAAGTGCCATTCAGTAAAATATTTTGCAGGTATAATCACTTATTACCTTTTAAAGAAATATATTTTTAATCTAGAGGTAAAATGTGCCTTGAGGTACAATAAATGTCTTGGTGATTTACTTTTTAATTACAATGAGTTTGTTAAAAATGGTTTTAATGATATTGAAATTTCATGTAAATGTAACAAATTTCCAGAGTTCATTACTAATCATCACAAACATATTGTCAGTGGTAATTTAGAACTCTTAGGTGAACCTGAAGAAATCTCATTACTCAAAAAAGGCACTAAATTCAGGATAGCTAAGAGAGTATGATTATAAAAAATCTCGATGACTTTATTTACAAAATGGCCATTAAAAAACACTCGTATTGAAAGCTTTGCACAATGGAGATCAGAGATACTAACGGATTTATTGACAAATGACATGAGAGAAAATTTGGGGTCTATAAAAGAGGTACATAAACTCAATGACACTTTTGTCGACATAAAAAAGGACTTTATAGTATATCCTATGGACAAAGCCAATGGCAACTTTGCAGTGATCTGCAAAAATGTTATTATGAAATGTTAAATAATGCTTTGGAAAATTCAAATGAATTTAAAGCTACAAATGAACCCGGAAAAGTTATTAGAAAGGAATGAATGCTAAGTGCAAATTACTTCAAATTAATAACAGCTTCAGCAAATTTGCGCATCTTTTTCTTATACCAAAAATGTATAAAGCTCCTGTTAAATTTAGAACCATAACACGTAGTACCAATATAGTGTTAAAACGTCCTAATTTAATGTGTTTCGAGATCCTAAACAAAATGTTTAGTGAATACACAGGTAAAGACACTATTATTGTTAATAACAGTGTTGACGTTATCAAAGAGTCGAGAGAATGTAAGAACGTAAAAGTTTTTTTTCATATGATTTTGAAAATCTCTTCAACATTTTGGACATAAAAGACATAAGTATTGTCATGAAAAAAAATCTTTCATGAATGTGGTGTAAGAAATAAGTTCGAAAGACTTGAATTTGATAGACTACTGGAACTAGTTCTTAATGCAAATTTTATTAAAATTGGTGATAAGGTTTTCATACAAGTTAATGGCATTGCACAAAGGGGAAAATGCTCTTCAATTATTGCTAACGTGTATTTGGATTTCTATGAAAAACAATACAATAATATCAACAGTTGTGAATTACTGAAATTCAGATATATTGATGATTGTCTGCATGTAATATAGGATAATCAAATACCCCAAAAATTGGATTTTTATCCTAATAACTTAAAAGTTGTGCAGACTATTGATTATGGCACACATGCACAGTTTCTAGACCCGAATATTGAAGTTTACAATGAAAGCTTGATTACTAATGTATTTTCTAAAACAAAAAATTTTATCTTTAATACTGTCAATTTTCAACATTACTCTTCAATGCTTTCATACGAAGTCTTCAATAATATAGTTTGTGGTTACCTAAAAAGAATAAATTTATTTTGATCTACAAAAAGTAGCATGGACCTTAGAATTAATGAATTAATTTATGAGCTTAAGAAATTAGAGTATCCTATTAATAAAATCAGAAAAATTTTAAATGGGTACAATTTTTCTGATAGATGGCGCCATAAATCTTATTTTCATTTTATTTACCATGGTAAGTTAAAAGTTAACAACATTTTATTCAAAAATGGCGATGTTGTGGTTGTGATCTAGTGTCATATATACAACATGTGGATTGTGTCATTTGTGAGATATGGTTTTCTCATAGAAGATTTGATTTATAGTTTTGGTTATTGGTTATAATACCCGGGGCTGTGGTCTGGTTCACATTTTGACATCAGGTACCGAAAAACTAGTTTAAACCCAGTATCCCGTCTGTACTCAGGATGTGAGATTTTTGTGTGGACTGGGGCATAGCATTGTGTAAATATTTTGTATATATTTTTGCTTGTATATATATGTATAAATTTTGTATATTCAATTATTTTTATAAGAATAATCTAATACATTTTAATATATATATATATATATGTATGTATCGTCGCCATAGAGGAAGATGGCACTTTATGTGACGTTTACATGCATATTCCGACTGAGCATATGCTAAAAGTCAACAAAACGCTAAACACCTACCAATCACACCTGTAGAATAAACGCAAATTTGTTCAAAACCTAAATAACGAACAAAACTAACCATATAGCCTTAGTTTATGCAAGTTTCAATCATTGATGACAAGAGTGATATATTCGCAGATAGGCAATGCAGTCTGTGCAGGAGTAGTGTTGGTTTAATACAAGCTGCATGAAGTTGATGCAATCACTACTTCGCAATGATCTGTTTACATGGTCGTGCTTTGCTCGTGAAATTCTTTCATCAAAATAAAGAAAATGCTTTTGTTGCACTTGGATAATTAAGGACAGCGAAGGGTTTATGGAAAGTTCTCATGATTATTATCAATTTGTAAAAAAACTATCTGATGCTTCGAAAATGCCGGATGTTTGTAAGTGAAATCAGGACTAGGAAGAAAATCGATATCAAATGAAGAACTTGAACATATTGCAAGTACCGTTGTACGCACGAATGCTGCACACTGATCCACCAGTATTTGGGCAATATCCAGGCAACTGGATATGCCGCATGCAACTGTGTAAAACCGCATGCGCAAACTGCTGAAGTTTTTCACTTACAAGATTAGCTAAGTCCAACAACTGCTTCTAGCAGATGCGGAAACCCGCTTGAACTCTCCTTGCCTGTTCTTAGCTCGCATGGAAGCGAACGATGTATGGCATTGGAGCATCTTATGGAGCGATGAAGCACATTTTCGTTTGAATGGTGCTGTCAATGCACACAACTGTCGGATTTGAGCGACCGGTAACCCTCATGCCTTTGATTAGATTCTATTGCAGTCACTAAAAGTCGAAGCGTGGTGTGACTTTTTACTGCCTCGTCTATTATTGGTCGGTACTTTTTTCAAAGAACCGACAGCAACAGGACCAGTGACCTGGTCTGTCAATGCAGTGAGATGTCAATAAATGCTGCTAAATTTTGTTATTCCCCAATTGTGACAACGTAGATGTCTAGACACGACCGTCTGTATGCAAGATGGGCCACCCCCTCACATATGATCGAGAGCCAAGCAAGTCTTGCGAGATCGTTTCCTCGAGGATCGAATAATTACTCTAGTTTTCCTACGAATTGGATAATCCGTTTGCCAGATCTCACATCATATGACTTTTGTTTGTGGGGCTATTCAAAAAGCCTGAGTTACTAACATTGAAGTGCCGAATAACGCCTCACCTGAAACAAATCTATGACGATTTGATTCGTTCCGCAATGGAAAATGGGGTTCATAGAATCCAGTGTTTTGAAAATGTGTATTGACAGCATATTGAATCATATTTATAAGTAAGTCAGAATAAGACTATTGTCATGTTGTACCCTTAATTTTATTCCCTACGTCTTATTTACTTTACTTAAAGCCCCATCTCCCCCTATTGGCGATTTTCAAAACTTCGTGTCTTCTTCATTAATGTCGAAATCCCATAGTATGTGCAATATACATACCAAATTTGTCTGTGTTTAGCCCAACATTTCCTTGATAATTGAGTCCTAAACTCTCTAAATATGTCCTCTTTAAATATGACTACTCAGTGTGTCTCGGACGCTTTTCAGGACTATTCTTTCTCTGTTCGGAAGGGTTGCGGGATGGAATTGGGACTAGGAGTTGGAAAATGCACGTTAACTAAAGTTGTTCGATATTTGGAAGTATCTGCTAAAGAGATTTTACTGTAGTTGTGCCGCTGAAATACATGGACAATTCGGTAAGTCGAAGAAAAGTAGGGAGTAAAAATCAAAATTGAGAGTTATCGAAAATGCGAGTCATCGAAACACATACATAGGCTACATAATACATTTCGTTTTTTATTATTCCGACATATTAAGGTTGGACTTATAGAAATTCTATTACATAGCTATAACTAGCTGTAAACAAATGCAAGATTAATTTTTTCACTAGTACTCAAATTAAAGATAAATCTTGTTACTTAATTAAATTTTTATGTCGTGCACGGGGACAACAAAGATCATGTTACTCAGGAGTATATCCTACCAAAATGAACATAATTTCACCATTAAGAAGAAGTAATATTGTGAGTTCAAATGTTGTATTTCATAATTTCAGGAATTCTAATTGAAGCAGAATAATTGGTATGAAGCTTGTATAGACAGATGGAAGCGCAGCAGGATCATAGAAAAAAGCATCAAATGTGTGGTTCCTGAAATTTTAATACGGAGTGTAATCGCTCATGACAGCCATATTTCTTTAATATTGCTTCCTTAGCTTGTGTAGAAGACTGTTTATAAACTGATATACAGGGTGTCTCAGCACCAGGGTTATAAACATCTAGGAGGGGTAGGGTGCACCTAGACGAACAATATTTGTCATAGAACCTAGGGTCTCAAACCACTCACAGCGCTAGTTCTAAAACCGTCCAGCATGCCAAATATTTACAACCAGTGCGTGAAAAGCGCCAGATAAAACTCAAATTAGTTGTTCAAGTGCATAGATGATTAGGACATCGCATTTTGCGCTTCTCATGCACTGGTTGTCACTATTTGTGCATGCTGGACGGTTTTAGAACTAAGCGCTGTGAGTGGTTTGCGACCCTAGGTTCTATGACAAATATTGTTCGTCTAGGTGTACCCTACCACTCCTTGATGTTTGCAACCCTGGTGTTGGGACACCCTGTATATTTATATATTGATTAAATTTAAATTCACATTGTTTCGCAACAAGGCAGTATAAAGTTTTGTCATGCAGTTCTATGACAACTGTTATTATTTTGACACTGGCGTAAGGTTTAAAAACACGACGTTTCGGGAGCCAACTGTTTCCTTTCATCAAGTGAACGCAAAATAAACGAAGTCCTAAGTTTATACACCCATAGGTTTGGAATCTCCATTTTGTGAAATCCAGACATCAGATGGCCACTCCCAACTCGAGATTTGGTAAAAATCCTGCCAGGTTCTGGTAAAGGTATTGTAATGTACATAGTACCGTTGATAATGCGTGACTTTGTAGATTTTCCTTTAAATTGAGTACCAGTATAATCTTATATTAAAATAAATACTCTTATTACAAAACAACGTTTGTACCTGTTTCACAATAATATGGATAAGAAGAGGTAGGGCCAATACTGGTTCTCCTTACTATGGCATCAGAGTATGACTAAATAGGCAAGTATAAACCTTGACTTTCAGCTTACCTTCTGCTTGTCCCAGATTGCCCGGCTCTACTCTTTAGACTTAAAAATGCGATTACGCGAACTAACATATGATACTCCCAGAAAGTGTGCTTTCAAAAAGGTCCAAGTAAAATTTGATACGAGTTAAAAAGGGCTTAATGGAGGTTCTATGGATAGAATTAGTTATTAAGCGATTGGGATGCGTTATTAGTCAACTAAATATGAAATGAGAATTATATAATATAAATTCAATATAAGAAAAGCTATTTCTGTAACTGTTACACTGGAAACGCCCATTAGTTTAAATAGTCTATTTAAAATCCATGAGATTTCAGGGGAAGGAAGCGTGTCATTTTTTAATGAAATTTTTGTTTCTTCCTTAAACACAAATCTTTAACTCCTACGTTAGATATCTTACTACCGAACAGGTGAGTAGTAAATGCTTATTGCAGGAGTAGGCACAATATTTAGAATACAGTGTAATGATTAAAACGTTATGCGAAATGATTGTACTGTAATATTGTGACGTACTAATGAACCTATACCAAGCCTGAAATCTGAAAGATTTAAAAAAAATTGTCACAAATTTTCATGTGGTTAGAATAAAACCACTAAGAAAATTGCACGAAATCTTATGAAATAAATCTCTAATGCTGGATGTCGAACGTTTGAGAAATGCGCTATTTAGTAATTAAATTTTAAATAAGGGCGGGGAATTTGTTTTAGTAAAATGTTGCCTAGTATTCTTACTTGGTCCTACCTCCCCTTATGGAAATAAAAAACATGTCGCACTTACCTCTGAAACGCCACTTCCTGAAGTTGATATAATCCTTCATCTTGTATTAAGCGAGCAGATGCCAAAAGGGAAGGCTAAGAGTATTAAACATAATCATTCTCCTTCTATTCGAACATTAAATCATAAGAGCTACTAATGTCAGAAAGCTGAAGAAACATTTGTAAGTTTCTATCTTACTGTACAAAATTTGTTTCTCTTTACTGGAGAAATTCTATTTAATAAATGGGAAGTAAATGTATCGCATAGAGGCATGCGTTGGCCATTTCTTCTGATGTAATTAAGTATCTTGTATTTTACCTCATCGAAACTGGGTAGGTGGTCTTACCCTCTGAGGCAGTTTGGCATCATTTATTTTTACCTCATGAGTATTGAATACATGGTGATATATTTCATAACGCAGCGTCATTACATAATTAATAAGTATCTGTCGATATATTCCAACACTCACCTCGTGATGTGGATCCAAAGAGAGGGCTCGGTCAAAAAACGCCAGAGCTTCTGATGTTTTTCCTTGCTCGGTTAGAACTATTCCCAGCTGAAATATAGAAAGAATGGTAAAGAGTAATAAATAGTGCTACAGGATATTTAATGAAACTGATTTGTAATAAACGTAAAAATTGAATACTGCTTTTGCTCAGCTTGAAAGGTTTTGGTGATTAGGCATTCGTCTTTTATATCCTCTACCGTTATAAACTCGAAGCGCAAATGCTTTCGGGAGATTTCATCAACTCTGTACGAGTAATGCTATTTTATTGACGGTCGATATTATTATCTCCCTGAAAATCACTTATGGCCAAAATTTAGTTCGGGTAGACAAATTCCTCGGATGCCCCCTAATTAAATAGACCCAGACCGTGGAAAGACAGGGCAATAGCAATTATAGCCTCAAACAAATGGCTATAACTTTGCAATTTACGTGCTTCAGATGCTTTGCTGACAACTTAAGTGATAGCGATCGGCCAGTAAATAACACTAGATTTTTCCATTAATTATTTTCTCTTTTAAAGACTAAAAAGAGGGCAAAACATAAAAGTGATGGACGATTATGAAATATATTTTAAAAAACGCGAAAATTAATGAAAGTGGGAGAATCATTGCCAAAGAATTTCCATGAAATTCATTAAAATGGCAGAAAAAGGGAAGAGAATTTTCAAAGCTGCTTCGCCATTACATTGTTGATTACTTTTATGATATATGAAACCAAACATCCAAACATATAACTCATGGATGATAGCGAATTTTTCCGTAAGGGATTAAAGTAAATTACGGAATTTTCTTTAAATTTTCAATATTCTACGTTCATTCTTGATAGGGTGGAAATTAAACTTTCGAATTCTTGAGTTTTTCGATATCCTATCATTCGCAAAAAGTTAATATCTTTAAATTAGTAATGTTATTTTTACATGCATTTAATATTAATGATATTTTATTTTTTTACATGATTATCTTTTAACTTATCTTTCAGGTTAACGGATACTAAGGTGCCGAAACTGAAATTAGGTTAAAGTGGGAGAGCTGATAAAGTTAAGAAAAAAATTGACAACCAAATATTAATATTATCAGAAAAATGTGTTTTATTTAATTTCTTTTTCCTGCAATTGGTAAACATATATTTATATTCGACTACGTAAATTATTCCACCATTTATCAAAATAGAATTTAAAATTTGCAACATACGAAAAAAGAATTTTGTTATACAACAAACTATGATAAATAATTTTGATACCCATGTTTATGCTCAATCTAGAGCTTTTTCAGTATAAGAGAAAAAGAGACATTCGATCTAGTGTCGAACAAGGGTCTCTCCGTTGATCTCTAAGTGCCTTAGGTGGATAAGGACAACGCTCTGAGCGATATTCTTGTCCTCGTTGGCCGAGTGGTTAAGGCATTCCCGGGCTTAAAGGAGAAACTCTAGTTCGACTCTAGAACGGGAACGATGTCTCTTCTTCTCCTATACTAAAAAAGTTCTAGATTGAGCCGAAACGTGGGTGTCAAAATCATTTATCATAATAAAATTCCCCACGAAAAATTTACAAAAACTCGCCCCGGAGGCTTTATGCGTTGATCATCATTTGGCAGTTGTGTTAGTCTTGGAAAGAGTAATAATATCTTACAACACAATAAATTTTATATTTTATTGCAATAAACTTTTAGTTTAACTTCTATTGGTTAAGCGAAGTCAGCTTCTAGCATAAGATTATACTTTCTTGAAGCTTAACGTTACTTAAAGTTTAATGTTTACATATTCATTAATATTACCGTTATTCGGAATTTAAAGGTTAAAACTTGTAGCAGAAACTTCATTTTTCAGTTACTTTATTCGATATCAAAATATAAAGTAAAATATTTTAAATTGAGAGCTCGAAATTTGATTAAAGAAAATATTTTTTTAAAGTTCGATAAAGCTTTTTAAGTGATTCAAAACAAGTCAAAGGAAATGTATTTCATTAATGTTAATAGAATTTTTCTAATAAAAAAAGCTTTTCGCAAAATTTGAAGATTCACATTCAGATCCTTTTACGAATACGTAATTATTTTAGTCGAACATTCGAAAGTCAACGTTAAAAATTCATAGTCCATTTCTTGAAAAATACTTCAAAGTTAAGGGACTGGCGAGCTTTTTCCAAATCTGAATATGATTTTAACATCTGAAATCTAATTAATACCTTCGATGTATGATTTAATTTAAAAAATAATAAATTATCAAACTAAATTATATAAATTCCTTCAAATTTCGATATATACGTATTTCTGGAATCCTCAAAAACGAATCATATAGATGTACTCCTTGAAAATTTTGGATATAGAAAAGTCACGTAGATATTTGTAATAAATCAACACTTTTTGTGACAGTTTCAATATAAGTCCAACTGATAAGCCTACAAGTGTCATTTGTTGATGCTTTCATGGTCAGGTTAAAAGGAATTACATAACAGACTTTTCTACAAAGGCGTGTTGTAAAAATTGGTTTTTTTTATTGTATTATTTTACTTTGAAAGGCAACACATATACGTAAAATTATTATTTACAACACTAGCTTGTCATCACCAAATATAATTAAATTGATAACAAGAAGAGTGTTTTTAAAATCATTTGCAAACTTCTTTGTTTTATTTTCTCTTAGCATTACATGTTCATTTTGTAACATGTAATATAAATGCTTTTGCATTAACTCTTTATGTACTAGTGGTATATTGAAGTTCTAGTAGATTTATTGTTATATTTAATGAAAATTACTTATCTTCTATTTACTGATATTTAATGAACATTATTCTATTAAGTTAATATAAGTCTTATCAAATTGTGTAGTTGTAGAACTGTATAAAACGTTTAGAAACTTTTTAAAAATTAGGTAAATAGAAAGATAAAATACAGATCGAAACAATTCGGAGTCGTTAACTATTAGGGAGGATTAAAGGAGAGCAAATATTAGAACTGGGGATTGGAAAGGTGTCCGCTAAATAGAGGTATCGGCTATTCATGTATGTCCGTTAAGGACGTTTTACTATAATACATATGATCGTAAAAAACAAATATAGGAACATATATAAATACATGCTATAATGTCCTAACAAAGTGCCTTTGAGGATGTAATATATTAAAAAAAATATATAAAAAAATCAATTTTAGAACACGATCATAGAATTAATTACATTAAACTATAATATAATAAAAATAATAATGCATTCTAAAAATTCCACGTGACTTAGCTTCTAAGGTATTAATAATAAAATAAAAATGAATAACTTCCCTATAATCACGGATTTCCCAAATATAAAGTATGAATTTCAGCGCTAAATATGTACATATTTCATATTAGTCTCATACAAAACACCTCTTTATAAGTAGATAAACTTTACAAATTAATCGATTTATATTCTATCCTCTAAGACATTGATGCATGTGAAAAAAAAACAGCGCCAATAAAACTATATTTTTAGGAATAAATTTTCCAAAACGTTTTCTGAAATTAGCTAATGGAATTATAGAAGGCAAAATTGCTAACTTTGGCAGCTCTTGCTTAATTTACATAATGGGACGTTGGTTATGATGTTAGAATTCTAGTTCTCTTACTAAATGTAGGATGTGTTTAAAGTGGAATTCTTTGAAACCGTGTAAAAGGCCTGTATTTCCGCTGTAAGAGGCGCGGCTTAATGTTTTGGTTTATAAGTGTCTTAACCGAGAGAATGTGTCAAAATTTGTAGTGATAGGAAAGATTATAAAAGTGAGTGCGTAACAGTGTAAACAGATAGACTTTAATTAAAATTCACACGAAAATTATTAATTTGTCACCATTTTCAAAAGCATTTTGATAAGCCAGAATTTTTGGAAGTATACGGCTACGGAGTTTATATTCAAGAATCCCGAAAGTCCCTGAACGTCGTTATAAGCAGACAGAATTGTAGCCTCTTCTAATCGCTTGCCGGCTTTGGTTCGTTATTGTGCATTTTGGCATGGAAAATGTATGAAGAGTCAGCCGTCAAATGAAATCAAGGAGTTACCTATTTTTTTCGTAATATTTCAATATTGTTCCCAACTATTTCGTATCATATGTGTTCATGTGTCTGTATTATACATCTTATTCGTTTTATGTCATTAAATATTTGATGCGGCAAAATAGGTTTGAAGTAATTTGAAATATAATCTTTCATTTTAAATTATGGACTCAATGCACTCTGTGGTGTATGTAAGTCTATGTGTGCATAATGCGAGAAAACATTGATTATGGTGTCCTGGGAAGTATTTTAGTAAAAAGGAAAAAACTTGATATATATCGGAAGAAGAAATCATTGCCACTGTTTTCCACCATAAAATTCTAGTTCACACACCCGCACACACGCTTGTGTTCTGTGAAATTATTTTTTGACCAAATATTTTCTTTGTTTTTAACGATATTTTCCCACTATTTTGGCAGCGATGACGTATAGCAAGGGCGCCCGAATAATCGTCGAAATTGATTTCTTTTTAAGGCTCTAAACGACAGAGTTTTTTGTTTGAATTGTTTGGTAACGGTCAGGATAAATAAAACCCGAAATGGGCACTTTATGGTAAATATGAAGGGTTTGATAGTAAATCCCTGATTAACTAGCTTTGTTTTTTATGTCCGCATTTAAATGCAAATTCCGGTGGTGTCGTGGTGGAAGATATCGACCTGCCGGTTAACCAAGACCACGTTCTTTTCATGGGCTGTTATATTGTCCAGTTATTGATATCATTTGTTGCAATTATATGTTCCGCAGGAGAAAGGCAGCTCATGGAAAAGCATGATCTTCTAATCCAACCAGCATCACCCTTTGAGGATGAAGATATAACTTCCACACCACATGGTTAAACCCATTAATTTGTATCCATGATTTCCAATATCAGTTGCTCCAAAAAATTGTCTTTGATACTTTGCATGAGTAAAGAAGCATGAGCACATACTTTTTGCATTTTGTTATGTCGGTGTGCATGTGGCACTTTAATGTCGAAATTTAAGTGGTGTGTCCCCCTTCAGATAAAAAATAATTTATTAAAATTATTTAATTTCTTGAGTGTACATTTATAGGGCATATTTTACTGATATTGGGTAAAAAATGATTTGCAGCTAACTTGCTTTTTAAGAATGTACAATGCGCTGAAAAAGGATGTTGACCATTTTTTATACTTGTTAAGTTTTCCACATTTTTTATTTTGAATATTTTATCTTATTAAAAATTAAGTAAAGAAAAATCCGACTGAAGGATTTTTTGTTAACTTGCATAGAACCAGAGAAAAAAAATTGATATTTTAACAATATTTCATAGTGAGAAACATAAAACAGAATAAAATGTGTACTTAAAATTAAAATATGAAAATTCCGTTCAAGTAATTTATTTATATCTGTATATATTATATATCTGCCAAATTTCAAGGCAATATCTTGAACGGCTTAAAGGCCTTAGCATTTTGAAGTTGAAAAAATTGCAGAAATAAAATTCCGAGTAAATTGAATTTAAAAATTAAAAATGACCTATTTTTATTATTATATATCTATCATTAGTAAAAGTTTCGACATTCTGGTGTTCGGCTTGCCTTAAAAACAAAATTTTAGTTTTATTAGATATTTAAAGATTCATATTTTTTTTAAGCAAATAATTTTTTCAAGTTTGGTCATTTTTGGGGGGACGGACCCCCTTAAACTGTCACGAAGTTTCTTTAAATACCCAAATGATCTCTCATAAGCGATATTTATGGTCTCAGCTATCTTCAGAACCGAATTTCGTGAGTTGGCTTTCGTGAGTTGAGTTTTTAAATGAATCGAGAATTATGACATCACCCACACCTAAAACTTAATAAGTAGGTCACTGCTGCTCTCTTTAGAGATTTCGTGTTTTATAGTAGAATCTAAAGCATAAGTTGCAAAGAAATTATATTTGTTTGAATAAAGATATCGATTCACTTGCATAGTTCGGTATGTGTGTGTGCCATAACGTTAGAAATTTGAAGTACAGGCCGCGTTCGCTGCACACGCAGTGGAGATCTTAGCCAAGCGTAAATATAAAATACTCACCGGGCGATACTCGTAACTGCTTTAATATTATTAAATTTGGAAAAAGTTATCCAGATTTAAAAGAAAATGCGAAACAATGGAATATGTATGATCCCAGATCCAAAATCTCAGCAGTTTCAATTGCAAAAGCAATTTAAATTGTTTTCAGGGGAAGGAGCGAAAAGGTTCAGTGAAGAAATTTCCCCAAATTTTATATTTTTATCTCATTTATAAAGCGGGGTTGGAACAGGGAAGTGAATGTTATCATATTGTTGACTGACTATTTAATAAACCGGATGGGATAAATATGGTAATAGCACACTTGCTTCAGATCATAAGAATATTCAGTACGAAATATTCCATGTGCTTTTAAGGTTTCAGACTCGAATTTTGCACCATATTTAGTGACCTGAGACCTTATTTCTATGTTATCGTTTAGCCGACTGTTTCGGTTTTCCACTTTGCTAGGAACAAAGTATACATGTTTTAAGTTTAAGTGTGTCAAATTTAAAACACAGATTTTTTGCCGTTCATGCCAATTATGCCTCATAGCACACAACAGGGCTTCTTTCGTCATTGTATTGACAAGACCTGTGCAAAAGAGATGCCTGGTACTGATATCATATTAATTTTGAGGGTTTGTGACAGGGCCAGCTAGTTCTGGATTTTTAAGGTTGTTTACTCTACTCTGTAAATTATCTAGTGTTTCGTGATTAGAGGTCTGCGAACTGTCATCGTTTAGAAATTGCACTGAGAAACGATTTCTACTTCCTTTCATGAAATTGTAGAAATATTCCAAGTGTAAATCATATTCTGAAATTATTTTTCTTTTTATACCGTACTTTTCATTTTTCTGTTTACTTAGTATTTAGTTGAAAGAAACATTGCATAATTCAAAAATCCCTTCAGCATTTGGGAATTTTGGGAAGTTTTATGAGGGCAAAAGGGTGCAACCTGGCTATTCAGGGCTAACAGGTAATTCAAATTACTGAAGAATAAACCAAGCTGGGCTTTCAACGATAAAGCCTCATTTCGTTTTTTCAAATCTGAAAATGAATAAAACTTTCGTGTAATTTTGCACATTACAAACGATATTAGCTTGAAAAAAAAATGCCAACTTTCGAATTTTATTCATTTATGCTAGCCCTGTGTGAACTCTACATTTTTGTCTTCTGTAACAAACGGTATTTTCAGAGCTATAGCCATTTAATCTATCATACACTAAGCTATTTACGTAAATCAGTCTTTACTGGTATTATGTGTTAAAGTGTACGTTCTCAATTAGGAAATCCCACTCGCTGTTTGACACAAAATGGGATATACGAATAAAAGAGATCCCGGCTTTTACCATGCTACAATTGCTATACTTTTTTTAGTTTGGACTCGGAAGGTGGGACTTCGCTTTCGATAGAAAACCAATGTTGAATGCTTGAGTGCCTACGTTTCCCAGCGACGCATTTATCGATATTCAATTAGTAATGCTTTCGCATTAATTGAATTATATCGCTTTCGTCGGGGCAAGGAGCCTCGTTATCTATCTGAGTTGCGACCTAGCACAACTTTATCCGGACAGACCACGCGGAAGGGCAAATATTTCACCCTATATAGCCATGGCGGAACGATGTTCTACCAGGTAACATCCAATTCGCCATTTTGACGCGTCATTACCAGCAACAGAAGAGGGTGCATTATCCTATTTTACGGAGCATCGGGTATTTTTTGAGCACCCTACCTTAATAAATTGGGCGTGTTCTATTTATTTTAACTCGCAGGAACTGAATGCTGAGTAAAGAAGAGTCGTGTAGAGTTGCCCTGAATCTAATTACCGTAGACATTTAATCATTCATTGATTGGTAGCTGAATGAAATCACAAATTGCATATTTTGGCGAAGGCGTTATAAATAGACCTACTTAATCAAGCCTATGATTCATTTCATTTTCACGGGGGTGAATTTCATCTTCCTTAAGTGTTCGTTAATGAGGCAGTGTTTTTTTTTCAAATATATAATTATAATTTGCATATTACAAGAAACTAAGATACTTACGTTATAAAGCATATTTGGGTCTTGTCCGTCTTGCTCCAGTGCTTTACCCAAAACAAATTCGGCTTCTCGAGTTCTGTAAAATAATTTTGCCTTTCTGTATTTGAAGATTTTCGACTTCATGGTAACAGCAAAGTACTTTATTGGAAAACAAAATGAGATGAGCTGGAAATAACCAACTGTTTTTCGCGCTGTGCGTTTCAAAAGTGAAATGTTATTTTTTCATCCATGAACAGACGGATTATACAGAACGCTTTGCTTTTCGTACTTGTAATATACGAACTGAATCATAAAATGGTAAATCCAGTAACATATTTCGGCATTAGTTCTGCCATTTAAAAAAAAATGTCGATTTATGCCGTCCATTTCATATACCGACAGATTAAAATTAGATATATTTATATTGATAATTTGAAAATATGAACACTTTTGCCAGATTCTTTAACTGTTTCTTTTATGGATCAATCACCCATCATTTAGTTCCAAAATTTAATTTAGTGAGTAACCTAATATGTTAATTAATAATAAATTAAAATATTTAGTTTATACTTTCGCCTCTCAAAATATGAAGAAGCCAAGATTTTGATCAGTTTTGCTTTAATTTCACTGATTAGTGGTTTTGTATAAATAAAATTTAAAATTTTCTTGAAGTACTTTAACGGAGTAAATATTATTGTGGAATGTTATCATAGTTGATCTCTCTTTTAGCTAAGACAAGTAACGGAAACAGAAATATTTTCTTACAGCACAACGTGGAGACGAAACACCTGAGGTTGTTAAACACTGACGAAAAGAAAAACGAAAGAAATTAAAATAATATTGAAAGATAGAATACTATTTTTATATAGTCTTCCCCCTCCTTTGCCTTTATTCAAAGGACTAAATTACCAATTTCGCAGAAAAATACCCGTCCCTTTTCCACTGAAATGACAAAAAAAAAAGATTTTTTAATTAAATTTTGCCAGTTTATCTAATTAAAGGCATCTAATCATTAACGCAGCAAAATTATACTAATATATTGCATGAAATTAAAAAAAAAACTTTTTAAAACTAGTATCAAACCTTTAATATACAGCTCTAAGGCAATATCCATTTCCAGCAATTTTGTTTGCTTTATTCCCCTAAATAAATGTCAATACCTAATTTAGCACTGTTACTCTGAAAAACGCTTTTAAAGTGCTAAAAATGGACAAACAATAAACAAATAATAGATGAGTAACATGCGATCCGATATTAAATAATATTAACAACTACTGAATAAGATAGGTGATAACAAATACACAAAAACAATCACTCAATATAAAATAGAGAAGAAAACAAGGCAATAGACGCCGACATGTATAGTATAAGATGAAAATGGATAGTAGACGCTGGAACAAACTAGTAGCCTATAGATTGTTTGGTGATGTACGCAGTATAAATGAACTTAAGAAGAACAATGTTTTAGGCGTAGGAGAAATTATTAAACACGTTAATCGACGTACGTTTTGGACAGGCGTTGACCGTCCCACGTCAGGAATTCGAATGGTCCAAAACTAAGCAACCAATTTACCTTCAATTTTTTCTAGTTTCTTTTTGTCACCAACAGATGGAGATAGTATCGCGCGAATAGATCGGTAAACACGGCGACGTACACATCAGTTCCGATACGTCAACATTTCAGTTCCGGTACGGCAACACTTCAGTGCTGTTTAGTTTTGGATCACTCGAATTTCTTACGAGGGACGGCCAACGTCTGTCCGAAACGTACGTCGATTAGTGTGTTTGAAATTTTCTGCTACGTCTAAAACGTTGTTGTTCTTAAATTCATTTAGTAATCTATAGTCGAAATGAACAATGATGAAGTAATGTGTGATTTACCGGATTGGAAACAGCGACAGTAAATAGCAGGGTAGCGACAAATGATGCTGTCTGCTATCCAATCTTTTGTTTCGTTGATTCAATTTGCTTCCATGCAAAAAATTGTACAAAACCATGCGTTTATAGAAATAACTCAAAGTACAAGGTATTTTTCTTATGTACTCAAAGTACGTTTATTAATTCCAATCAAAGTACGTTTATTAATTCCAATCAAAGCAAACGACATATAAACCAAATTGAGTTTAACGTTCAGTAGAATCAAATCTCATATACTGATCATCATGAAATGCCTGCTAAAGTCATGCTTGCTAAATTGAATGTAAATGAGCAAAGTAAATTCCCTCTAAAGTGTGATTTCTGTAATATGCTACTTAGCTGAAGGAAGCCCTTGTAACAAGTTAGCCCTACAGTGATAATGCGTTCACCTAGCATGCTGCTATTCTGGGTTCGCCTCCACCGGTTTCAAAGAAGAAAAAGCTTACTGGAGAACTGACAGGCTGCAGCCCAAGGGGTTGATTTCTTAGACATTAAGAGGTTTGGATTCCCCGGAAAACGAAGTCCAGGTGCAGCAAACTGTCCTTGCTCCGTCAGACACAAATCTGTAATAAGCATTGCTTTCTGCTGTACTCCATTTCTAACAAATTATCACGCATAATATTCCTTAATTTAAATACACCAATGCAATAACTCCAAAATCAAACACCAGACGTATCATCGACAATTATTTGACATATGTTGAATGAACTTGGAATTCAGTTATTTAGTTGATGTGAATGCTGAACATGCAAATTATGAGGAATAATGATATAATGCGTTGGACAGCCTTTGGCCTTCAAACACAACTTGAATTCGACGTAGCACAAAAGAACTGAAGTTCCGAAACCGTTCCGTTTTCAGCCAAGTTGATGTGAAAGCATTCGTTATTTGGCGCATAGTTCATTCTTTTTATGGACATCGTTAAATATTATTCTATTAGAATTCGAAGGAAAAAGTAGACATAGATTGACTCGTAGCCTGATGGGGTGGAGAAGAATTGCAAATCAGTTTGAAAAACGCCGTCCCGTTGTCCTGCTCTCGTCCCATGTAATGTCGGCCGAAAAGGGTGCGGACGTGAAACATCATCCTTGGATGATCTTGTTGGGCATATATGCGTTTATATGACAAAGAACAATGCACTGAAATGGTTTTTCCTCTCATAGAAAATAAATGTTATGAGTCTTAAAAGAGATTTCTTACTAACCAGCTGAGCAGAAATATCGGTTATTCTGTAGAAATCATATCATTTTATGTATATCAACAATTTTCTCTCGGTACTCTGAATAGTAAAGCTGTCTTCTCTGTCATCAATCGCAATTTATGGCCCAAAAATATTCTTTTTATATCTACTGCGGTCAGTGGACAGTATTTATAAAAAATTGCGATTAATCTATCACGGATAGTCTATCCATGGAAGACTATAAACGCCTATTACTGATGGACGGTGATAGATGATGGTGGAATTTGCCCTACAGATATTTTTGTTGTACTTATTTTGATCTTCGGTCACTTTTCAGCCGAGCACAATAAAACTAAATCCTTTCGTCTTCCTTATAAGGGCAATGACTATTCAGCTATGAATGCAACTAATTTCTTATGTGTACACTTAAAAATCGATTTGACTTTCTGCTCATTTAGAAATAAAAGGAAAGTATAATTTCAGTGTTGAATGGAAATATTTCTGTTGGAAGAGTAAATGCGTAAAATCACTAAACCCCCGAAAATATGCATTTGTATGCTAAAAATTATGAAATATGCAATTGCATATTTTAGCTTTTTATAGGCCTTTTGCACATTTTATACTCCAATATGAGCTCTACTTATCTTAATTTCTATTAGTTGGTGCTCGATGTTCGAATGGATTATCTAAAAATTTCTAATCTTACTTATTTTATTTTGGTAAGTTTGGTAGATTTTGAAAATTTTTTTATTGTTCAGAGAATGAATATTTAAATCAGTAGTTGAATAGTTGCAAATAAAGTGTAGTTGAAAAAAGTATCGATCACTCTCTCACTCTCTCTCTCTCGTTTTATCGAGTATTAATAGCGATGCAAAAAAAAAAAGAACCCGACGAGAATAATCTAATCCACTTCATCACATGGTACGTCATTCACTCCAGTGTATACTTTTAACGAACTATTAATATTTGTGCGATACTTGACATCGTTGATAAAATAGTTCCTCATATAAAATAATACTTCGACTTATTTATTGCCATTTGTTTGATTTCTACAACTCCATGTTGCAGATTCGGAGATAAACCTTCTATTTTTCTGTCTTATAATAGCATGAGTAGGAACGGAAATATTCCATGCTATAAGCTTATGCTCGCACTATAGGTCTTCGAGTTTCTATCCCTAGGGTTTGACCATTTATTCACTGAGTACAGCCATGCATGGTCCATTTCTGGTGTGTATGTTTTTCAGAGAAACCCCTCTCAATTATAGTTACCATAATAAATGATTCGAAAGAAAATTACTATACAACCAATATTTCAACGAAGGATCACGTATGAGAAAATTAGATGGACATATACGGAAAATTTATCTTGCTAATGGAATTGAAAGCCATTTTGAACTCTAAAGAATTTTCTTTGAATAGTGTGGCAGACACACCATAAAAACTAATTTTTGAAACAAATGAGATCTTAATTTATTTGAATTGCCTTAAATATACTAATAAGCAATATGGGTAACCGATTCTAGAAATTTGTCATTTGATTTAGAGTTGAAATAATAGTGATTATTTTTTTTCTACTTTTAACATAGTGGATTTTAGTATTGCGTATGATTTTTATGTCATCCGTTTTTAAATTATTTAGTTTATTCTAAAATTTTACTACGTGAAATATGTGAAAATTTTTTTAAAACGTTGAGTATTTGAGAAACTGTTCCTGCTATAGTGCAGTAGGAACGCGCTTATTCAGCGTGCTGTTAGTCTGTGTTCGATTCCCATTTGGCCAAAAGGAAGAAAAAAATATCACTTACAGACTAAATTTGGGATTACAGTGCCACCTTTCCCAACTTCCCCCCTTGCCCACCCTATTACTAGTAATTACCAACTAACTGCTCACTGAAGACCGAGGGTAGGTTCCTTGTGTTCTGAGAAATTCGGATTTTTTTAAACATGTAGGTTCCAGAGTAATATAACCTTCCCTGTCCTAGAACTGTAAAAAGCAGGCACTAAAGAAATTTAAATATATTTTATATTTTCTCTCTCACCTGTTGGTTCGAAGCATGAGGCTACCCCATCCAACGTATGCCTCTGTATAATCTCTCCTTAAACTCACTGCTTGGGCATACAGCTAAAATAGAGAAGAGCACAGTTAAATAAGGACATAGTTTTCAAATTTTGTCATGCAATGGTTGAATATGAAGAAAGTTTTAACGAAAAAAGTTAGTATATCAGTGACTGTTTTCGGAAGCATCAGCCATCTAGACATACGTTTGTACTTCAAATCATTTTTACACAATTTTTTCATACATATTTGAAAAAGAGGGAAACATTCGGATGCATACAAAAGGGAACAAAAATACATTTCGCATCCAACTGAAATCTTTCTTTTTCTTTCTAGAAAAAATTGCACGTTTGTTGCGTGAAGCTCTATTTGAATTTATCACCTTTCCACCATTTTTAAAATATCTCCACGGACACATGCGGAAGCGTTAAGAAAAATAAAAATGGCAAATGTTCCCGAAAAAAGTAGCTACTGTCCGTTTCCAAAAATACGAAACTTTTTCAAATAAATGTGGTGTTTATTGGGATAAATTTTCAACTTACCCTGTCTGCCTCGTCTAGCCGCGATGAATTTCTTGAGATGAGAGTAGCCAAGCGCAGCAGCGCTTTCAAATGTTGTACAGTTACTCGGTTCGAATGATTTTCTTCAAGGGCGGATTTGGGTAAGAGGGATGTGGCCTGTTTAAGAAACGAATATACGCATATGAAGAAACTAGAAACAAACATCCCCAGATCACAGCAAGATAAGCAATATACCTTTTTTCTCGAATAAAATAGCTGAACATTTTTATTTATTCACGGAAGGTAACACAGAAAGTCCTCGTGATATTCTCCAAGGGTAATTCACAGCCGCAAGAATGGTTTTGTAAACGTCAATGGAGAATAAAGTGATGGAACGAAAATAAATTACGTTAAGTATAGCAAAGCTTGACTCACTAATTTCTGCATATCTGCATCGTTTAGGAAACCAAACACTTTTGTTCTATGAAAAAACTACATTTGGTGTTGATGTTCTTCCTTTACCGAGATTACCCGTTATTACTTCCGCCAAAGTTCCCTTTGGAGGAACAAAAGCTTTCCTTCAAAGGAAAATTGTTACAATAAATTACCATTATGTAAACTTTAGCTCCTTTATCTGTCCCGAAATTTAGCGATTACAGGATCTAACGACCGTTACGAGGTTTATTCCCTCATCGCACAAAAACTTCATTGGAATACCCGCAGCAATCGGAATACATGACGTCAGCGCTGGGGTTCATATCTTTACATACTTTTATGGATTCTTCATTAACCTGCTCAAACTAGTTCGCTCAATCTCTCACCATCTCCTTTTTTATTTTTATTTTTTATTGGAGTAAGAGTTTATTTAATGTTTCCGTTTCGCCCTTTAACGCAGTGCAGAGTGAATTAATTCGTTTCTTCTCGTGTGGGTCTTTGCGGAATACTACTTCCATTAATTGTTTTGGATTGGACTTTTGCTTACGCGTTTGTGGAAACACGGCCTAGGTTACCTCATAGGTTGGCTCGACAGTCTACTAACGAATTTCAGCATCGTCGAGAGGAAAGGTTAAATAAATAAGGATAATTAAATTTTCTCGCTCTTTAACGCAATTAATGCTAACTGATCGAGTCTAATAGCGTCGTCCACGTAAACGATGACGATCCTTTTTCAAGCGGCAGAAACTTGCAGAAAGTTAGGAATTCTGTTTTTCTAGAAACTTCTTTTTCTCTTTAAAGATACTAGACCTTGTTAATGTGTTAATTACTCCCACAAGTTTGGATTCTTTCACAAATATGCCACTTCGGGACTAACGAGGGAAACCCCCCCAACGTGCCCGACGGGGATTGGAACCACAGTAGGCACGTTCGAAAAGTCTTAAAAGGTTATTAGACCCATGTCCAAGCTTTTTCCGGACTGGCCCTATATTTCGGAGATATGGCCCTCCAAAAATCCGAAAACAGCCCTATTACAGACCTCGATATCTCATGATTCCGCCAATGTTTTTTAATTATCTGCAGCTTTTATGACAGGCTTTCGAAAATCACTTGATATGTGTTTCAGCAATTTTCCAGTAAAACTAAAAATTTTGAAATATTATAACCTTCAAATCTTTCGACAAAACGGAAAAATAATCAACCCCTGTTTGGTGGTTTTTCAGCAAAACTCCACATTTGAAATATTAAGCTTTAATAGTTCAAAAATGGGATATTTTACTTATTGCGTATTTATTATCTACCCATAATAACCCAGAGCTCTATTATTTGAAACAATGCACACTGCATGAAGAAAAGGTTGATTTTTTTACTCCTTGTGAAGTTTTTTCTTTTTCAGAGATACACTTGTTTCAGAACATACAATTCAGAGATACACTTGTGGACTGCGATCGATAATTGAAGCGAGTGTTCGTACTAAACATTATTCTGACTTGCAATCCAAGTCTTTGGTTTTCACTTACATTAATCACCGAACATGAAGTGGGGTCCTCAATATCACATTTGTTTGAACTATTTCCTCATCCTCAATAAAATTGAGAGAGGAAATTAAAATTTCAAGTTTTTTAAAAAGCACGAAAGCTAAACATTTTTCTTCTTGAACAATTTCATTTGCATTACTTTCAAAAATTGAATACGCGTAGTTTACAATGTGTTCAAAATAGTGATGAACATTGAAGGGATTAATAGTGCTATTCATAATTTCAAATTACTGAAAATGACAAAAATTTTAAACATATATACTTTCAAAGCCCTATTAACTATCAAATAACAAACTCATCAAATCAATAAAAAATCATAATTGGTTTAAATTTAATTTTATTTTTGAAATTGATGAACGCATGATTAATTTCTTTCATATCTTAAAATTAATATTAATAATATTTAAGGAGGTGACCCCTTAAAATACTCGCAGTACGATTGACGGAACGAAATCTAACGAACAAAATCAGTTTTATTTCTATACTTAATATAATTATTGCTCAAATACGTCTCAACTCATTTTTCTATATTTTCAAACAATTTTTCTCTTTAAACTTGTTTTGAATTCATTTATCGGAGGGGAAAATAACAATTATTATGCTCGCTTAAACGGCCAGAAAAGCCTACGTGATTTGTTTTAAATGTATTAGTAAAAAATATTATAACATGCTTTATAACTATTTTAAGCTTTCAAGTTCATTTCTTATTTACAGGCAGCAAAACTGCTCTGTACGTTAATACATATCTAGCAAGCGAACCTATATCGAACTAACTGCGTTGAAGCTGATTATGTTTTCAATTCGGGCTTTTGCTGAAAAAACACAAAACAGAGGGTGATTATTTTTTGTTTTGCCGAAAGATTTGAAGGTTAATATTTCAAAATTTTGAGTTACATTGGAAAATTGCTGGAACACGTATCAAGTAATTTTCGATAACCTGTTTTAAAATCCGCAGATCATTAAAATCCATCCATGGAATCATGAGATATCAAGGTCTGTAATATGGCTGTTTCCGGATTTTGGTGAACCATATCTCCGAAATATAGGGACATCCTGAAAAAAGCTTGGACATAGGTCTAATAATATTTTGGGACCTTTCGAACGCGCCTACTTTGTTCCAATCCTCGTCGAGCACGTTGGGGGATTCCCTCGTAAGTAGCCAAACCTAAAGTTAAATAAAGTAGACCCTTTATACAAAGTATTTAATATGAATATTTTTTTGTATAAAGTGAGATCCTAACCTTAAGATAGGCATCTTCGGCTTCCTGGAATCTCTGAAGACTAGTATAAGCATTTCCAAGGTTTAAGTAGCCAGTCACATCATCCGGATGAACTCTGTGTTTTAAAAATGAACATGTCATGTCATAATACCATAACAATGTTTCTGGTAAAGCGGAATTTTAATGATTCGTGACTTCCATATTTTCAATCAATCAATCAATCAATGGATCGATCAATCAATCAATCAATCAAATTTTATTTATGTGCATTAAACATGAACAGAATTATTGAACATTACACAAATACACATTAAACAGAAGAAATGTACAAAGGATACAAGTAAAAAATATAAATATTTAAAAAACACTTGCAACCGAGGCAACATAAGCAGAAATATACAAAGAATACGAGTTGATAATATAAATATTTAAAATACACTTCGCAACTGTGGCAACTATATTTTTTTTATTTCTGTGTAAAAACTCCTTAACCGTAATTTTAAATCTTGTTTTGCATTTTAATTCCTTTATTTGTGAGGGAATCGTTTTCTATATCTCAATTCCGTAATAGTTTATGTTGTTTTTTCCTATATTTGTTCTTATTTTTATTTTGTTTAGTTCATTTTTATCTCTTGCATTCTAATTATGTTTTGTTTGGTTTATTATTATTGGGTCAGGATGTTTATTTCCGTTTATTCCTTCATAAATATACGATATTATCTTTAATTTATGTATGTTCCGTATATCTAGTATTTTATTTTGAATTATAATTTTTTATTTTGATTTTCCTGTATTATAACATAATTTTTGGATTGTTTTACCATGTAATTTATTTAATCCCTTTACGTTCGGTTGAGCTAAATTCCCCCATACAATATTTCCGTAATTCAAATAGCTAAATATTAGTTCATAATATAAATTAATTTTAATATCTAGTGGTATTGTTTTATATAGTTTTGTTAAAATTCCGTTTGAATTTCGTTTGTTTTATGGTTAAGATCCACGAACTTTATATATTTAATGATTATATTCAGCGAACTTTATACGTTTAATGATTAAAATCAGCGAACTTTATACGTGCAATGATAAAAATCAGCGGACTTTATACGTTTAATAATTTAAATCAGCGACCTTTATGCGTTTAATGATTAAAATCAGCGAACTTCATAAGAGTAATGATTAAAATCTACAAGCTTCATATATCTAAGAATTAAGACCAGAAAGCTTCGGATATCTAATAAGTAATATTGGAAACTTCGTATATCTAGTAATTAATATTAGAAAGCTTCGTATATCTAATAATTAAGATTAGCAAGATTCATGTACTTACATTAGTATATTTGAAATTTCATATAATTAGTATCTATTTGTAGTCTCGAAATTCATGAATAACTGAATACATCCCAATGATCATAAAATAACTCAATTATGATGATAGAGCTCAACGATCATAAAACAACACAATTATGATGATAGAGCTCAACGATCATAAAACAACACAATTATGATGATAGAGCTCAACGATCATAAAACAACACAATTGTAATACGTTAAAATTTTCTTTTTAGTGTAAGCTTATTATACTAAGATAAGTATAGCCGAGAATGCATTGCATATTTTCAGATAAGAATATATTTAATATATAGTTTACAATACTCACTTTACGGCAGTAATATAGTGCAGAAGTGCCTCTTCGGGTTGTCCCCATTTTTCTAAAAGACGGCCCATGTTATTTAAAAGCTTTACGTTTCTAGGGTTAGTGTCAATTCCGGACTTGTACAAGGAAAATTCTGATTCCCTTTAAAACATAGGAATAAAAGATATATTGAAATTTTTATAGTGTACACGAGTATTTTTTTGCAGGCAAAAGCAATTAAGTTCGATTCATTTTTTCATCGGGCTTTGCTTCGCTTCATATATGTTACTATATATATTTTTCTTAAATTTTTAACTAGTTCTGTAAAGTTCATCGGTTAAAAAGATCCGCAGACGATATAAAAATCACAGAATAAGCCACATGTTACCCACGAGTGAAACAATGTGTACAATGTCCGATTTTGTGGACTAATATTTTTATATATCTAGTAAAATTATGGCTTTGAGGAAAATACCTCTTCTTGTTTAAAACAATCCACGATCTCAAATTAAGTAAGCTTACACAGCATTGAATTAAGGTTAATTTCATTTTTCAAGCAGTGCCTAAACGAAAATAACGCAAATTCAAATCCTAATTGAGTTGAGATAGCCAACTAAATGGGCTTTGATCCAGTTAGCAGTCAAAAGTTTTGCAAATTGTATGCTTAAGGAAAAAACACCTGACGAAACAATACAGAATTTCACCAGGAGATTCCACGACAAACAGTTATTTTGACACTGGCTTAAGGTTTAAAAACAAGACGTTTCGGGGGCCGTCGTGTTTTTAAACCTTAGCCAGTGTCGAAAGAATACCTGCTTCCTCACGCATGACCTAGACCCGTGCAGCCAAACAAACAAATGTGTAAGGAAACATAAGAAAAGGGGTCCCATTTAATTAAAACCAAAAAGAAAAAGACTAATTGGCATGATGGCAAAAAGTAGAGACAAAAATTACTTAAATAGCATGAGTGAGGACTATTATTGTATGCGCTCCAGTAGCACAATGGTTATGGCTTTTAAACTGAAGGCGTTGGGTTCAAGTCCTGATCAACTTGGTTAAATGTGGTTCCATATGGCATTTTGCGCAGTCTTGGGCAATGGCGGATCCAGGATATTCTTAGGGGGGGCGATTTCGGGGGCCCTAACCGGGATAATTTTTAGTTTTGGTAAATGTTGTTATATTACTAGCCCTTCTTTATATCAGGGTTGTCCAGCATATGGCCAGCGGGCCATAATCCGGCCTGCCTACAACTGTTTGAAATAAAAAAAATTCACAAACAAAAATTTTAGATTTTTTTCAAAAATATGGAAAAATCGTTTGAGCAACATATGTGAACCCTTTCTATATCGGAAGTGCACAAACAAATAACTGGAATAAACTCTAAAGGGAGGCTGTTCAGTGTAAGTTATTTTTTTTCAATTTTTTTTTTTAAGAAACTGCTGACCCGCGAGATCCGTGAAAATTCTTTAAGTGGCTCGCTATCCAAAAAGGTTGGACAACCCCGCTTTATACTCACTGAAATATTTAATTCACGGCAACGAATTAAATCTGGGTTTGTCTTTAATTAAACTGTATGCAGTTAGGGCAGATTATAATCAAATATGACAGAAGGGTAACATAGTAAAGGAGACATATACAATAACCAAAAACGATAATTTACAATGTAATTAATAGAACAACTTTAAATTTAAACTACAAAAACATCGTAATTATTTTACTTTTTTATAACAAGCAACTTTTTAAAAAACTTGAAGTTTATAGTGCAAAGTCGAGCCATCTTGGTTTCTTTGAAAATTTGTCAATTACTTTATTTACATCAATATGAATGTCTCTGTGGGTGTGTATTAAAAGTCTCTTCTGTCATCCGCGTTCGAAGCCAAGTTTGACGGCGCTTCAAGGATAAAAAACTACGTTATGCTGAAGTAACCCTTACTGAAAAAGTAGTTTTTTTTTCAAGGTGAATAGCTTGTAGTTTCGTGGAAAAGTCTGGATCGCATTTCTCCAAGATTTGGAGACTTTGGTGTAAGACTTTTATTTATTACAGTTGTAACAAACAACACATAAAATATTCTTCATCGTCTTTAATTTTTTTTCCTATTTAAGCCTGACATGAGGGGGCGATCGCCCCCTTCGCCCCTCGCTGGATCGGTCACTGGTCTTGGTTAGTAAACAAATCATAAGCAAATATAGCTGAACTTGGTTATAATAACATTTAAGGGCTCGCCGAAATTTTGATGTTATAACCGTTAACAGGGGCTTGGCAATTAAAAAATTATGGGGGATCAAGCAGCTCTAAATAAGATCGAATGATTCCACGTTAAGGATGACAATGGACGTTGATATCCAATTAGGGGCTTTATTCCCCTTTTGCACGCCACTGACCATTAAATAAGCTGGATAGAGTGGCTTGCGGAGGAGCTTCAAAATTTTGACGTAGTAACAGAATTATTGCTATAACAGAGTTTTGGACTGCACTAAAATATAGGTTAAAAAATGATTCAAGTATGAAGTTCAAGGTTTTCACTTTAGTTGGGGTAAATGACTACTTTTAGATTATTGGACAAAGCGAAATTACTTTGTGGTCAAAGTCACGATCTCGCACCCAATACATACTGGTTTTTATAAGCGTCATCGTTTTTAAGTGGATCATGAATCTTTGAAATCGAATTAAGCTCTTCGTCCTTTCTCGAAAATGTTATTAGATAATATTGAGGCGTGAAATTTGACCATCAGCCAAATATTGATACAAAACGATTTTAATAAATACTATTATAGCGTTTGAAAATGAATTCCATAAATACTACCATAATGGCACGTTTAAACTACCTATTTCATAAATTTTATAAAGAAAAATTTTGATACGCCTAATATCTGAATTGCATTTCTTTACGATAAAACAAACCTATGAGTAATTATAGTAATGTGAAACGTAATGAATATATCCTGCATTACCATCGTCAATATATCGATTACAAAGGACCTAAACTTCGAAATTTATTAACAGAAGTAATACAGAAAATAAGCAATATTAAAACATTCAAGAAAATAAAAGATAGATTAATAGAGAAAGTATAATAGATATCATCACTTCAATTCTGAGAAGAAAGTTGGCATATTGCGGCCACATAATGAAAGGAGAAAATCACAAAATACACCAATTGACACTGGAGGGGAAACATCATGGTGAAGAGATCTAGAGGCAGAAAAAGGAGAGGATGGACTGATAACTTAAAGGTTTGGACTAGACTGAAAACGGAAGACAGTATACATGCCAGTAGAGATAGGAGAATGTGGTTCATATTGACACGCTAACCTCCGAATCGGAGGAGACACTTGATGATGATGATGATATATGATGAATTAAATTTCTGCTCAACATATATCATGAGTACAGAAAGTACAGTTCAACTACAGAGAAACAAATTTAGAGCTACGAAAATAAGATGGTTTTAACAGACTACTGTAATATAGTGGCCATAAACCAAATGCAAATAAAAAATTCCAGAACCAAAGATTATAATTTAAATTTAAAAAAAAAATGTAAGAATCCATGATGGCGAAGAAATGTTACGGACACCACATATTTTACAGAATCAGATACAAAAATACTATTACCTTACCATTATCACTATCAAACCTGGGAATACATTTTTTTCCAAAAAATTTGAAAGGGTATCTCTTCCCTTGATACAAACCCATTTTAGTGATCTTTTTAAAATATATGTGTATATTTAGATATGAATATGAAATATAGGTTTCTATCGTGGACTGCTCTTTTGTTTATGGACCCTCCTATCTTCAGTGAACAGTGTGGCTAGAATATTGGAAAGGAGATTTGAAATAGGGAACGCCAAAATAAATCTTCAGAAACAAATGATTTTATCCGCCATTTTGACAGATAAGACTCTATTCAAACAATTCTTAGAGCTGCATTGTCTTTTCCAATTTTCCTTTAGTTGCATATACGTGTAAAAGTAGAATTTAAAAGTATATCTATTATATCTAAGCAGAAAAATTGAGATTAGATGAGCACGTACATAAAATTTATTAAATAAGTGAAAGTGCCGAATGAATAAAAATACCCTGAAAGGATAAATTATCCACACATGCCACCAATGAAAATTTACTGCATCTAATAAGATGCTGGACAAATTTTGCTCTTGGTAATAAATAGTTGAGATCGTTAAGTATTAGGTAATATTCGTGGTAAAGTCAGAAGATGTGTAAAGGCAGAAACTTGAGCTCTGAAGGCTGGGTATCCTGTCTCTTTAATTCTTGAATTTCTAGGATTCCCGTATTTGTCCCTTCTTAACACAAGTGGAGCAGGAACACATGAAAAACTGAACCGGCAAAACAGTAAATCAGCGAAAAAACTACGCGCGTAGCTGAACGATTGACATATGCGGAGAGAAGCTACTCTGCAATATTATAAAGACCGATCGGACAGAAACCCTGAATCGCATAATATTAAAATTCAGTGATCGTCTGTTAATTAACCTGTGCTTGCATCGACACGATGTATGATTTTGCGAATGGGCTATGACAGTGGACGTCTACATCAACTGTCTTCCGTTGAAGCCACCGGTAGATGCAGTTATACACATAGCGTCTGTTGACTATCGAAAGAAAACTGCGTAATTGTATTTCTTGAATAATTTGAATATAACATTTTGATAGCGAAAATACTGAGTTGTCATAATTTGTACTAATTGTAATTAAAGACTGGCCTATTACAAAAAAACTTGACTTCCATTTCATGGTAAAAGCTATCGCAAAACAGAGTCTAAACCCCTCCACATATCTCATTGTTCAATAGGAACGCTAATTTGCGATTAGGTTTAAAAATCCTCTTTGTTTAGGCACAATTCAAATTTAGTAATAAAAATATCTGAACGCAACATCACGTACTCTACTTTTTTGACATCATGATAAGAGTAAGTTAGCAGGCTCTGTAGTTCTTGTTGCCGTAACTAATTTCAGAAAGCGTTTTAGAAATTATTCCGAAAAAGATACAACTATAGGAGTCATATTTAAAATTTGGCGATACTACGTGTAAGTATATGCATATACAAAGTTTCACGAATCATAGCAGTTCGTGCAGTTTAGAATGTTTTTGATATATTTACAATGCTGCCTCAATAGCTTTGAATCCTCTTTCTCCCAATCAACGAGTTTGTAATCTGCGCGTTAACAACATGTACTGCCATTGCTAAGTCCTCGTGAATGTCTTTTTATCTCGCCTGGATGACTGTGTATAGTTTCCAACTCCTGTAAACATTAGTGTTGGTATAATTCATTCAGTGCGTTTGTTGTATCTTGTGAATGGCCTTTCTTGAGCACAGGATCGTTCCTGGATCATTGGCCATCCGGGTGCAAAGACGATATCGCCGCCATTTTTTATTTAAATATTATTGAATTAAGAATTTTCTATGTGTAGTGTTTACTTTCATATCTATATATAGATTTAAATTGTTGTTATGCGGAATAGTAACATTTTTTTTATTTTCACAGAATAAAACACAGATCCTTGAAATTGTCTTTGATCCAAAGATCAAAGACAATGTACTGCCTGTTCACGAAAAGGAGTCCGATGGTAAAGTTAGAAATAACAGGAGGTGACGTCACAAACAGGCTAGTCGCTTAAAGCAGAGTAGGACTCCAATCTCAGAACCGGGTTTTGGCGGTCACCAAAAGCGAATGTAGAACTTAGCCTTACGTTGTTGTAAACGTCTAGCCGGTTTGTGACGCCACCTCCATATAAGTCTAACTGTACCATCGGACTTCTTTTCGTGAACAGGCAGTAATAATATAGTAAACTATGAGTCTCGGAATTTAGCTACGAAGTTTCGTGGGTATCTTTTCCACCTTCTTCAGAAACGACCCTGCCTGTGCACCTAAATGGAGCAGTCGGCGTTTATACCGTTAGAGATGCTTTTACTTGTTTGAAGAAGTTGAATAGATCTTTTTTTTTTGTCGTATAAGTGCGTTTGGCTGCAAGATATTGCTAAGGTTTTGCTTTCGTAAGCTTTATAAAAAGAAATCGTATAGTCTTGTTTAAAACCATCCAAGTAATATTTAAACTATTTATTCGTCATAGTCCTATTTAGAGACTTCTCTATTTTCTGTCTCTTAAAGGGCTGATACAAATACTAAAATATATAATGCATTAATTTGTAAATTGCGAATTAGAATTATAAATTATCAGTTATGCCACACCTGCTTTCTAAAAGTTATAAAGCTATTCACTTATTCAGTGAATAATTACATAAATCAATCAAGTGTACAACTAATTAAAATTAGGAAGTAATTTAAGTAACAAGTGCTTCCGTATTTGGCAATGGTCTCTCGGCGCAACAATTTAAAAACTAGTTGATGACTGAAAATATCTTCCTCATTCAAAAACCCTGATACTCCCAAACACGAAAGTAGATTCTAAGACATACCCGCTCTTCACTGGAGCGAAAAATTAAAGCCGATCT
>QLNU02015360.1:30432609-30455456 GCA_006491805.2 Dysdera silvatica
GGTATCTTTATGTAACCGAAATTTTGCACTTGCATTTTTATACACACATTTCACCATGTCAATGTACACATTCTCGACGTCTGCTGATCTTAAAGAGTTGATGACTGCTGATGTTTTAATAGAGTCAAAGGCCTTCTCATAGTCAATAAATGCCACACACAATGGAAGTTCATATTCATGTGTTCTTTCAATTAATTCTCTTAATACTTGAATATGGTCCACTGTACTGAATCCACTTCGAAATCCAGCTTGTTCTCTTGGTTGAGCTGCATCTAATTTTTTCTGCAGGCGATGTGTTAGCACTTTTGTGAAGATTTTATAAATAGCAGGTAACAAGCTAATTGGTCGGTAATTTTTCAAATCCTCTTTATCACCTTTTTTATGCAAAAGAATTACTGTTGCAGAATCCCATTGGTTTGGTATGTTACCGCTGTTAAGACATTTGGTAAAGAATTTTGCAAGTATGTCTTCTACATATTCTCCAGCTTCTTTTAGGATATCTAATGTAATACCATCATCACCAGGGGCTCTTCCTTTCTTCATGCTTTTTATTGCAAATAAAACTTCTTCTTTTACTTTTTTCTTCCAGTGCAGAAAAGCGATTTTTTAATTCCAACTTGAATGCCTCGGTATTTACTTTCAGTTTCATTAGATCCACCCTCTTACTTACTTGTTTCCTAATGAGCTTCTGTCGTTCTAATTTAGTATTTAAGTGCACTTTACATCTCACCATTCGATGATCACTTCCAGTATTAAATCTGTTCAGTACACTGCAATCTTCAATAATTGATTTCTTGTTTGCCAGGATATAGTCAATTTCACTAGTTCCCCCATTTGGGTGTTTCCATGTCCATTTTCTTTGCGGTTTCTTCTTAAAAAATGAATTCATGATGCTAAGGTTTTCAGCTTCTGCAAATTCGATGAGTTGATCGCCACGTTCATTCCTTTCCCCATATCCGTATTTACCAACCGATGTCTCTCCTTGTTCCTGTTGTCCAATTCTTGCATTGAAATCCCCCATGATGAGCTTGATATGTTGTTTCCCTTTGGTGTGTAACTCTTTGATTTCTTCATAAAATTCTTCAACCTCTTCGTCGGTATGGCTTGATGTTGGTGCATATACCTGTACTATTTGAAGTTGGTATCGCTGGGTTAGTTGAACAACAAGCCTCGCTGCTCGATCTGATGTACTTTCAACTTCCAGAAGACAGTCTTTAATTCTTTTGTTGATTAAGAAGCCAACACCACTTGTTCTTCCAGTTTCCGTTCCTCTATAGTAAAACAAATGTCCGCTTTTCAGTTCCACCAACTCTTCACCTTTTCTTCTAATTTCACTGAGTCCTACAATGTCCCATTTGATCTTGTCTAGTTCCTCTTCCAATTCCTGAAGTTTTGCTTCAGAAGCAAGGGATCGTCCATTAAGTCGATTCGGATAAAGCACGGTTACGTACTCCTATTATCCAAGTTCGACGTAGTGGAAAGCTTTTGTGCACTTTCAGTCCACGAGTCGAACAATCGCTAGTTCTGTAGGCTTTGCTGCCCAGTTTTGTCACTGGTTGGGAAACTCTTAGATTCGGAGTCCATTGGATGAAATATCGCTTGTTGCGTATAATAATGAAGTAGGATTAAATATCTGGTTCTACTTCTGTATATATATATGTGTAGAGAGATTACAAAACTTTCTCAATTATAATTTACGTATGATATTAATTTAATTATAAAATATATGTGCATATATATTTTAGTTCAATGCTAAAGTAGCTTTATAACATAGTACTATTGGCATATAAATATGTAATAACGTTTATTCAATCCATATAACATCTGCAAATTTAATTTCTATTCGAATACAAAGCGATTTTGATATTTTAAACTCGAATTAAAAGAAATAAAAACAAGACAAAGAAAAAAGGGAAGAGGAAATATCGTGCGCTACCATTCAAAGTGTTTAACAAGATTTAGGCCGCCTTTGTCAATGTCATACAACAATTTGGCACAGTAATAAAAATCCATATCCCAGAGTGATTTTTTTTACCAATCTTCGCAGCGTCGTTCTGGGGAGAGTAATAGAACCACAATGTCGAAGTCGACTACAATGAAAGAATGTGTCTCGCTGCTGTGTTTCTTCTTTAGACGGGGATAAAAAACCTAAAAAGAAGGTTCAATTTTTTGGCATTGTCCCATGCGTGTGGGGGAATCAAAAATGACCCACAATATAGCTCATTGATTAACTTTTTTTTTTAAAAGCGATTTTTGCGGCGAACTCTGGAAAAATATCGACCAGTGCGTTCAGGACAAAGGATTGGCGGTTTTGGCTGAAGATACGTTTATTTTAAAGAGAGTTTCTGAAAAGCATGATTTTTGATCGTGACTCTTTTGTTGCTGCAGCATAATCCGCCTTGACTTCATTGTCATCAGAAACAATAGCAAGTATAATCTACTTTATGACACTGCCTAAAGCTTAGGAAGGCTCCAGATCGTCTAATGGCGAAAGGGCGATACAATGCGGGACTTTGGAAGAATTTCAGATTAAACGAATAACAATATGCGTCAACCCCAAACTATTATTTTGTATAAGACAATGATAAATGGGGTATTAAATTGTATTTCTTCTTTGGGTTACGTAAAGGCTACAATTCAGGGGTTGATTATTAAGAAAACTACTAAGAAAGTATGAATATCATAATGGTGGTTTTGGCATCTCTCCAACTGTTAGGTTCCATTGAAAGTTACACCTGAACAATACCTAAATACAAAAGAAGTTTAACTACGCCATTTCTATGCCTACGTGTTTATTGTTTTTATGTTGATTTTTACGCAAAAAAGTTAAATAAAATTGTTTTTAAAGCTAGTCAAGAAGGAGAAGATTCTTTTTGATAGGCATGTATAAAGGGGACGGAGAAAAGAAATATTGTATGCAGATGGGGTTAGTTTTACTTTGCATACTTTCACAGAGGAAAAGAGAAAATTTTATTCTACTTTACCTTTCAAAAAAGCTAAAGTATTGAGTTTAAAATTTATGGAAAACCAAGCCATGTCGATTTGCAATGTTTTTCAAAGAAGTTTCAATGTGCAACATGTCGTGTTTTCACCACATAGATATTTATGAAACTTGATAAGTTGATAAGGAGATATGCCACGGCAAGGAGACATAAATGGAATAATTTAACATACAATAATAGCACTTTCTTACACCAGGTGCAAATGTTGCTCTTTTGTGTTTTATTATTTAACGGTTTATTTTTCTAAAACCTTTTCACTAAATTGAAATTTGATATGTCATAAAATTCACAAATAAATTTAAAAAATTGTAATAATTATTCAGTATATAAAAACTCGCGAGAAAGAGTTATTATATCTTCATTAAATATAATTCATAAATTCGAAAGGCAGATTCACATAAATTCAGTGAAACATCGAAAATAATCGTGTTGGAATTAGTGATGGACACTGAACGTTTAAATATTCTTGACTATTTGTAGAGAGTAAAAGGTAATAAATGCAAACTTACCAGTCTAGACATCGTCTTGGTGTTTTAAGAGAATAGAAAAGCAGCAAAAAGGACAAACTGATATTAAAAGCAATTCTTCTTCGGCTGGTAATACAAAAGAAAAAAATCTATTAAAATAATATTGAAATATATGGATAAATATTAAAATCAGAAAAACAAGACCTTATCACGAATATGATAAAAACGTGTAAGTGTTGATTTCCGATTTAGCTTGTTATCCTTTGTAAACTATTTTTTGTTTATTATACTACTAGATACTGAAATCCCCTCCCCACATAACCACATATTTGAACAGATTATTTTCCTGCGATTATGTTTCTCCTTTTGCTGCACATGTGTAAATATTCAATAAATTAATATTTTATCGCTATATGTACTCTGTATTAATTATTACCATAATAATTCACTCATTCTAAATGGGGCAATTTCAATGTCAATTATGGATTCGTTCAGTTTGCAATGTCCAGAGTTTACTCCCAACTTGAACCAAAAATAATGCTTACTGTATTCTGGGGGTTGGTTTCAAAAGCCTTTAAAGGCTCGGATTCCTCGGACAGATGTGGGTCTGAACTGTGGGTTCTGCGGGTCTGAAGAAGTTTACGAACTTAACTCTGCATTAAAAGTAAAATAAAAAACTATACGAGATAGTAATTATACATCATTTTCGGATTAGTAAAATAGTAATAAGATACTTATATTAAGAGGAGCCGATTATGTTCACTTAAACCTAATTGCCATAAAATGCTGTGCTGAATATCAGGAAAAAAAAGTCTATCGTCCTCAATCAATGACGCTGATCATCTAAAATATACAAAATTCGGAATTGGAGTAGATTATACGGAATTTTTGGTAAGCCCTATTAGATATAGGGCTGCAGTGGCAAGTTGCTGTAACCAACAGTAATCTAGGATGGTACTTTTGTAGTGACCATGATCGTACGTTTAGAAAAACCGTATTAAGGTATGTGACCCATTTTCTGTCAGTTTCACCTTCAAGAGTAAACTTTTAAATACTGTTCAAGGGTTCAGGAATACACCTGAAAAATGATGAGTCCTTTATTGGAAAGCCAAAGGAACCTACTAAATAGAGTTGAAATCATTTAGGTTGCACAGATTAATACTTGCAGTTGGATGAAGCAATGTTACAGATATAAATTATACATGTTACTTTCTCATATGTATATAATTCTGAGCACCAGACATACGCATTGCTGTAACTTCTAACGGCTTATTTCACTTCATTTACCATTAATTTTATCCTATCCTGGTTAATATATGTGCTGGAAAGGAATCTACAGAAGATGATAGTGTATTTTGTTACTCAATAAATTATAACAGTAAACACTTACGTAGATGCAAATTATATTACAAACCAATACCTTTTAAGAACACGCAATTGCATTCTCTCTAAAAGTGATTGAGAAGTTTTAAAGTAAGAAAAAGGGGTATATATACGTATATTACTTCACCACACGACAACAATCCCTTCATCCATGGAAAGAAAGAAAAACTGCAGTGAAGCCGTATCAGAAAAATGCCCTTTGAAACAAAACGACAATTTATATAATAAGAGCGTTTAGAAATCCTTCTTATCGTAAAGCATTTGATGTAACGCTTCGATAAATGCTCAGAAAGTCTTGAAAATAACGTAACTGACACGTGTGATAGATGCCCGAAAACAAATACGGAAGAAGAGTTTTACAGTACAAATAAAAGATCTTTCCTTATCGGCCGACTATTGGGAATTGCTCTAGTCATAAATTCTGTTTATGTCACCCAAAGTGCGATGAACAAAGCTAGACATAGGATACAGTGAGACAAAGGGTAGATATGCTCCCTTTCATTTCGCTCATTTCCCTTCGCCGCCTTTTTAGCTGCAGTTACAAATGGAAAAAGTGTCAAATTGGATTTGCCTATCGAAAGGGATGTCATTATGTATTCCTCTTAAGCTGTCCATGAGTTTTCTTCATCAACGAAATAATTTCCTACTGTCAGATTAAGAAACCTGGAACGGCCTCGTTTTTGCCAAAGTAAGATGCATGGACCAATTTATCGACAGGGTATATTGAAGGTGACAAATACTCAATTTTAGCGGGTTTCTAGGCATTGGATATATAAGGAATGATAAATTAGAAAGTGTTTATTTATCAAGGATTGAATAATACATTAGTATATCTTTACCTTTTACTCCTTAGGACGCTGCGACCATATGCTACAAGCATACAAAATCCCATGCTGGGCAGATACAGAACTCGTTCTGCGATTACAAAACCGACTGGGAAAAACAGATTGGTTGCTGGTAAGAATGGGACAATCATCAACAGGAGACTCTAGAAGATTAAAAAAGCCATAACGATTAGTTTAAATGAAATATTATGGAAAATTGAACTAATATTTCTTACCACGAACGTTTACTTCAGTCTTAAAGTTTTAGAACAGTATTCATTTTAAAGCTGAGAATTAATTTGCCTATTATTTTCAAGAATTAGTTCTTTTGTTCAGATTCTAATGGAATAAAGCTTATTATTAAAATTTGTATTTATATTCAAAGTTTTAAATCATCTTTTAACAAACACATACATAGTATTCAAAATTACTTTTAAAATTATGCACATCTATTATTTTATAGAATATTGTGCTTTCATTTTTGTCGACGATAGTTTCTACTGGCATTCTATGGATATTAACCAGAAGTGAATAGTACTCAAACATCCCCCCCTCTTTTATAATCCTTTTCTTTTAGTACACTAGTAATTCCTCGATACGCATGTTCTAATCTACTCTGTACCCGATATATTTTATAAGTACTGTTCACTTTCGGTGTTATATCCTTTGCCGTGCTCGATGTAAATGATTGCGTTTATATAATGTGTTTTCGAATATAAGGCAACGTATTTTCCGTATATAAAGTGTTAGTATATAACCGAACAATATACAATAATTTGTACATATGATGTTTCTTATTTAATACCAAGGTTTCAGTGCTTAATCAGTTTCGTTGTGTGCGCAATTGCTTTATTTTGAATTCAAGATATAATCCTGTATTGTTTGTGTGATTTTTCAGAATATATTTAATGTTTTAATCACCTCAGCCGATAGGAAGGATACCTGTTTATATTGCATTTTACATTACTGCAATACTTGCCTTAGTCACAAACTTTAAAATATAATTATATTTTCCCTTTTAATATATCTATTTTCAGTTAGTTTAGTAATAATTTTGCCAGCTAATCGCTTTATATATAGAGTTAAAATTCAATAGTTGAATTGTTAAAGCTTTAAGTAAGGTATCCTAAAAGTATTTAATCTAGTATCAGTCTGTAAAATTCTGTTAGTTTCTCAGGCATTTAATTATTTGAAACTTTTGACATTGCTATTTCTCATCGATATGATATATATTTCTTATCGAGAACTGTTACTTAATATAAGATACTTTTGCACATACTCTCAATTTCGTTTGTTTATTGAAGACTGACATTTTTAATCATTCCTGAGATTAGATGGTGGATATCAGGTAATACTAAAATGGTTTCTGAATGATTAGTGATCGGCACTCAGGAAGGATAACGTTCTTTGGAATACATTCATATTAACTCAAGTGAGATTTTTCCTAAAATATATCCATTAATTGAATAGGCTCACTAAATAGAATGTATTTTATTCCAAAATATGTTCCTGAACTAGAATGTATTTGCATTAAATGCTGCAAGAATTATTTTCATTTTAGGCCGTCTAAATTTCCCGATTTAATTTCGAATTTTTGGGATGAGTAATTCATGCTAAATATTTAATAATTTTAGTTAATTTACTTCAATCAATCAACCAGAAGTTTATTAACATAAGTGAATGAAAGAGATATATCCGAAACCTACATAAGTGAAGTTACAAATTATAATCTTTCATCATATAAATGTGGTCACAAGTAAATGCTGTAGCATTACTCGATCGAGACCCTATACTACAACTAATAAATAATTAATTGGTGTATTTTTCATTGTTTAATCACCTTTTACTCTATTTCGATGGTGTCATTCGGTTATAGTACTGTTGCCCTTAAAGAATTTGCATTTAGTCTTGAAAGAATCTAAAAATGTATTTCACTTTAATCAAATAAATTTGTTACAACTGAATAGATTTTTAAATGTATTTTCAGCGTTATTTATTTTTATCAATTACCTCGGCATGTTCTGATTATTTTAAAGCAATGTGTGAAAGATCAATATCACTTAATAAATCAATGTTGTGCTTCAAATTTTGTCTTAAAATTAATGACTTTCTCTAAGGAACATTTCTCATTAAAGATTTGATCAAGTTCTTTGTCAAATTCTATTTGAAACTTTCTGACGATGTACTCTCGTAATTGTAGAAGAACTTTTTCGCGTTAATTCCTCTCTTCATAGCTCCTGTTTCTCTTTCCCATTTTCGCCCTCCCATTTTCCGTCAAAACACTTCAGAACTATGTGGAGCTTTAAAGTTTTGTTATCTTTTAACTGACGGTATAGTATTAAACTTGTCTCTCTTCATCTTTCTTTACACATATCCCTTCCCGAAAGAGTTTATTATTTTATTGTATCGTAGATTTGTGGGTAAATATTCCGATGTTTTGGAAGAAATTGCTGGTTTGGCAATCTGCATAATTGCGTGGTGCAAATGGAAAATCGTAGAGTGCTGTGGAAAAATAAATCTAGCCGCTACCACAAATAAAACCAAAGTACCATCTGACTACATTAGTCATCACATTGTACAAGTATTTACAGAGGCTCGGAACAATTTCGTAGCCAGACATGTAAATTCGCGTTTAAACTGAACTGTTGGCTAACGAAATCTAGTATCTAGAGCAGAGGTTCCCAATCTGTGCTCCGTGGAGCCCTTGGAGCTCCACGGAAACACTGAAAATGAAAGGACACTTTTAGAAAAATGAACTCACTTGTCCAGTAAAAACTAAGTAAAAGTCCTTAATTTTTAGAAAACTATTTTTCATCCTATTGCGATTACTACATTATTATCTTAATATCACACCAGTGGCATAGTAATTAACTTATATATAGACCCTACCTAAAGAACACACATTAAGTGTTAAAAAGAGTCGAATTTGTTCTTAAAAAGGGCTCTGCTAGCCAAAAAGTTTAGAATCCTTTGGTCTAGAGCAGGGGTCTTCAACATTTTTCAGTCCAAAGGACAATTTTGCTTATTAGTGTTGGCATGCGGGCTGCACCACTATATCAGCAGTATTAAGACTGAATAAAGGCGAATCCAGGGTACGCAACAAGCGCTCCCTTGATCAGAATAGAATTCAATAAGCCTTAAGTAAAATTTTTGCTTTTAAATCTCTGTTGCAGTGCAAATCAATAAAACTACTCCTAATGCCCATATACGCTAGAAAACTGAAGTAAAACACGACTGAGGGAAGACCGCGTATTACTTTAGTTCTTTAACGTTTTAAGATATTTATTACGAAGTGTGAAAATGTGAACAGAATAAAATACATATATTTAGGTCTCACAAGGAGAAGGTGACTTTATATTTGTGTGAAATAATTTGAATTTTTCATGAGCCGGTGGGCCGCAAGTGGCCCGGGAGCCGAGGGTTGAAGACCCTTGATATAGAGTTCTATGTGTTTCCCACTAACACAGCGTGTACCAGTGGCGTCTCGTAAATTGGAAATGTGGGTGTGCTGCTAATATATCATAAATTAAATTATGATTTTAACGTAACACACAAAAGTATAAAAAAAACTTTAAATACCGTAGAACACCGTTATGTGAACTTTGCTAAACAGAAGTGATCTGCTACAATATTTTTTCCTTAAATTATTATTCTCTTCTTATGTAGACACCCGTTCAGTGTTTCTAGAAAAAATGCTCATATTTATTTTCTATATTACTCCGGCCTTAAGAAAGAAATCAGTACAAATTGTAGATATCGGATATACACAACATTTTGTGCATATATATCGAATATATGAAAAGATATCTGATTATTTAAAAAGCAGTTACTACCTTATTTAACACCTATACATACTTTATGGCGTTTTTTATTAACAATATAGTATTTTAATAATATATAATGAAACGTGTTTTTTAACAACATTTTTTAGTTTCTTTGTGCTCTTATACTGAAATTTTTGGAATTATACGGAATTGGGTTTGCCCTCTTTATTTCAAATACTCGAGGTTCTATTCTATTGCTTAAATATTCCAGCTTAACGATGTACAGTTCAACCGTAATTTATTCCGAAAAAAAAATAAACAAGCAATATAAGAATGACCCACTCCTGACTCAAAAACAGACGGAAAATGAATGGAAACACCAACATGCGCGATGGTAGTAAAGTCTAATAAAGACTAGTAAAACATTTACAGCTCCGAGTCGACATTTTAATCAATGTTCCCACTAACGTTGCAGCTTTAAGAAATTACGAATAGCTAAGTGCGAAAACAATATAAAGAGATTAGAACAATGGGATGCGAATAAATAAAAGTATAATTTTCGAAACAAATTATCTTTTAGGGAGTGCTGCAGCTTCGCAGCTCTCATGGATGAGCTGCCACTGATGTGTGCATATGGACGCACTGCCGCGCTCTTGCGGACTGCAGTCAACATTTAACTTGTAGCAATTGAATTAGCGATGTGCCAGATCGCTCAATTACCGAATCACCTAACGAATCTGGTCGCTTATGATCGATGGGCAAAGCCATTCAGAGCCCGATTTGGCCATCGGTAAATTGAATACTCAGCGGCTTAGGGTAATCGGTTGATCATTTAATCTAATTTTATTTAAAACGTACTAAAAACGCACTAAACGTACTAAACCTACGTACAATGCAGTCTAAATATGGGGCACGCTCAATTCCGAAGAAACTGAATGAATGCAATGTTATAAATCGCTACTGCAAAGTTTCATTATGAGAATATCTCGGATCCGAAGTTTCTTTATGTAAATACCTTAGTTTCAAAAGTTTTTTTCATAAACCTACATATATCTCGGGTTATTTTTCGTTTGGAAAATTCTACGATTTCACTTTATTTGCCCTTTATATTTTCATTTTAGTGCTGAAAAGTATCCAACCAATTTTTTATAAAAATGTATTTTTCAGAATCTACAAATATTCCGGATATTGGATGTTTTCATAATCAGTATTTCTAAATTCAAAAACCGACGACAAAGAAACAATTGAGAAGCATCATGGGTTTACTAAATTATTACAGGGATCACGTTCCAGATTACGCTACCTTAGCATCTCCGCTAACAGACCTAACGAAGAAAGGAGTACCTAACCAAATTCCCTGGGAAGCCAAACACGATCTGGCTCTGACTACGTTGAAGAAAAGACTAATGGACGCCTTAGAGCTTCATACTCCGAACTATTCGTTACCGTTGACTATCGATACTGATGCGAGTCTGATAGGTGTGGGCTGCTGTTTATCACAGATCAATGGAGATGGGAAGGAATATCCCATTGCTTTTGCTAGCCAAAAATTGACTAAAACACAACAAAATTGGTCAACAATTGAAAGAGAAGCTTATGCGATTGTGTTCGCGTTGAAAAAATTCGAACATTATGTGTTTGGAAACAAAATTTTCATACGTTCAGACCACAACCCATTGGCGTACCTAACGATGTCCTGCCCTCAAGGACCAAACTACAAAGATGGTCATTATCACTCCAAAGGTTTGATTTAACCATTCAATATCGAAAAGGTAAAATCCATACAAACGCGGACAGCATCAGCCGCCTACATGATAACGAAATGAACTAACCGATAATGTAAACAACAAATAAGAACTGGTGAAATAAAGTGGAAAAGACGAACTGTGTGCAAATTACGCAAAGGAGATGGTAAGACATTATCAACAAATGAATTCTATGATACGTAGTGAATTTGAAAATGAGTGTATTTCATGTATTATAAATGATATGTTTTTAAAATTTATCGACGCATTTATATTTTTAAAAATTTACTTATACATTTATATTTGGAACGTACTTGAATCTTTATATTTTGGAATTTATTGATACATTCCTTATTCGAGAATTATGTATAATATAATGGTTTAGATTGATAGATAACGTTGTTATGATTATGTATAATATATGAGAATGGTGGGTTTTTTTAACTAGCCAATATTATTACTAGGAAATGAGATTGAATTTATATAAGTGTGTTGTAATGATTGTGTAAAGTTTGTTTAAATTGAGCAAGCTTGTAGAGGCAACATATTACGGTGAAAATATGTCCCAGATTTGAGTAGGACTTTCGGATAGTTAACGTTCATTATGCCTTTTAATAATATGAAGATAACGGTGAGTCTTGGTAAAACTATATCTTTGATTATGTAACATGATTGTTTTAGATTTAGTTTTCTTTCACTAGAGAATGAATTGTATGAGGAAAATGTATAATTACTCGTGAGTAATGTTATCAATGTATGTTTATAATCTTGAACCAGAGGAAGCTTATGTTTCTTCATGTAAACTATATTAATGGAAAATTGTTCATCGAGTAATAGGTCGATTAACAATTTTAAAAGGAAGAGGGAAGCAGATGTTATGCCTTTAAATAAAAGTTAAAGCCCTTAAACCAAATTAAATTAATTAAGATCCAATAGTATTAAATATTTCGTTTTTCCAATGTATTTAAATATATAATAGCAGCTAGCTTGAAAGTCTTGTACACGCGCTCAATATGTAATAACCAAAGCATTGAACTTATGGCGTACATGGTCCATATGGATCTATAAAAGATTTCATTGGCTCCCGTAACATCTCTTCCCATTGGTTAAAATTCCAATAGTCCCATTGGATAAAGTTTCGGATGTATCAAAACTATAAATAAGAAATATACAACAAACTCAAGGAGAATGCCTTTGAATCTTGTCTGGAACCGAATGTAAGCGCGGCCGGGCATAGCTCGAAATGACCTCTTACGTTATTAAATGAAATATCTATAATATCTTTTAATTTACGTGAATAAATTGTTGGTGTTTAAAAAGTGCATATTCTTCTCAACTTAACAATGGATACCACGAATCTTATCAACATGTAGTTATTTACGATGCTGTACATCCAACAAAAATGTAAGTACTTTACATTTAATTTCCGCTCAAGGAACTGTTTAAGTGGGAATGAAAAAACCCACATACCTTTAAAAGGAAGATAGGACACCTATTTTCATTGTTTTATTTGTTCATGCGATTTTCTGTTCGCTAATTGTCATGTGGATTATGGATTAACAAGCAAATATGCCCCGAACATTCGCTTGCGGTTTTAATTATATACACTTATGTCCATTGTTGAAGATGGTGCATTTTATGAAAAGCTATTATTAGAATTTGATTGATATAGATTAGATGGGTATTAGATAGGCCAACGCAACTCAGTCGAAAATAGTTATAGCTCTCACTTTCAATATACTTTCATTTTCATGAATTTATTTAAATAAATATTTTATAGTCTTTAACTGTGGATGATAGCAAGTATTTTTGTCGCAGTACCTTTTTCGGAATCAAAATATAATATTTTTTTTAAAGTAAATTAAAATAAAACTTCTCAAAGGATTTCAGTTCTTTAACTATATGAAAGAGAGGAAATTATACATGTTGCCAATTTTAGTAACGTTCTATACTTGCCATATATCTACATGCTTTGAATTAAAAAAATTACTTACGGAATTGTCTAAATACACGAATACCTATTGCTTTCCTAGTGTACATTTATAATGAAATGGGAATTTATAATACGATTATAATACGTTTTGCTTATAGCAAATTATTGACACTAGGTGTTGTGGAAAAGATGCAATTGGATTACAGTAATCTAAGTATGTAAAGAATCGAGTTGTGGAAAGTCAAGTATATGCGTTTAATGTGAAGAACTCTAAAATGTGACCTCCGGACATAGAAATAATACACATTATCATTATATGGATATACAAAATCTAATTTTATTGCATATTTGGTCGAATTAAAACAACTTTTCCAGTTAGTGTAAAGATACTGAAAGACAGAGAAGGTGTGAAAAAACAGTATAGTTAGAGAATTTTTCCATTTACATAGAATTAGTTCTAACAAAATATACGATTCAGTTTGTTGTACGGTGACGTAGGGATGATGCGTTTTCCTGCCGTACAGATGACCAGGGTTGGAAGCCCGCTCATACAGTATGCTTTTTCTACCGATTCGTATTCCAGGGGTTAATTCCCTAAGCGCCAAATGATTTGAATTTTCTGGTAAACTGTAAGCCTTGGGAAGGCAGGATATTTGTAATTCTTGACCCGTAAAACATAATCAGTTTAGTCTAAGAATCATTCGCTAAAGAGGGTAGTTAAATGATGAAGTAGGTTAGGCGATGAATTAGTTAGCGGACACCTACAAGACTGATAAAATGACTTGAGAGTCGGAAGTGCAGGAAAATATTGCTACTGTCTGTTCACGAAAAGAAGTCCACTGATACGGTTATCGGGAGGTGACGCCAAAAACCGGCTAGACGCTTATAACAATGTAGGACTTCATGCTCTGCACTCGTTTTTGGCGACTGCCAAAAACAATTTTTGAAAGTGGAGTCCTACCCTGCTGCAAGCAGATAGCAAGTTTGTGACGTCACCTCCCGTTATTTCTAACTGTTCCATCGGACTTCTTTTCGTGAACAGACAGTAAATAGAATGTGTTTTCTTTAAAATTAATATAGTGCAGGGATGATTTCATTATTTGGGATTGTAATGCTTAAATAGGAATTATGATAAGAGGAAATAAAGAAACAGTGAAATGATAACTGTTTTCGTCATATTAAGATTGTACGTCAAAAACATGCGTTTATAAAAGGAGCTTTTGGAGTGGATTAATCTACCACACAATGAAAAGTTTCCTAATAAAAAAATTGGGGTTTCAAGTTCCAGTTGACAAGAGTTTTTTAGCCCAATTTTTCTATAGAAGACGCGAAGTATGGTTTATTTAGGGGAACTTTGCGAGCTAGTATATGTAGTGTTCACCATAAGTCGTGCTAGAATAGAAGGTTGAGGTCCATCACGGGTGTATTTTTATGCTGTTCATACAAAACATCAACACAGAAGGCCCTCGTAAATATATTGTATATAATATATAGACAGACAATTAATACGCTTATTTATTTTTATTAACTGAATATCTTAAACTTCATGCTATAAACTTTAATTAAAACGCATATTATGGCCGTTTGTTACAAACATAAGGTTTTTGTATACGTTATATTGTTAATTTCCTTCGGTTTAATACAATCTAAAGAAATATAAAGAGACTCGAAATACAATGACTGAAAATTTTAAAACAGACCTCGATTGTCGCAGTGTATGTCAGAATTAAAAATTCTGTAGCAAACTAAATTCTTTTTAAAGGCAACCACGTGAACAAAAAATTAAAGTACAACAGAGAATTCAAATAACTATAAAAAATAAAGAAAGTAAAAGAGGGAAAAGAAAACGCGAGCGTTGAAATTGCGTCAATGACTCTTTAGGAACGACAAAAAATTTGCTAATTAAAATGTTTCGGGGTAAATTTCTTTTTTAATTCTTTTTCTTAAATTAGGAAGGCAATAGCGACTTAACCGTTACAAGAATATCTTTTAAGAAAATTACGCAAATTACCTTTAATGTAATTTAATTTGAATTCCAAGAGGCTATTACTGAGAAGGAAACAATTACTATCTAATAATTATATTTTTCGTACCAAAAACCCAAACAGGCGAGAAAGTACAAAATACCTGAGCCGTGACAATTACGTAGCTTATTACCGAATGTATATAAATGCACTTTTTATATATATAGTTTTTCATCTATTTCAGTTTTTAAAGCTCTGCGGTACGGGTAGGAGGAATGGACATTAATAAAATATCGTTTGGGCGTTGAAATTTAAGCGACGCCGCGCCGTCTTTTAATGAATCATTCATCTATTTCCGTTTCATTTGGGTTGACAGCAGAAGAGAAACAGACATAAAAATACTTTTCTTTGTCTGTTTCATAGATGCATCCCCGCTTTACCACGTTCCGTTTTTAAGCTCAAAATAAATGGAAACTGATTATAATTAAGCAGCGTTAAAGAGGGGAGGGATGTGGTAAATAATGATAATAAAATTTACAAATATATTCCGGGCCTGTTTAATGAAGAGACGTCTCATTCACCAAAATTAAGGGGGTGTATACACGCTTTCGCAGATTATGAGAACGTGCGCTTGCTTAATAATTAAAATAATTAATTAATATTCCAAATTAAAATTCGTTTTTCATTCTCTCGTTAACTTTTACTTACCAAGTATTCTGCTGGAATAATAAGAGCTTTTTTAATTCTCCTTGCAGACTACCCTCTAATTCAGTGGAGAGTTTTCATTATGGCTGTACGTTCTGATTTTAATTATCGCATTTTTTATTCTTCATAGCAAAAAAGAATCTCATTTAAAGGTACAATGTCTTTCATTATGTATAATTAATATTTATTATTTAAAAGAGACTTCATGGAACAAAATTTCGTGATTTCTTTCTTACAGCATTTAATCCTATATTTTTTTAGACTCCGAAATTGGATGAAAAAGTATTTTATGTTCGCACGTGAAAAGAAACATTTGTTGCAAAATTGAATAAAGGAATGCCTATGTTGCCGTTAGATTATTTTATTTTTCGTGTCAGTTTCTGCGACTATTATTGATAAATTAATAAATTATTTTCTTGTAAAAAATTAAAAAAAGGGCAGTGTCATAGGAGGTTGAAAATTTTTGTCTAAGGCAGCATTTTGGAAGTTAAAATTATGCAAAATTCAAAATCTAAGACAATTTTATGATATGCCTATTGCAGAATAAAATTTCTCATGTCTAGCCGATATTGGATTCCGACACTAGATAGGTTAAGTAAAGGACCTCTCTGAACATTGCATTGTATAATTCAAATAGAAGTCGGCATTTTCTCAAAAAAGGGTTTGTATTTATAAATCATGTATTTCTAATGTCGAATACTTTCTTCATTATCGCATAATTAGAAAATGAGAGAAAATTGAATTTACACGATTAATTTGTGCACAATTCACATGCAAAAAAATTAAATCGATATTTCTGGTAATATTTAAAACATTAAACAATGGTACTTCCAATTTAATTTTGAAAACAACTGTCAAGAAGGTAATTGTTAAATACGAGGGCGGTTCAAAAAGTAAGGTAATAAGTCCTCTCAGAGATGAACTTTATTCCACAGGCAGATGTACAGATGCACAATAGTAAGCCACACTGGTAAACATCACTTTTCAACATAGCCACGATGCTTCTCCAAACATTTGTCCCAACGGTACACTAATGCATCGATTCTAACATTGAAAAATCAGCGTTGAGTCCCACTACGTCATGGAGGCTTACTGAACGTCCGTATTCTTTGTAAATCGCCTACCCAGTTGCGGATTTAGGTTGGGGTCGGGCCACCAAATATAACCGGGTTTTTATTATATTGCCTATGTGCACAGGTGCCGCCAGAGGCGCCCGAGTACATGGGCAAGAATTTGTGCCTCCAATTTTTTTGTTAGGAGCCGCTACTGCGCCTACAATTCAGGTGCTTCTTCACAGGCCCGAATCGATGGCAGTTTTGTATTCCTTGGAAGGTGGTGACGATAGGTGCTTCCATGACATGGATGCTTGCTTCGTCTGAGGTGTCGCATGATGCACCCACGGTGCATTCCCTGTAACGATACGATGAAGGAACGGAATGCCTTCCTCATTAAATCGCAACCAGTTCATGAGAGGCAATCCCATTCTCGTGGCTTTTTGGTGGTCTATAAGTTGTCTAGGCACCCAGAATGAACACGTCTTCTGGTACATCAGTTGTTCATGAACGATATTGTGCAAACTGCCCACTAAGGTGTTGGGTTCTTTAGAAATATCACTAAGTGAAATAAATGATTATCTTGAATAAGAGCTTCAATATTGTCATTTGTGTCGGACGTGCTCGACCGACCAGATCGTTACTCATCTTGCACATCTGTCGTCCTACCTTTATTGAACTCAGGGCACCAAAACCCCAACTTGTTTACGTGACATCACATCACCACTATAAACTTCAACAAGTTGACGATGAATTTCTTCTCGTGAAGTTCTTTTAGACGAAGAAGCCTTATCACACTACGCATTTCAACATTCGAACATGTTTCCGTTAACGCAGCCATCTTACAACTGATAATTCGTCACGTTAACTTAACACCTGCCCTATCTACCGGTGGCGTTCGAGTGTTGTGGTATTTTGCTGCTCCCCAGGCAGGAAATGTGAATAACAGGAGGATTATTAAACCCGTGAAAGCTCTTGTTATCTTACTCTTTGAAATGCCTACGTAACTTTTATGGACGCATTTTATTAAATCAGAGTCTTTTTGAATAGAATATTTTACTCAGCAACTTCGTTCCAATTAACGACGGTATTTTGTGGCCTTGGCAAATGCTTCAAGGAATAGCACATATTCCGATTAAACCCTTAACTTCCAGACATTTCTACTAACAGAACTAACGAAACAAAACCTTTACTTCCATTTTTTGGAAAGAGCTATTTATAAATCCAGGGATAAAGCCCCTTCTCACGATTTAATACTGAACAGAAATACGAATGTTCGATTGAGTTTAAAAAAAAATGGATTATTTGCGAACGAACCAAATTTGGCGAAAAACAGGAATACATGTCAGACCTGTTGCGATTTTCACTTCTGATTAAGAATAGGTTTACAAGTTTGGCAGTTTATCCAAGTCATATTTATAACAGTTGGCTAATTTCAGAAAGCGTTTTAGAAAACGCTATTATGAACAATGGAAGTTTGCTGTTAGGCTTGTCTCCGTTCGTACACTCTTAAAACCCATCTAAGATCAAGTTTTTATTCTAGAATGATGTAACATGCCCAGGGCACCTAAAATATCTTCACTTGCCAAAATTATTAGACAGTTTATTTATTGTGTTTCTCACTTTTAATAAGATTAACAAAAACTTGATTATGTGTTTCGAGATGTCATATAATAGAGATAATCGACTAAAATACCTCGCAATCGCTAGTCGTAATACTGAGACGTACTCTTTTTTAAGAAGTTCAGAAGTTTTTTCTTGACTTCTTAATCCACTGCGCAGCTAGTTGCTCATAAATAAAGTAAGAACCTATCTCGAAACTGTTTAAGTGGTAAATCTCTATATCTCGAAATGAATGTATTTTCCTGCATTTCCTATCTGTATTACACATAGAAACCACTATACCTCGATTTTTTTTTCTTATTCCTGCGAGATTCGTGATAAATAGGTTCTGTTGTACTTACACGATTTCCAACATATTTCAGTTTCTTCCACATTTTTAGATCTCACTTCGTTAGACCATATTGTTTTCAAAGGTTTCATTTCTTAAGACTTCTTTCCTGGTTTACTTTTCTTAAACTGCATTTAGCGCTTTGTGATGCAAGTTCGTAAGTACGACGGCTCCTGCTGCCGTCATGCAGTTGTTATATAGCTGTGCAAATATCTATCAATAAAGAGTAGTCTTTCAGGTAATTCTGGAAAATATGCTTATTAAGTGCCATTACCGATTTCATACAGTATCCTTGTTGATTTGAAACCTTTTGTCTTTCTACTTTGCAATGAAGATGCTGTTATACGAATTTTCAGTGCAGTATGTTTACTTATACAGGGTGGTTAGTAAAGTCCTTATACACGCAGATAACTGTCGAACGGAGAGAGTTATATGTATGAACGTGATGTGTAGGTATAGTAAAGTGACTATGCGTTACAAGATGAGACTGCGTGCAGCGTCCCTAGCGGAATAATTGAGAACTTAGAGTTGCTATCTCGAAAACTGTTCAAGATACGGGGAAAAGTCAATTGCAAAGTTGTTAAGCACCAGCTAGTTAGTACGAAACGATTGTTTTTGTTTTTTTTTCACCGCCTTAATAGGGCAAAAATCGTGATTTAGGAAGTTTAAGTACAGGATGCCCCTGCGTGACAGCTTTTCCTTCATATAGCTATGTATAGAGGGAAAGCTTCAGGTAGGGGCGATTCTTTCATTGCGCACACAACTTTAAGGGTGGTTTAGTAAAGTCATTATACACGCTGATAACTGTCACACTGCGAGAGATAGATGCATGAATATGATGTATATGTACGTACTGTATACGTAGTGAAGTGACTATGCGCTACAAGGTGAGACTGCGTGCAGCGTACAAATACAAATTTTATTTTCATGCCATTTTTACATTTGCCATTCTAACATCATCAGTTGACATTACATACCTAGCGGAAAAATTCAGAACGTAGATCTGCTATCTCGAAAACTATTCAAGAAACGGAAAAAAAAAAGTTAATTACAAAGTTGTCTCGTATCACTGATGCAGTACGAAATGATACATGAATTGCGGGAATAGAACACGTCAAACGCTAATATGTGGGTATTTGGTTCGGCAAATGTGAACAGCGTATTACTGTGTGTCATTATGTGTGCTCATTACGTGTGGCCACCGTCGGCCACAATACGCGTTTGTATCCTATAGAGCATTTATTCTCGCACATTCAGTAGCATTGCAGACGTGACGCTTGTACAGGCATTGGTAATGCGACTGCCGACATTGTCCACAGTCGTCGGTTAGGTGTGATAGACCTGTCTTTTGAGATGCCTCAAAGGAAGAAGTCCAATGGGGTAAGGTCCGGTGACCGTACAGCCAGCTCACACTACCACCCTAGCCAATGACCTGTTGGCGGAATGTGTGGGACAAGAATAGTTGTGCTGTGAGGAGGAGCGCCGTCATGTTGGAACCACATGGTTCTCCGCTCACTCAATGGAACATCATGCAAAATATCCGATAGTACGCTCTGTAGCAGATGCAAATATCGACGTCCCGTTAATGTGCCCTCGTAGTACATAGGTCCAATGAGTCTGTTGTTCAAAATACCGCACCACACATTAACAGACCACCACCACACCTGATGTCGGACTGGTCGTCTCCATAAAGGATTTTCGAGAGCCCAATAATGTCCGTTGTATCTATTTAACACCCCGTTGCGGGTGAATTTTGACTCTTCCGTCCAAAGGAAGTTTTCTAAAAAATTCGGCTGCATATCTAAGGTGTTCGTAACGAAGTTTCACCAATTAAAACGTCGCTCAGCATCCCCTGGAACTAGTGACTGCAGCAGTATTCCACGGTAGGGGTGAGCTCCCACTTGCTGCAAGATTTGCCGCACACGACGGCCTGTTAGGCCACACATCATACCAACTTCTCTTGAACTGCACCGTGGGTGGGCCAGAACATAAGCTAAAACGTCCTCTGGTTGCACACCCTGACTTACACATGCGTGGCGACCTGAACGGGGACGAGGTGTAAAGCTACCCGTCTTTTTCAGCCGTCGAACCACATTAGTGATGGTCATTGCAGTCGGATGGAGTCCCGAAGTAAAACGTACGACATATTGTTGTGCACTTTCTCTTGCATTACGACCACATTCCCCATATAACAGCACCATCTCGCAATACTCGTTGTTGGAATAATTCGCCATGTACTATGTAACTACAGACGTTTAATGCACGGTTTCACTTCTCACACTGTCTTACACTCCTTGCCTGGCCACTATTTTATGCTTACCGATAACGTATGACGTAGAATACACATTTGCATATCATCCGCTTTGTGACGAGATTATGTGTGCAATGAAAGTATCGCCCCTATCCGAAGCTTCCATGAAAAGCTTCTGGGAAAAAGTCCAGGGGCCTTGGGCCCCATCTTGATTCATCGGCCACCTTACCGGATAATACATATCCATTCTTTCTTTTCTGTTTATTTAACTTTAAATTAACTACTCCCCTGTGCCCTAGTTAATTTTGGTAGGAAATTTATTTCATTTTAATTAATTGGCTCAGATGAATAACTGTTCGTAGTCAAACCCGAAATTGGATAGTTTATCATTTTCATTCAGAGTAGAAAATCTCTGTTTAGATGGAATTAATAGCTCGGGTCTTTTTGTCATTCCTTGTTTATTGTCGAATGACAAGAATTCTAGTGTGTGAATTACGGATTAATGTCTGAGTCTTGTTAGTTTTGTAAATATCTGGTTGGGAAATTGTCCCACCCTGGAGCCAACCATTTTGGATAATGGCCATATGTAGAAGAAATGGTATTTTTGTAAAACCTAAAAATTGTTTTATTAAATGTGTAAAAATTATTTAATCCTTTGTTTCCCTTGTTGAGTAATTTTCCGTTGCTTATCAGTATGCATGCATATGATATGTGTTTAGTTAAGGCTAATTAAATAATCAAGTTTCATTAAGGCATTTACATCATTTTTGATCAGTGAGCATAGGTCCAAAAGGATGGACTCATGTTCATTGGTTTAATGGGGGGGTGGGGGAAAATTGGCTTCCCTTTCCCGGAATCCTTGGTCTGTGGAATAGTTTTCCTTTCATGATTACTTTTAAAGTAATTATGGAGGGACAGCTGTTATATTTGAACTCACAGCCCGTTTATTCTCAATAATGTCATTTAATAAAATTTTACAATAAATATTCATTTTATCCCCCCCCATAACACTTATCACATCTTAGCATAGTCGACGCTCACGCAAACCTTTGGGTCAAATGTTCACGTCTTCATTTTATTATTATAGCTGAATAGTCCGCTATCAGGGTACGTATATATATATGTTAAGGTATTTTTTTATTTCCCTTTTATATCCCAATATTCTTCTACGTGATAGAATTTGGCTAACATGCTTTATGTTTTCCCGCTAAAATTGCTTGGCATCCCTCTGATGAGTATCTAAATTGCCTACGCATAAAGATGACGCATATTCTTCGCACTTTTGTAATCGTTTTACTTTTGAACGAAAGTTGTTATACCACATCATTTAGCATCAAAATATCGTACTAAAGACATAATATATAATTTTCATAACTTTCGCTTAATATAATCTCTCTTTGGGTCCATTTAACCAACCATATTTGCGCATGAAGATCTTTCATTTTGAATTTTTAATATGTAAATAAGTAAGAAGGTAAAAACTCCAAATTTTAAAATTGTTCTCATTGTTACATAGGACTTTTCTACTTGGCTATAAATATTAATAAATATTACCAAGTGTTATGAATGGATTTCACGTAACTTCTTTACTCATTCAATTGAATTTTCGTTTTTATCGTGTGATGAAATTTTGTCATCCATTACTTCAGTTGCAATCGTTTTTTACAGAAGAGTTGGTGTTTACTCCTAAAAAAGCAAGGCGTTGCTAATGCACAGATTACACAGAATATTCAGAGCCACTACATAACGGATGCATAAATAAAACAGAAATTACTGTGGAACATTAGATTGAGAGTGTGCAATGAG
>QLNU02015360.1:30455556-30486137 GCA_006491805.2 Dysdera silvatica
TGAAGAGTTGGTGGAACTTAAAAGTGGACATTTGTTTTATTATAGAGGAACGGAAACTGGAAGAACAAGTGGTGTTGGCTTCTTAATCAACAAAAGAATTAAAGACTGTCTTCTGGAAGTTGAAAGTACATCAGATCGAGCAGCGAGGCTTGTTGTTCAACTAACCCAGCGATACCAACTTCAAATAGTACAGGTATATGCACCAACATCAAGCCATACCGACGAGGAGGTTGAGGAATTCTATGAAGAAATCAAACAGCTACACACCAAGGGGAAACAACACATCAAGCTCATCATGGGGGATTTTAATGCAAGAATTGGACAACAGGAACAAGGAGAGACATCGGTTGGTAAATACAGATATGGGGGAAGGAATGAACGTGGCGATCAACTCATAGAATTTGCAGAAGCTGAAAATCTTAGCATCATGAATTCATTTTTTAAGAAGAAACCGCAAAGAAAATGGACATGGAAACACCCCAATGGAGGAACTAGCGAAATTGACTATATCCTGGCAAACAAGAAATCAATTATTGAAGATTGCAGCGTACTGAACAGATTTAATACTGGAAGTGATCATCGAATTGTGAGATGTAAAGTGTGCTTAAATACTAAATTAGAAAGGCAGAAGCTCATTAGGAAACAAGTAAGTAAGAGGGTAGATTTAATGAAACTGAAAGTAAATACCGAGGCATTCAAGTTGGAATTAAAAAATCGCTTTTCTGCACTGGAAGGACTTATTGATGAAAGTGATATCTCAGAAGCAAATGAAAACATTGTTAAGACAATAGTTGAAACTGCTGGGGAAATTGGTGGTGTAACCTGTAAAAAGCACAATAGCAAATTATCTGAGAAGACGAAACAGCTCATGAAAAGGCGAAGAGATATGAAGGTGGACAATCGAAATACCAGTTCCAGGATTGAGTACATAGAACTTTGTAAAACTCTGCGCAAAAGCATGAAAGAAGACATAAGAAAATTCAACTGTGAGCTAGTAAGGAAAGCCATTGAAAATAACAAGAGCCTTAGGGTTGTTAAAGGAAGTTTATCTGTTGGGAAGAAACACATCATTGCATTAAAAGGAGAGGATGGCACCGTAACAAGAAATAGGGAAGAAATACTTAGAAGAGTTGAAGAATTCTACAAAAATCTATACGAAAGTAACAGTGAATTAAACGAAGACATTGAAATAGTCGAAGGAACAGCTCCTAAAATCTTAAAAGAAGAAGTTTCATTTGCAATAAAAAGTATGAAGAAAGGAAGAGCCCCTGGTGATGATGGCATTACATTAGATATCTTAAAAGAAGCTGGAGAACATGTAGAAGACATACTCGCAAAATTCTTTACCAAATGCCTCAACAGTGGTAACATACCAAACCAATGGGATTCTGCAACAGTAATTCTTTTGCATAAAAAAGGTGATAAAGAGGATTTAAAAAATTACCGACCAATTAGCTTGTTACCTGCTATTTATAAAATCTTCACAAAAGTGCTAACACATCGCCTGCAGAAAAAATTAGATGCAGCTCAACCAAGAGAACAAGCTGGATTTCGAAGTGGATTCAGTACAGTGGACCATATTCAAGTATTAAGAGAATTAATTGAAAGAACACATGAATATGAACTTCCATTGTGTGTGGCATTTATTGACTATGAGAAGGCCTTTGACTCTATTAAAACATCAGCAGTCATCAACTCTTTAAGATCAGCAGACATCGAGGATGTGTACATTGACATGGTGAAACGTGTGTATAAAAATGCAAGTGCAAAATTTCGGTTACATAAAGATACCAAAACTATCAAAATTGGTAAAGGTGTGAGGCAGGGAGATACCATTTCTCCAAAACTTTTTACTTCAGCTTTACAGATGATTTTTCAGCAGATAAATTGGAATAACAGGGGAATAAAAATAAATGGTGAATATTTAAATCATTTGCGGTTTGCTGATGACATTGTTATTTTTTCAACGAACCCATCAGAACTCCAAGACATGGTACAGGAGCTCTCAACTAGAAGTAAAGAAGTTGGACTGAAGATGAACCTACAAAAAACTAAGATCATGTTCAATAATTTCGTAGAGGAAACAAAAATACAAGTTGACAACATTGAGCTAGAAATTGCTGATTCATATATTTACCTTGGCCAGCTGATTTCAATGGATGGCAACATTATGAAAGAACTCAACAGACGTATTAAACTTGGCTGGAGTGCATTTGGAAGAAACAGTTTTATCCTGAAGGGGAAATTGCCTTTGTGTCTAAAAAGAAAGGTCTTCAACCAGTGTGTATTGCCAGTCCTCTCTTATGGATCAGAGACATGGAGTCTAACAGTTGGAGCAATACGAAAGTTACAGACAACGCAAAGGAGCATGGAGAGGTGCATGCTTGGAATAACTAGGAGAGATCGAAAAAGGAACACTTGGGTGAGAGAGCAAACTAGAGTAGAGGACATCATTGTTAAAGTAAAAGGGCTGAAATGGCGATGGGCTGGGCATATTGCAAGAAGAACTGATCAACGATGGACAACAGAAATTCTGAACTGGATTCCAAGAGACCACCGAAGACCTAGAAAACGTCCTCAAACTAGATGGGTGGATGAAATAAGAAAACAGGTTGGGGTGACATGGAAGCGAATTGCTCAGGATAGACTTGTGTGGAAAGCATTTGGAGAGACCTTCATCCAGCAGTGGATAAATAATGGTTGAATATGATGACGATGATGATGATATATACCCATCATCACATTCAACCATTATCTATCCAAATGTTCTTCCAAATACTTTCACGCAAGTCTATCCTGAGAAATTCACTACACCTCACCCTAACTCCGTTTCTGTATATATATATATATAAATTCATTCACCGATTTAATTGTAAATTGTCAGTTACAGCATTGCCAGTTCTCTCTTATGGATCAGAGACATGGAGTCTAACAGTTGGAGCAATACGGAAGTTACAGACAACCCAAAGGAGCATGGAGAGGTGCATGCTTGGAATAACTAGGAGAGATCGAAAAAGAAACACTTGGGTGAGAGAGCAAACTAGAGTAGAGGACATCATTGTTAAAGTAAAAGGACTGAAATGGCGATGGGCTGGGCATATTGCAAGAAGAACTGATCAACGATGGACAACAGAAATTCTCAGCTGGATTCCAAGAAACCACCGAAGACGTAGAAGACGTCCTGAAACTAGATCGGGGGATGAGATAAGAAAACAGGTTGGGTGACATGGAAGTGAATTTTCTCAGGATAGACTTGTGTGGAAAGCATTTGGAGAGACTAGCATCCAGAAGTGGATAGATTATGGTTGAATATGATGATGATCATGATATAAACTTAAATAAAAGATAAACATATATAATTAACTTTCTTAAATAATATACTATAGCAGCTCTTTTCGATATTTTTACAGTGTTGCCATAACTTTTTTGATCAGTGTATATTAATGACGGAAGTACATATTAAAGATCAATGCCGCTAAAGTTTAAAGACCTTAATATAATCATATGTTTATAAGACTTATAACTTTAATATAAATAATAAGGTGGAACGTAAAATTTAATTGACATCGTAAGGACATCTTCAAAAGAATGACGAGTTTCAGTTATCACACAAAAATTATCAATTCGTGTACACATCATTACTTGTAATTGATTTCCCTCAGGAAAGCGCTTTAATTATTGGAAGCCTAATTTTTTAAAATACTTAATAGGATATGAACTTCATGAAACTAATAACTAGATATCTTTATCATATGCAAAAATCAGAATTTTTATAATTATTTTTTTCCGCAAAAAATGAAAATCCAGCAAATTTCATATAGATTTGTTTTTATACTTATACTGAAAATTATGTACAGTTATACATCTTAAGCCTAGTTATAGATATTAATTCTTCTTTGACTTTATTTTTTTGATTGATTTTAGCGAAATATTTTACCAGTAAAGACTGTATAATTTGAAAACACACGTCAAGGTGGTACATAAAATTAATGCTTATTTTTAAAAGCACCCGCAAGATGAATGCAAAATCTTTCATGCAGTTTCAAAAGTTTTTGATCTAACTTGTGTGACAGTAAAGTTGGAAGATTTTCGAAATTTTCAGTGTCTGCTGCTGGATCATAATACGATATTTGCATGTCTAAAGAAATTTTATGTCATGCGTTTAAAAGATTACTATGTCGATCCCTTCGCAGAAGAATATGGCGGTTTTCAATTTTGGGGACAGAGAACGAAATTCTCCTTCTCTAAGAAATTATGATATTTCAGGGACACGTTTACTGAATATTGATTATTTCTTGATATAATATCTTAAAACTAGTCATAACGTCGGGTCTGGTGTCCTCAAACGTAGAAAAATTACACCTCACTATTCTCCTGGTCCTTTTTAGCAAATTTAGCTGAGTTTAAACCATGGTGTATTTTGAAGACGCTGTGTGAGTTATTATTGTAAACTTATGCCGTATTCTAGGAAGTAAAGTCCCTTAGCTCTTTTGCATTATTTCAAGAAAATGTCACTCGTATTGACAAGAGTTCGGTTGTACTCATGGGCGCTTATATAGGGGGGCAGGGAGGGGCTCAATCCCCCCCCACAGCCGTTCAAAAATTTGATTTTCCCGATTTTGCTAAGGATTTTCTTTAAAATAATGTACAGTTACATTTTAAAATAAGGTACTTTTTAGCTCATTACTAATTGTCAAGCAGTATCAATTATTTTTGTAGAGTTTTGGTATCTTGTACATTCACTAAACTTCTCGACAGCTTTGAGAAGGAGGTAATAATTTTTCTCAGCCCCATAGAAGTACTCTTAATGTTTCTTGGCTCCATGCAAATACTCGTATGGGCGTCCATGGTTGTACTATCATTTTCAAAATAGAGTAACGCCTCCATAATTCCAAAAAATCAATTTTTTCCAGGTATCCTATGTCGGAGAATCCACGATCAAAAATGGTACAAAAATTAAAGGTAGAAAACAAAAATCAGTAAAAAACAGATTTAGGATAAAAAAAATTGCTTACATAAGCGTCAACAATCATTTTCTAATAATTTTGCATGTTTATATGGGAAAAATTTTCATTATAAATCAGTTTTTTTACCAATTTTCGTTTTCGACTTTCAATGTTTACATCAATTTACATCGTGTATTCTTCTTCATAAGATGCTTAAAGAAATCTGATTTTTTTTTGTAATTATATTATTTATAGCTCTTTAATTTTCTGTAAAATGATTTTTTATAAATAAAGCACATCGAGGGTTATAGAGTAAAATAGGTACCTCTCCCGAGAAATGCCCGAGGGATGAAATAACATTGAGCGTAACTTTAATTTTGGACACCATTATATTATTGTATCTTTGCCGTTGTAAATAAGTAAATCAGGCTCTTAACACACACGTTTATTTCCTATTTTTCCTAATGAGAAAAAATAAACTATAGAAATATTTTGTTAGAACAAGTTAACTAGTAACAAGTATTTAAATATTTTCTGTTACGATATATCCTTAGTATAGAGGGCACTAAACCATACCTTGAATATACTGAATAATTAACTAACTGGAATAGATGCTGAGAATATTAGGGGATAAACCTAACAAAAATGGTATTGTGATCTACATCTATTATGGAAAGCATAGAGAGAGAGGGAGAGTGCTGCAATATATTAACCCGTTCGCTTCCACGGAACAATCTCTTTCCCCATATCGCGTTAGGCATATAGGTTTACCATCGCAAAAATTCAACAGAAACTAAAATTTCTGTTTATAGTTAAATTGCATTCATCCGAGCTGAAACGTTGTATTTATACCTTCAGGTACCATGCAATGTTGCTCCATAAAAAAAAACGCGGTGGTTAACATGTTTTAAATGTTGATTTCTTCTGTTGCTTAATTTGTTTGCGCCCATGATTATCATTATCTTGCTGCCAGATTGAGCCCTTGCTAATCATTTAAATGGCTAAAAAAGCAACCTCACTACTACGCAAGTTTTGATCGATTAGCTCAATAACGATTAATCTCTTTGTAACCCAATCCAATAATATACGGGTGTGAAAACTGGACTATGAAAAAGGATGAGAGGAGGAAACTGGACGCTTTTGAGTTACGATGTTGGAAAAAGAGCCTTCGGATAACATGGACAGCTAGAATTACAAACAGGGGATCCTGAAATGTATGAACCATGAGGCATCACTGGAAGGCAAGGTTACGACGGAATTTTTTGGTCATGTCATGCGCACGAACCACTAACGGATCCAGCGAGAGGCTGATGGGAGTATCGCCCCACCGTCTGGGTTAAATAGGAAAAAAATAAAGGCGATGGGAAATATTTTATGTATTGTTTGTTACGACTGTAATAAATAAAAGTCTTACACAGGCGTCCAAAGTCTCTAAGTCTTGGAGAAATGCGATCAAGACGTTTTTCCACGAATCTATAAGCTACTTGCCTTTCAAACTACGTTTTCAGTAAGTATTGCTTCAGCAGAATGTAGTTTTTTATCGTTGAAACCCCGTCAAATTTGCTTCGAACGCGGATGACAGAAGAGACATTTAATGTACACTCGCAGAGACATTCATATTGATGTAAATAAAGTGATTGACAAATTTTCAGAAAGAAAGATGGCTCGACTTTTTTTAAAAAGTTGCTTGTTATAAAAAAAGTAAAATAATTACAATGTTTTTATAGTTTAAATTTAAACTTGTTCTATTAATTACATTGTAAATTATCGTTTTTGGTTATTGTATATGTCTCCTTTACTAGGTTATCCTTCTGTCATACTTGACTATAATCTACCCTAAACCATATAGTTTAATTAAAGAAAAGCCCAGCTTTAATTCATTGTCGTAAATTAAATATTTTGGTGAGTATAAAGCAGGGTTGTCCAACCTTTTTGGGTAGCGGGCCACTTAACGAATTTTCACGGATCTTGAGGGGTCAGCGGTTTCTTAAAAATAGGGAAAAAACAACTAACTTACACTTAACAGCCCCCCCCCTTTAGAGTTCCTTCCAGTTATGTGCTTGTGCACTTACGATATAGAAAGGCATCACCATTGCTATCCCCATGATATTTCCTTATTTCTGAAAAAAAAATAAAATTTTTGTTTGGGAAACTTTTTTTATTTCAAACAGTTGTAGGCGGGCAGAATTAATATTATTCGCGGGCCGAATATTGGAAAACCTTGGTATAAAGGAAGGCTAGTAATATAACAACATTTACCTAAACTATTTAATAGTCCAAAACTAAAAATTTTCCCTTTGAGGGGGGCCCCGAAACCGCCGCCCATTAATAGCATCTTGGATCCGCCCTTGGCATGAACTCGCTAGAGAAATCTATGATGCTGAGAATGGTCTCTGAATTCAGAAGGAGAAGCCAGCAAAGAACACTTTGGCTTTTGACACCATCCAAGCAGACACAAAATTGAATATTGTACAATTGAAGGAGAAAGTTCTGGATAGAAACGCATGGAGGAAGTTGGCAATATGAAATTTCCAAGGGTCGGACACAACTGACTGGACAACAACAAACCCAATCCAAATTTCCCACACCAATTAACGTCTTCGAGAAGAGTGAAAAGGACACCAATGGCATGCATATTTTGTTGTTAACGTAAATTAAATTAAGGCAATGGCGTTTATCTCGAAAACTGAAAACCGTGGAACTTCAAAGCAGCGCATCCGAGGTTAAACCATTTTATGTATCGGGCAAAGATGGATCAAAGTGGAGGCGCGGGAAGTGCGCCCCCCACTCCGAGAGTAACGAGCTTATACTTATTGTAAGTCTTTAAGTATAGGTCTACATTTTTCTTTATGCCATCTTCTCCCCGAAAATATTTATAGATTCGCCCTTTCTATCAAGTCTCATATCAAACAATATTGTGAAGGGATTAAGCATAATTTGCGTCTTTGGCTTGGGATATATAATTTTCTATTGAGGCTTGCTGTTGACACCTCCTGCGGGATTACTTTAAATTATTATATAAATTGAGATTAAATTTATCATTCTAGTTTATGTGTCATTCCGAGCTTCGTTCTCGAAAAATCAAGTATTAACAACTTTACATTTCTGGTAAGGTAACCATGATTAGGCAATTGCAGACATATGAGATTAGTTATTTAAGGGTTGTCTTAGCGGGGAAAGAGTTTATAAAAATCTGAAGTACAGCAAGGAGATCATCTGATTATCTGCATTAATGAAAAACGTTTTTAGAAATGGAGATGAGAAATAATGAAATTTATATATACGTATAAACGTTTATAATCACGGTGTTGCCTCCCATAAGGGACAGAATGCCCGGCCCCGTCGATGTACATTATTTCGAGGTAATATTGTGTTTCCTATTTTAATTGTTGCATTATGACTCTATTATGCTATATTATATTTTAATTGTTGAAACTGGCAACAGGATAGTGGATTCAAATGTTTTAGAAACACAAAATAAAACCAGTTAAGTACCGTTCATCTTCGGGTACAGACCTATTTTCTTTAAATTCTTCCACTGATGCCGACGTCTTAGCACGTCGGGAGAGAACAGTTGCCCCTCTTATGTTACTGACATACCTGCACGTCAGGTCGAAGTATTATGTTCCATCGACGAAGTTCGCCCTACATTCGCGGTTAAGCCTCACATCTTCTCAACAACTTTTCTTCAAAACTTACTACTAGTCGCTCGGCCGATATATCTACCACAGTTACAGGGTTAAGCTCTATACACATTAGTAGTGATGACTTCTTCTCTAGAATAGAATATTCAGAATTTACAGGCCTGGCGTTGGTGCAGCGGGAACGCATTCGCCGAATGTACCATTAACCCGGCAGAGCTCGCGCTACGTCTCAGAGACCCTGACCAATTTGTTCAATGTTCCTCCGTTAGATGGACATATACCGGAATTCCTCTGGTAAATGGAAGGTAGATATTAAAACATATACAATTCCCAGAATTTCCCATAGAAACAAAAAAAAAAAATGTCAGGTCTCACAGGCCCGGTGCAAGCATTGGTGTTCGGAAATTCGACGCGAGCTCTGCAAAGTTAAACCGATTTCGGCACCAAAGCCACCAAACCATAACACTCACCGGTAGCCTGTTTACTGTCGTCCGCTGCTCGGTTCCGAGGAATCCGAACCTTTTGAGGCCTCAAGCTTCAAAAGGTTCGGATTCCTCGGAAAACTGTAGGTCCTTGCGCCGCATGACCTTTGCTGTCCTTGCGCCGTAAGACAAATGAATCTAAATAATTAATTCCTGGTTTACGTTCGCCAATGTTCACATTGTCGTATGTTTGAGATTTCCATCCTAATCATTTCCTTTGTCATTAGAAGTATTCCAAATTTCAAAGGTTCTCTAAAGCTTATAATAAATATTAATCTCAGAACATACAAGACATCATATTTAGAGAAAAAACAACTTTTACAAATTTAAACTTTGGGAACCACAAATTTCTCTTTCAGAAAGCAAAACAAAAAGTTTTGGAAGTTCTAATTAGCCATATTCCCCAAACCATCTTTTCGTCATTATTTGAATATTTACGACCTCTGTTTCCGTGAACGGGAAAAATTAGTTCCAGTAGCTTTAAATGCGAATAATTTGGGTATATGCAAACTGGAGTTCAGATTCACAACCGCGATTCTCAATTTCTCCGGTAACTTTATCATTCTCTGCTAACAAAACATGACAATTCTTCATACATGTATCATTTAAATATGTGAGCATTAAGGAATAGAAGTGAAATTTGAAAAAAAATTGCTTTACAAAATGCAAATTTTTCCACGATGCATCCTTTTCCGGAATTTTTTTATAAAAAAATTCTGTTACAGATATACATCATTTTTCTTCAATTCATCGTTTTCTTCTAATTCAAGTGTGAGTCGTTGTGTTTTCGCTAAAAAAATTGGTCGACGTTTGAAGAGCCATTTGAAATACCATTGACATTTTATAATTTGGTAGTAAAATTGAGGGCTGAGAAATTTCACTTGCAGTTCAATGGCTTCAAGATTTTTAGATAGCATTTAATTAATTTTTTCAGAACTAACGACTGGTTAAAATCTCATCCATGTAACCTTTTATGGTAAATTACCAGGTTTAATGTATTTAAATTTTGGTACGATAACATTTCTATCAAAATTAATATTTTGCTAAATTTTACATACGATCTTTTGAACCTTTTTCTGCGATAATGAAAGATATTATTCAAATGTTTAAGAACGACTTTTTCTTTGAAATATTTATCAACTTCTTCATGTCTTCATTTATATTTAAAAATCATTGACAATTCATTGAAGTTGATGTCATATTTCACACCGACTTAATAACTTAAGGCAAGGAAATATCTCTTTGACAATTAGCAGCAATTTGTATTTACTATTAATTTAATATTATTATCAGTTATTATTACATATTTATGGTGATGATAATGATGGACATTATTAAATAAGTAGTATTAACCTTTATCAATATATACAGTAAAATCTGAACGTAACGAGAAAAAATAAAATATTTTTTGACCATATTCAAAATATATCGGATTAAAACCCTTCATTGCGAGTGAGAACCTGTTACAGCGAACAATAGTCGAACAAACTTTCCCCTTAATTTGTGTTGATTTCGAGTCCAAAAATAGATTTTCTCTTTTTTACAAACAAATGGAAAAAATTTTCTGTTTGCAGAAGTAATGTCAGCCGATATACCTACTCCTGAAGATATTCTCACTCAGATAAATTTGCAAACAATCCTGAATCGAGCAATGATATCAATGAGAAATTACCCATCGATCCATCATCACCTTATATGATGGCATTAATGTAACGAAAATACGTAAAATTAGGATATTTAATTACATATGTGCACATATATAATACGACTGAATAATGCTCGTTTTAAATTTTTCTTTTTCATTCTTTTTTTTATCCTATTTTCTTGGTTACCCTGTATTATTAAGAACCTGGAATAAAGATAAGCAAAAGCACTCGTCTTTTCATGATTGTTATAAAAGAGTTCGACTGTAGGAGTGAGTTGCCGAATTTGAACTAGTACCTAGGTTGGATCACAATCGCAACTTGGCCTGTATAAGGCACTTGCTCCAGAAAATAGACAGTTTTAGTACAAGGACGTAAACTTGGCTGATGCCATCATTTTTATAAAACAGCACCTGGTGGCTTCAGTTTGTAGAGAGGTGTTGGAATCATTAATCAACTATTTTAACAAACGGCCAATAGTCTTTAAGCTGTTTTAAGCAAGTAGCAAAAACTGTTGCTATATCTTCAGAAAGTACATCTTTCTGTTTACAATTACTAGGATATTTTTATTTATCCAGTTAGAAGGTAAGGTTAGGAGACGCATTTTTAAATATTCATGGAAGTTTCCCAGATTGGACCTAAAGCAATTGTTTGAATTGGATCGGTCATATTCAGGCGACAGTCAAATTTCCATATAATATTTTGAATAAAAATTAGAATTAGAACGAGCCAAGAAAAAGTAATTAATAAAGTAAAATCAATAAATGTGTGGCTAAGGAAAAAAGAATAAAGGCTAAAACTACTTAGTGTTTATTATATATGAGGAATCAAACGAAGAAGGGAACACAGTGCATAAAATGTCATACTTTGGTCCGTACAGAATATGCTGGTGTGAGTTCAAAAATTAAAAAGTGTTTTTGCTTCAATTGTACTTAAGGAAATTAACGATCCATTCTGAAAAACCAGTTTCTTCAAATAAACCGATGACACAATGTTAATGTACCTATTTTTCACTGTTTTAGATTGTATATATTTTTAAATAAATTACATTATTTTGAAGATATAAAGATTAACATGTTTCCACTACTTTCTTTTCGTTGAAAATACTTACATATCCTTGTTATTAAAAAATATTTAGGTGGTCGAAATTCATCAATCCCCCTCCCCCCCATATTATATTAGTTTTAAAATCGCTTCAGTTATTAGATATGACCTATGTTCGACGTGAAGTTTTTTCAGATGAAATTATTTTACGGGAGTTTTCGACTATTTTATTTTATCAAAATATATCATCAAAGTAAAGTAAAAAAACGAATTATTTTAACTTACACGTTTTTATTGGAAACACACTGTTTTAGGATGGCACTATTGAAGATGCTGATAAGGGGTTTTGTGATTATTTGTATTATTTTCAAACCTATATTAATCTCGATTTAACAAAAAGTTTTTTAAATACAAATAAATTGTCTTTGAATTGCATGAACCTTAAATTTAGATTACTATTTATTACACTAAAATATATCAATTTGGGCATTTCTGAGATAACCCATCTTAGTAACATTTTGGTTTTATTCACATTTTAAACGTATTTATACGTATGTTTTTATTTGACTTTGAGCGCTATCACATGAACTATATTATTTGCAATAATCTAATTCCCACATACCATTTCTTTAGATAAAAATTAGGTAATGAAATGAGCATTAACACATAAATTTAAAGGCAATAAATGCGGTTTTCATTCTGAGGTGAAAATAACGTTGATAAGTTTAGACAAAATATTTATTTTGCGCATTTTTCATTGGATGCCTTGTAAGTAAATTTTGTATCTTGTTAAAAAATGGCTTCTTCAGCGCTTTACCTTTAAAATTTCCACCACTCTTGTAAGTCATCATCATAGGGCGTAAAATTTTGGCCTTTACCCTAGATATACCCATTATATGGTTCTCCTTTCAAAATCATGCAAGATGTTAAATTACTCACCGATCTTATAACATTGGCGGATGGTGTGTTCCCGACCGCTTGATGGGCTAATCGAAACAACAAGATATATAAAAGAAACGTCCCCAAATTCCGAGGATCTATTAGGGATTGCACCAGAGGAACAGATTCTGAAGACCAGTCGCAGCAGAGTGGATTTGGGAACACCAGTAGCCAAGCATTAACAGCCATTAGATGGTTGTAGGTGAGAACTCGAGTTGGAGTAGCGGCAACAGAAGACGGGTTGTCTAGTCTGCAAAACAAACGTGGGTTAACGTTGCAATCTCCTTTCACATAAAGACATCTTACGTTATAAGAACAAAACAAAACTATTATAGAAATGTTACGAATCCTGCGTTGAGGTAGCGTTAATTCCTGTTATGGTCTAACAAAGAGTTATGTAAAGTTATTATATTCCATTTCTGAGAGATTCCCTCCTCCTAGAGTCTGACTCATCAACAAATGGGAATTGCTAAAGAAGGGTTAGCTGGACCATAAAAAGAAATTGCAACATTTCTGGAGATCGTAATCAGAAGAATCTGTGTCCATATCAGGCGAGATTCTTTTCTTTTTATCTTTGCTCAAATTTCCGTGCTTTTCCCCTCTTGTGGAGAAAGTTCCGGATATTTATGGGCGGAATGGGAGGTCTAAATCAGTTCTTAGAGAAGAATCACCACACATCCGCGGGCTTTCTCTTCAGCCCTTTCTTTATTTCGATGCTTTCCCCTCCATTTTTTTTTTGCTCCTCTTTCCGGAAAAAACTCACAAAAAAAGGAAAGGATTTATTTCATTTCTAAAGTTATGATTATGCGAGGGTAGCGTGCTAAGAGACCGTAGGGTGCCTTTTACAGTGCGGAAAAAAATATTTCGCTTGACCTCATCCGCAGAATAAGTGGAAACCCTTAACGAGATCCAGCTGCAGGATTTCGTAAAAGGTCCATCGTGCAAGTTATTTCCCCTCGAGCGAATTTTTCGTTAAATAATAGACTAAATATCTTCGGTCGGCAGAGCGATCCCTTATGTTCTTTTACAGTGTAAGCTTTTGGGCTAGGCTGGTGGTTCGCCATCATCCCGATCGATGAGCCAGTCACATTTTAACTCGGTACCAGAAGGTTATTTATTAATACATGCGACTACTGTTAAAGCGTTGCAAATCGCCTTTCACCGTTGTTACGAGGAAAACTATAAAACATTTAGCCGTGGTATGTTTTTAAAATGAGCGATAATGTTTCCAAATAAAGGAAGAGGCGGGGGTATAGGTAATATATATATATATATATATCCTCAATGATTTAAATTTTATTAATATGTAGATGGGTTTACAATTATGTTTTAGCTATGTAGCAAATGTGGACTGGTCGTTATTTATAAATATGTGAATTCTTAAAATGATTTATCAGAAATTTATTTTTTACATGGTATGCATCTTACTTTCTCATTGGGGTAACGTTTATTAATTATCAATATTGTGTCCAATTAATAAGTAATTTTTGTAAAAAAACCTTTGAACAGAAAATAAAATTTACGTTAGAGAGTGATAGAGAAGCGTTAGTTTTCTCCTAGATACGTTGATCAAAAATAACTGCGCATTTTCGGACAATAAGTTTTTCTCATCTCAATTAGTCATTAGCCGATGAATGGGATGTTAAATTTCTTAAAAACATCCAAGATTTTTATCAATTCACAATCATTTAAGGAGAGTCATTTTATGAGGTTTATAATTATAGTTGAACTCCCCAAAACGTTAAGTGAAGGGCTCACAAAAAAAGGATGAAGTTGAATTTTACAGCAAAGGAAAATCAATCGGAAATGTTCTTCCAGTACTTGAGTCCTCCCAATCCATATAATTTTTGTATTAAACTGATACTAATAATACACACCCTTATATGATTTAAAGTATTATCGTTAAAAATAACATATTGTTTTTCATTCACTATCGTTAACCAACCAATTTCAAAAAGATACCGATACATTCAAAATATGGTGAAATGTTTGGCAAACCAGCATGCGCTTAAATAAAATTAAACACATTAACACGCTGCACATTAATTGCGCTTGCTTCACAAATGCAATTTCGTATTTTTCTATAGATACTTGCCTATTGAAGGCGGGGAAGTGTTGGCCCATCACACACATTCTTAATAAGAGAAGCAACGTAAACGCAGCTAATAAGAGTCGCACCCTGACAACAATGGATCTGTACCATGGTGGAGTCTTCGCACGAAAGTTAAGCAGACACTGCACGAACTCTTTGCTAAGGGGCACCTAAAATAAATGGAAAAACAAAGGCATTAAACTCGAACCTCAAAGCATATAGTTTCTTGGCAATAATTAACCACAAAATAGTTCAAGTGATGTAGCTCTTAATCATGAAATTGATATTGACTTCTCAATGCTTGGTATACCCGAAGACAATAGTTTTGTCAACGAATACGCATATAGATAGCCTGGAAATTCCCTATTCATTTGTTATACGCTGAGTTAATTCACTGCCATGATATTTACAGTTCGTTTACCACTATTAGATAAGCATATTTAAGATTCCCGTTCTCTCACCTTGTTTAGAATTAGAAGATCGCTTGCGGCACAGACCACCAGCGATGTAAGAGCTTGCTCCTTGCACAGGGTCCCCAGTGCAGACAGTAACACTGGTAACATGACGGTCGACCATACTACGAAAAAAAAGGAAATTTTAGTGCATAACCAGTCGAGAGTACGTGGATAAAATAAAAATACTAGAGTGTAAATGTAATAATTTATAATATTTATTAATTATAATAATTCAGTTTCAAACGTTCTAAATTTTTGAGCATTTTAACTGCAATAAACTCACATTAAATTGCAAATACAAAGGTATTTTTATTGCAATTTCTTAAGTTTGAAATTTCTTGAACGTTGCATCTTTAATAAAATCATCCAAAACAGTTTATTTGCATTTTTACAAGTTTGCAATTTTTCAAAAAAGAAAGAGAAGGAGAGAGAGAGAGGGAGGGGTTTGTTTAATTTTAATATCAAAGTTCTGAAAAACATTTGAAGTATTTATTTTGTAAGCAAAAATAATTTCTCATTCCTTCTTCAGGAAAAAGTATGGCTTTGTATTTTAATTTAAGCAATACCGTACATCCTTCTAATTTCAAACTATGTGTGGGTCAATGCATCAACACAATACGCGTTGAATGCAAATTAAACTCAAGCGTTAGATTTGTGTCAAGCATATACCCAGATATTAAACTGGAATCAGTAAATAGAAGTAATTATAATTTTAAATATTCCTACGTATCTTTAAATTATAATTCTATTTTTTTTAAATCAGGGTTACCATACGCAAGTGTAAATGTTATTAAATACAATATTGAGATAAGGATGAAGTAAAATTTAGGATTGATACAAAGATGGGAAGAAAAGTCAAGAAAACACCATCAGATGACACAGAGAGATAACAAATATTAGATTAATAACAGGCGTAGACATACGTATGAATTAAAACTAAACCAGTTATCAATAGCTATATACTGATATTATTGTATATATATATAGCATGATCTATAAATGATTTGAATAAGCTGAGCTTTGGTTTCGTATTTGCATTTTGATTAATGACAAAGTTGGATTTGAATTTTATTATGACACATTGAACTGATATTGAATAATTAATATTCTCATGCAGAAACGGTTCTTTACTATGCCTATCTGATGGTATGTATTAAATACGAAAACAAGAAGCCATTGAAATATTTAAAAATGCGAAATTCCTCAAACACTTTAAATTGCTAAAAGATTAGGTGGACATTTACATAACAACATATTAAAATTCAGTTACGAGAGGGAATATTTCACACGCTTCTGATACTTATACCAAGTTCTGATATCTATTTGCACTGCATACAGAAGTCTTAATAACCACACTTTTGGGGAGGATTTATAAGAATAAAACCCGTCGTCATTAAACCTGCCTTCATTTAAAGATGACCTCTCCCACCTTTTCAACTCTGTAATATAAAGCGAGGAGTTTAAATTCCTTATACTCAAGAAATCATTTTCTAAAGTTTTGTGCTCAAACAGCAAGATTTTCACTAATATGTTGTTGTACTGAGTAATACAGTTTTGCCGAGCCATAACAACTTCTCAAATTCTAAGGCATTCCGTTTCGTAGACAGAACTTAGCGCCTTCGGAAAATAAATCTGCTTAGCTATCAGCGGATGTAATTTGTCACGATGTCATTTGAAAAGTGTAATTCAAGAAGAGTATTGGGGAATATATTGAACTAGATTAATAACGCATGCCGATTTCTGAAAGTTATGCTCGCAGTGTAGCCTATTTTCAGATGGCAGCTGTCGATGCAAATGCTATTATTTATTGCGAGAAATATTTCAATTTAAGACAGGTATGTCACAAGGATTATCACAAGTATTAGATCACCGAAAGTTATTTTTAACTAGCATTCTTTATGATATAAGTTTACCTTGTCGATGAAGACTCTTATTAATTTGCAGGTGAATTTACTGAGAGATATCTCCTTGCAAATACGAAACCTAAACCATATTTTATATCTGCAGACGCTATTTTGTTGTCTGAAGATAGTTATACAAGGTTAGTTTGTAAGTTCTTCACCACAGCAGGACATCTGCGTGCGCAGAGCATGCCATTGAGCTTGATTCGACTTCAACAATGTCTTCTATCGACTTCGACCTCCAACAATGTCTACCGATTGAATCACCGTAGTCTAAAGGTTTGATTCTTATATCTTTAGAGGTTCGGATTCTTCGGAAAGCTCTAGGTCCAAGCCCGGCATGACTTTTGCTGTCCTTGCGCCTTAAAATATAAAGTTTGTTTTCTCTAGAGCCACTACATGGTGTAAACTGATTATAACAAGAAGAATAGGAAACGCGGGCGAGAGATCACAAGATTATACATTATTATTAGCATTATACTGTGGGACTGAGAAAGCTGTGGAAATGAGAATTCCGTAACAAGTTAAAATTGGTCTGTGCAAAGGATGAAGTTTATTTATCTTGGATATTAATTTGAAATATTGTATGCTAAAAGTATGCGATTCAAAATAGTCATAATTGCGAAGGTATTGGATAAATTATATCTATCATTCCAATATAAATACAGGTAACAAAGGAATTTAACTATTGTAAATAAGTATAATAATAAATAAGGATTATATCAACACCTAAAAGATAAGATGCTTTAAATAACAATGCAATTAGTACACTCTGCATTTCTTGCCTTCCTGGTTGATTGTTATTGCAATCAAAAGATCGTTTTGCAATTAAGGTATATGAGTGTGGTTGTGAACCACCTTGTTTTGTGCTGAATGACTCTTGCTATAATTGCGCCATAAAAATGCATTCAATCAACCGTGGCTGTGAATTACTTCAGTTAAAAATGCTGAAGTACCTCAATATATTAGTTGAATCATGGAGAAAGTGAAAAAGTTGTAATTACTTTACGCTTGTGTCGATTTTATCCATGTCACTATTTATTTCAATCTCTTCAGTAACTGATTAAGGGTATTGACCGGTACCATCGCACTGGGTGCCAAGCCAAGGGGAAGCCAAAATGGCCTAACAAGCCAGAAGTGCAAAAACATTTTATAAAAAAGTATCTTATTAAATTTTTAAAACTTAGTATTTTAAAACTTTATTCAATTTTTTATTAAACTTATTATTCCCAACCCTTTTGTAAATTATCCTTTACTACAATGTGTTAAATGTAGTGTGTAGGAAAGTGAAAAACCCTTTTTGCAATAAAACCACGATATGATATTGCAAATAAGAAATTAGGAAAGTAAAGGTTACATCAAATGGATGAATTCATTTGACTGTATAGAGGGTATTCCAGATTATTGAAATTCATGTAAGGCTTTAGTTTTTATATTAAAACATTTTTTTTTAACTTTGTGATTTTTTTCGTAGTTGAGAATTTTGAACTGCCGACAGCGGCTCTGTTTCCCCAGGTTAAAACAGTTTAATATTTGGTTCATCAGAAAAAGTACTTGCGGTTTAACTACATGCTACTAATCGTTATGAAATTTTAATTGTTATCTTGACTTTCTGTCTTGTAATAATACTCAGTAGTCTACTGAGAAGATTCCTTAAAAAATGCGCCACAACAGAAATTGTTTTGAAAATAAATAATATTTAGCAGGGAGGCGCTAAATTGTGGGCTTGCACCGGGCGCCAAATGACCTAAATCCGTCACTGACCCACTTATTTGTATATATGAAAGCAGCAAACCTTCTGAAAAATGCACCCCACTGTCTATGAATCAGGGATCTAACGGCAATGTGGTAAACGAGGCAATTGCCTCAGATTAAGAATTGAAAGGGCGCCAAATGAGGCAACGTGGGAGTGTATTGTGGTCTGAAGCTGGCATGTATGTGTCCGAATTAAATACACATAGTAGAAAATTTAAAATAGTAAATGTTATACTCATATTCTAGGGGAGGTGCCACTTTACATCTTTGCCTCAGGTAGAAAAATTTCTCGGTGAAAAACAGCTGACATGAGAGATTAATAATTTTCTCAGAAAGTCGAATTTCTTCACAATATGTTGTTCCGAGTTGGATTCCGGGAGTGAGAACTTTTTCGTTTTTTTTCTCTTTGAAAACTTTTATTTTTCCTTGGAAAATAAAATAATATGACAGAAAGAAATCAGAATTCATGAAAATAGCGGAAAAATTATCAATTATCTCCGAAAATCGAATTTCGTCAGTAAATATGGTCTCGGGCTCATATATTCATAATCTTAAACACCATCGCAACTTAGTTGCATAATTTAAGGTTATCAAAAATATAAAGCAGAACGAAAAGTTTAAAAAATAAAGCTAAATGCTTAATAAGAAGATACACGCACTATTTGAAAATTTGTATTTTTTCGGGGTAAAGTCCCCCTTCCTCCCTCTTATTTTTATGCAAAATATACTTTACCCATTTGTTCGATTTTTATGAATGTCGTGTATTTTATATGTGTTAATAATTTAAAATCGTAATTTATATGGAACACCTAAAAATACTTAAATTTAAACATATATTGTCCCTTTGGAAATGTCGCAGTGCAGAATAGAGTAATATTCAATTTTCTAATTGGCTAATAATTACCTGCAGCGAAACCACCGCATCGTACGTCATATGAACATATGTAACCTTGTGAGATTTGATTGGTCAAGAACAGAAACATTACGTGAATTTTGGCGCGTAATCGGCACTTCTGGAATGTACCTCATATGGGGAGGACGCTACCAGATTGTATCTTGTATTTTCTGTTTTTTCTTTAATTCCATGATATCACGTTTTGTTCAAACAGCATAATCATATGCTATAATGTATCAAGTGCGTCAACGGCACATGGATTGCAAGCGTACGAATGTTTTTCAGTTCATAACTGTTATAAATATAGCATCTTCGAACCTACTACTCATGCCACGACAATGAATTATTCAATTTTTTTATGAATTTATGTGACACTTGGTTCATGTACGTGTTTATACATAAAACTACTTAAGAACTCCATGCACTGCCAGTTCTACAATAACAGTAACAATAATATACCATACTGAATTATAACTACGCAAGTTGAAAGAATTCCCATACTAAAGTCTATTGCAATGTGCTGCTTTTTCTGGTACCTTTGTGCTACCGAATTCTTGCTGAATCCCATTTTCTGGTAATCTACAGGAACTATGAGTTCCATGTACGATTGGAATGGCTCAAATATTCATTAACGGTCTTTCCGTCTGCACCAGAGCCAAATGGGAGAGAACAATGTTCTTTCTGTAACGGTCTTGAATGGGGGAGGGAACTAGGTTCTATTAGAAGCTGACAAACGGCTTGATTGCGGCAACTAGAATTTGAGAAATCCTGCCGCCTTCCCCTTCTCTTTTGGGATTGAGAAAGGGTTCCTTTGAACTTCCTCCTCATATTCCCGGTGGTGATAGTAATTATCATAGTCTTTTATAGGAACTCGCTCTCATCCTTTGTTAAATCCTAGTGCAGTGGAGGCTCAACAATTAGAAGAGTCTCCCTATAAATCGTCTCCTTAATTTGTAGATATAAAGGACCTAACATTTTGCATTGTTTTATCCCTTTTATTATATAAAAGTGCATCTTCAATATATAAACCGTACTTCCTGATATATTTAACAGATGTACCTAAAGGTTTAAAGAGCATCTTGCATAAACTTAGAAAAATTGAACTGCTATTCAAATTTGAAACCTATTGAATGTTACTCCCATATTCTACGTTTCACAATACTACGTGATAGGTTTTATTCATAAATGTCTCAGTATTTTACAATCCTATAACTATGGATACAGAGATAGACTTATTTAGCCTAAACAATCTTCAACATTGTGCCCAGCCCATATATTAGCATGCATAGCACCTATTTGAAACGGCAAATGCCAGAATTAATTCCGACACAGGTTTACTATTATGAAAATTTGAAATTACAAGATGCATTTAACAAAATTTAGCCACTAAACTATTACGAATGAACGCTATAATACTAACGAAATTTAATAAATTAATTTTGCTTTCTTGATTAAAACATTCTTTCCTTTTGCTGTAACGTGTTTTTGCTTTCGCTTTCTTTTTGGTTTTACGGCTCAAAGACTACAGTGGTCATGCTGCGCCGGGACCTACTGTTTTCCGAGGAATCCGAACCTCTTAAGGCCTAGGGAACCAAACCCCGGACTACAGTGAGCAGTGCGATCTTTATGAGATCTCTGAGTAAGCGTTCTTTTTGCACTGCTGGGAGTCGAACCCGGATTAGCCGCGCAATAGGAGAACGCGTTACCACACTGCGCCACCGCAGGGCACGTGTTTTTGTATCTTCATGTGGTGATACAATATTGAAAGATTGTAACAAAATTATGTAACAAAAATAATCATTATTTTCTATATGTATTTTTAAAGAAAATGCAATTTTAGTTTAATTGCATAAAATAAAGCTATGTCATAAATGGATTAGGGGTAAAAAGGGGTATTTAAAAGGTGGGCTGCTGTCATTTGTTTTCTTTTGTATATAACCTGTAAAAATAATATACATAACATTTACGTTTGCCTTATTATGCACAGTAAGGGTTATTCGATTGTAATTTTTATTGAACTTCAATTTATAATCAAAAATGTGGAGTGTTTGAGCGAGGGTGTTTTGTTCAGTTTAACTTTGCCTGTATATGAGAATCTTGATTAGTTTTACTCAAAAAATTTAAATTTTCTTAAGAAGAAAAAGTATCAGGCAAACTGCCCAAGCGCTCAACTGAATACAAGTAGTCATGATTTAAATATAAAAAATAAAATTTAATAAAGGTCTTCTACATACGCATCATTCTATTTAAAAACTTATTTTTTGGAAAGTTGAATGAAGCATAAATTTTGAATATCAACTCCTATTAGAGATATTAAAATATTTTTGAAGCGTTATATATCGTAATGGGTTAAATGTTTACTTATATGCAGCGTGTTCAAAGAATATCGCACTAACCGCATATTTTCGTAATCCTTACGCCATATTGAGCAAATTCGTAAATGATTGCCATGGTCAGAAACAAAGATTTAATAAGATATTTTAGATAATATGTTGACCAATCGTCATACGCGAGCTTCTCTAGAAATCCAATTGAAACGTTAAGGTGAATTTTCTTGAAAGAATATAGCTAAAGTTTGTTTTGTTGATTCGTGAAGGCTTTTTAGGAATTCCTACTTGGCGCTTTTGCAAAAACGAAAAGGCTATGTTCGCACATTTTCGTAACCGAAACAGTAAAATATGAAATAAAATATTAAAAACAATTTAGCACTTTCACTAAACATTTTTCCCTCCTTGGGGTGGTTCGTGCAACTTATTAGTGCCAGATTCAGTGGGCTACGGCCTATACATTTCACCTACTGGACTGGTGGTAATGCTAAAGGTCTTTTGTGTATAATAATTTATCTATAGATAAAGAAAAACAGTTAAAAAAATTACACTTATTTTGCTCAATGCGAATAACTGTGAGCTTGAGTTAAGCTTAGCTTTATCTTGTTGAAGTTTTAACTATGTGTACAATATACATAGTATATTCTATTTATTTCTTGTTTACTTTAAATTGTCTTAAAACTATAAGTAGAAGCATTTATGAATGAACTATTCGGGACTGCTGAGTTATTTTTTCTTATATTTCTCTCGGGTGTAAGAATAATTTTGGAATAGATTATTGTATTCAACAGTGAAAAAATGTATATTTGAAGGCTGAAAGTTAAATGCTGAAATATTTGTAGATTTCATAAATGGAATTTTTTAAGTACTGCACTCTGCTGTATACAAAATGTCATTCAGAAAACTTAATACCAGTGTGCATAAACTGGGCCAATCTTAGTGAAGACGTTTTTCATAACTTTTTGCCAATATTTTTTTACACAAATTTATGGAAAAGATGGAATATCACGTCACACTGCTATAATTCTTTTGAAGAAAAATTTCTCTGAATATACGCTTTATCGTCGCTTTAGAATTTCAAAATAATGTTCTTACTCACTATTGTATATAATACTGGAGTTGGCTATGATCAAGATGTTAACAACAAATTTTTTTGGACTTTGACTGTCGTTATAATTAAAAATTTCGATACCCACGTTTGAACTCAAACTAGAGCTTTTAGGTATAGAAGAGAAAGAGACATCGTCCCCGACCTAGAATCGAACTAGGGTCCCCCCTTTGAACTCGGAGTGCCTAAACCGCTAGGCCATCGAAGACAGGAACAACACTCCTTTTCTCCGTGTGTAAGGTTATAAGTTATTTTTACCCTTCTCAGGGCTTGACTGTCGTTGCAAGGCAAAATAGTTTAAGGAAAACGTATATAGATCTGAATGAGGGAGAAAGGAGGTACCTTATAAAAACCTGATTATGTTCGTTAAGAAGAGCTCCTAAATAGTTTATTTAAGTATAGAATGTAATATGGGCTTTCACACACGTATACATGTGATAGCTAATCATGCTATGAAGACTCTTCAAGATCAGCAAAGAAGTCTCAGGAATTAATGTATTGCAATAACCAGAACTCGATGAATCGTGACCAACTGCACTTGGTCGCTTCAGAAAACCCTAGGAATTTAGCAGGGAAATATTTTTTACTCGTCAATTGTGCAAATTTTTTCGTCAAGGGTAACTGCACGACCGAATTTCTTAAGCTCTGACAATAACACATGCTCATTATTACATGCTGATGTAATGTACTCCGGTTTAGGTTATAAAATGAATAAAGTCTAACCGATAAAGGTACAAATACCCACACATGCTAAAAATTGAAGGACACAACTTTCTCCAATTGCTCCTAAGTTCAGATGTATGTAAGGAAACGAATTGTAATTTAGCGTGAAATCCTTTGTGGTACGGTTTATGAAATTCAGATAGAATATCCCAGTAGCGTAAATTGTAAGAGAGATTCAAACAAAAGTAGGAGACGCAGAGGTAGAAAGTTGTAAACCCAAGTAGTAGACTAATGGTAGAATGAAGTTGGAAAAACGTCTCTGACTATCCTACGCCTCACAAGTGTCGTTTGAGCGTTCAGATGGCTGGGCAGTACAAAGTCCTTGTAACTTTCACAAAATCACCCAACTACTAACGAAAACAATTTGTTGTTGTTGTCTAGAGGGCTAGATATGTCCATTATGGAAATCCATGTTTATAGACATTCAATTCTAACGCTTTATTCATTCTATAGCCTACAATGTGCTTATAGCATGCACCAACACCATGCCAAATACGTGATAGATCGTCTGTTTCGCCCTCTCTGTCCCTCTAGCTCGCTAGCTTGGATTGGACTCTCAGTAAGCTTGCTTATGTGCAAATGTATAGTCACTCGGAGGACGTTAAGCCCTCGGTTCCGTCTCAAATTAATCATAGCGTAGTCTTGAGACACCAAATATAAAAAAAAAAAAACTAAAACAAAATTTTGTGAGCCATAAATTATCTATGCCGTATAAAGCAAATAATTGACTTTTCGGTGTCATCAATCAAAAAAATTGTTTTGTTTGTTTTGGGTGACGCAAATATGATACAGTAAAACCCCAGTAATCCAAACTTCGTTTAATCGGAATCCGGATTAACCAAAATGACCAGTTTCACTTATTTGTTTTTTATTGTTTAATACACACTCATTTTCCATACTTTGGGCAAAAATGTGCAATTTTATTTTCTAGTCTACTCCAAGGCAGTTAATATCTTAACGCATATACACATACTTTGTAACATTCTACACTATCGATATTGCATTAATATGTAACAAACGTGTTTTCGGATAAATATTGTAGGCTTTTTTTTTGTAACTTTATAGTGAAAATTGAATGTCCAGACTATCAGAAATCGGGTCTAACCTTCATTTCGGAAAATCGGGGTTCTTTTATATAGCAACATTAGCGTCAGCATTATTAATATATCGTTTTGATGGCAGTAGCCCATGTTTTTTTAACAACTCTTTGCGCGTTCATAGTCAGTGATGGGAACATTGCCGTAATGCTTAATATTTACAACGTCGAATTTACATTTTGGGAGGCCCCTGAAATTCACGTAAATTCCCTTCTGAATTGGATTTTAGAGCTTTACTCGTTTTAGTAAATTCAGAAGACACATCTGAGGCCCCTTGGCTTTGGGGGCCCTGAAATTTAAGCTTTATTTTCTCCGTAGTAGTGTCGCCTCCAAGCTTTTATGTGGCGAATATAAGAAAGTAAAATGACACAATGATTCCATTATGAATAAAATTCTATGTATGCGTTTGTGGTTTTATAAATACCCTTTCCCGCATTTAAGTGATTTCATCAGTCATAATAGATTTCCAATCCTTTGTTAATCAAAGATTTTCATCTCTTTGTTTCGTCTGGTTCATTTGCGGAAGCGTTAATTAGTCCGCTAAAGGTTGAATATCGTGTTTTCTTTTTCAGAAAATAACTAAACTAACACAGACGTACTTTTTTCAGCCTCTGCAAATAGAAGAATGAAGGATAGAGCCATTGCTATCTGAATAAGGAACATTATTTACCCTTATTTTTTCCTTCACAAATTTCCAAGTTTTTCTTCCATCAGATAAAATGATCATAGGTGGAATGGCCATCGTAAATAAAATAACTGATGCCTGTAGGGCTGCAATTTCTTGTAAAGGAAGACGCTTGTCGAATATTTCCAGTACTTAGTGCTATTTAATGTACTAGGTTTTCTTTAGCTTTTTAAAAGACGCTAAACGTCTTAGCAAAATTGAAAGCCTGGTCTTCGATCACTAAATAAGCTGCTTCGAGTTACAAGTCTCATATAATTCAATACATTTAAAATTGGCTGTTTGAATTAAGTTATAATTATAATTGATTTTGTTGTCTTACTAATAGTAATTTTACCAGTTTCGATGCATTCATGAAAGGGAGAAGGGGACGAATATGATTGAGAAGGTCTCATTTCATCACGAAATAGCTTTTGGGCTGGTTTAGCTTTCCTCTCAACTTTTGAAGAGTTGAAAAGTGACGTTTTGACAGTTGTATTTCTCTAATTCTGACTTTAATTAGAGATCAGCCGTTTATTGCATTCGGCCAGAGCTGTCGACGAACATTTCGCAAGTTCGTACGAATGAGGCAATCCGAGAGTACGTCAGCCATTAGTTTCGTTTGCACGCGAATAATGCGCGAAATGTGCGGTGAAAGGCCGGCATTAAATCTTGATTAATCGATTTATGATTGCTGACCGTAAACATCACTCCGGCCAACTTATTTAAGAGATGACATAAATTATTATGTAAATAATGAACGTTGCTCAATCGAATCATTTGCGCCATATAATTTATTTTAAAAATCAGTTTTTGGAACATATGGGCAGTTTCAAAAGCCAAACTGCTTATATTCATTTTGACACATTTTAAATAATAAATTAAACGAATTCCACAATTATTCTAGGCAATTATATGACTTACTTATGCTAGTTAGTCAATATAACACTAGGTAGCCAATAACGGTCATCAAATTTTAATCGAAATGATTTTGAACTTTGTGACATTTATGCAGTTCTTTTAATCACGAAATCATTTTAATTTTTTACCTGATGTCAGTTTTTTAACCTCATATGATTTTATTGTATTATTTCGCTTTAATGTACTTGAATACAATTGTTTCCTTTGTATAATATTAACTTGTCCCCATTTCTAAACAGTACATACAGCCTCACCATCTTTCGCTTCACCTTCTTTCGCACCTTGTGTGACCTTTGCCCCATAACAATTCAAGCAACCAACAATAATCCAAGGCTGAATTTGCCTTATACACTAAGTACTTAATTCGTTAAACTATTTGTTTAATATTTTGTTGGGTGATCTTTTGCCTTAATAAACTCCCTTAAAATATATATATATATATATATAATTAAAATTTTATATATTATAATATTAAAATATATTAAAATAAAGCCCCTTAATTACCCCTTAATAAAGCAACAATTGGCAAAGGCATGGAGATTACGACGTCATGATAGCTTTCTTTGAGAAATATTAAAACACGAATATTAAATTGCATTTTTTATTCCCGAAAATCAGACGACAGTGGAGCTGGGTATCTGATATCCTACTGGAATTCTTCAAAAATGTGCAGTCCTATTACAATAATAGTATTAAGGGGATCTGTGAAGTTGGTTCATTTTTCTTCAAATCGGAGAAAATAGGGGCATTATATCATGCTGCACAGCTCTGCTAAGTATCTTATTGTTTACAGAAGAAAAGGAAAATTGGAACAACTACCTCAAATGTAGTGCTTGACACGTAATAAACCAACAACTTATTAATATACAGTTGTTGATTTAGTTCATCCGAAAATGATCGGGTTTTTTCTTGATGATTTCATATATTTGCTGTTCGTTAACGTATTGCATTCCGTGTTCCGAAACCTAGTGGCTTTACAGCAAGGGTTTTCAAATTTTTTGAGTTGCGGAACATCCTGCATGAAAAAACAATTGTCTTGGAGCACTATCGTCGCATTTATATCAAAGGCACGTATGTGCATTTTTGGCTGTTTTGGCCTAACAATATTGTTCAAGTTTTTAGTTGATATTTTATCTTATATGAAAACACGAATTATTTTTCGATTTCTAGACAGTTAAAATGTTGATCTGTACTTAATTTTTCCAGGTGGGATCTTGTCAAATATATTTGCTGCTTTTTTTCCGAATATCTTTGCGAAACTCAGTTCGTGAACTGCTGTTTTAAAGGACGCAGTACCTTCGTTCGTTGATCGGTCGTATTTTGATGGTGTAGGGTCAACACTTCCTTATTAAACTGATTAAAATGATGATAAATTACTCTTAAAGGATGATTTTTCGGCACCTAATGGGACAAGGACCCACAACCTCTTAATTGCTGGTCAAATGCTCTACATTAAGCTACAGGCGTCAATCATTTCCTCCTTTACCAGCATGTATAAGCTCTTCCTTTTTTTACGAATAGTTTGTCATCTATTGTTGTTACATCATCGGCTGATATGAAAATTTTGTTGGTTTTAATAATTTTATCATAAACACCTGCTTATGCTCCATTGATCACCGCATTCCTTTGAGCTTTATCACACTGAGCATTCGTGGAACGAACAGAACCATGCAGCAAGGCTTGCATCCACGACTATCCAAACGTTTGCATTTGAAAGACTCAATTCAAAGTGTTTTGATTAATTTTGCTTTTCAAAACCGAAATTATTGATTTTATAAATATTTTATATATTAATGATATTAGTTTTAACAATAGTTCATCAAATAATTTTTAAAAATTTTCAATAGAGTAGAATGTTTGAATTATCAAGTCGTGTGTTATCTGAATCGAAATATTTTAGTTAGATCACTTAAGCTTATGCTAGCCAGAAAACCGTATACTCGCCACATGTACTGCCATGTTACACTCATTTATCTAGATTTCCTATTATCAGATATTCCGATTACCATGACCTGTATCGATTAATTGAATAATTATCCAATTAGCTCATATAATTAAAAATTTACTGAATATTATTTTAAGGCATTCGATTACCGCAGATTTGTATTGGCCTATATATACCATGTAGATGTGCATTCTTTCGGATGATAACAAGCATGAATATATGCAATAAAACTTCGTTCAAATATATTTTACATTTTGGATTTCGATGTTCATTATTTTCTGAAATCCATATTTTTCGTTGTCTTGTTGGCTGTGGTCTCATTTACCTTGGGTTACTGAAAATTCATTGTTTTCAAAAATGAGGATTCTGATTTTTGGTCTTATAGAATCATTTGTCGTAAGTAATATTACTGCATTAATATACAATGTAAGGGATTTTAATTTTAATAATTATACAGTATTTAATAAAATTTATCCTTATGTCAGAAATCATATTAGTAAATGAATTTCAGATGTAAACAAATGAATTTTCTAAAAATTTGATATATTCAACACTTTTATACAAAAGTGTAGTTTTTAATCACATACGAGTTTTTATTGGAAATTAGGTAAAAACAGCCTAGACACACACTTATGTCTATATAATTATAATAAAGGAAAATGAAATAAATTAGAAAGAAAACGTAAGTTATTCATAAAAATAAACTTACGTTAAAGAAAATTCAAAGAAAATGGAAAGAAGCACAAATAATTCATAAAAGGTGACTGCGCAAAAGCTAGAAGTTCATTTTTATGAAGAAAATATGTGCATTTCGAAAATGTAAGAAACAATATGTGGAAATGAAATGATGGGAAGTTTATAGAGATAAAAATAGTGGAACTAACAAAAAAAAAACAATAAAAATCAACAAAATAAAAGTAAATTAAGATGAAATAACATAAAATCTACATGCCAAGAAGTTTAGGACCTCTACGGGAAACACAAAAGTACAGTAAATAATTAATAACTGGCAGGTTGAGTTAAGGACTAGAGTGAATTTGAAAGAAAAAAATATATGGGATGATCTCAATAAATGAAAACAGGACACCATGTGAAGGAAGGTTTTCAAGAGAAGACCCTACCACCGGGACAATAAACAATGGAATGTTTTAAAATCAATGTGCGAATCATTCCATTGTTACGGCCCACGTGGTAGGAGCCTCCCTTGAAAACATTCCTACACGTGGCGTCCTATTCTCACTTATTAATCATTCCATATTTTATTGTGTTTCAAATTCACTCCGGTCCTTTTCTGAACTTGCTAGTTATAAATTATTTACTGTTATTTTAATTTCCTGTGACGGTTCGAAGCTTACTAGTATGTGAATTTTATGTTACTTCTAGTATTTTTATTTTCTATCAACTTCCATCATCCACTATTACATATCTTTTCTTACATTTTCAAAATGCACATATATATATATATATATATGGCCTGCAAAAGGGTTGCTGGTATCTAACTGGAAGGAGACCCACACGCTGAACGTATGTGACGATGTGTGGAACCGGCCAGGCCAGTAACCTAGTGTCCTACCCCGCCTTCAAGTGGTGCAGGCTGAGCTTTCTATTTATGTGGCAAATTAATATTTGCTACACGGATAGAAAGGCGGAAGGGGAGGGCTAATTCACCAACCCGTTTAGCCAGCGTGGTGAAATTATGGCTAATTCCTCCATTATGTTGACACACCAGAAACCATGGCCCCTAGTCTCCAGGTGCTGGAGTGCTCCTGATCAAGGCAGCGGTCAGTGTGGCATGAAAGCAGGGGGTGCTAAGAATCACTGGAATGGCCCAGGCTGCCGTTTGTTATTGACCTTGGCTACGTTTAATGGACGATCCCTTGCTTCTGAAGCAAAACTTCAGGAATTGGAAGAGGAACTAGACAAGATCAAATGGGACATTGTAGGACTCAGTGAAATTAGAAGAAAAGGTGAAGAGTTGGTGGAACTGAAAAGCGGACATTTGT
>QLNU02015360.1:30486235-30503917 GCA_006491805.2 Dysdera silvatica
TATTAAACGTGGGTGGCAAAAATTATTGTATAATAAATTCCCCCACGAAAAACTCACAAAAATCTCGCCCCGGAGGCTTTTCTGTGTTGACCATTATTTGGCAATTGTGTTATCCCTGTGAAGGGTAATAATATCTTACACCTTTACATACGGAGAAAAAGAGCGTTATTACCTGTCCTCATTCGTCTAGTAGGTCAAGACACTCCGGGCTAAACGGAGGGACCCTGGTTCGAATCCAGGATGAGGAAAGCGTCTCTTTTTCTCCAAATATAAAAAAAGCTCTAGTTTGAGCTAATTAATACGTGGGTGGCAAAAATTATTGTATAATCGTTTCGGATTGTAAATCTGAAGAAAAAACGTTTTTTTGTATTAATTTACTATTTTATCACATTAAATACAATTGTCAAATGACATTTTTTGGGGCCCCTCCTTTTACGGGGTCCAGGCGCGGGCCCCGCGAGCCCTTGCCATAATCTGGCTCTGAACATGGTCTTAATAAAAATTAAATAATGTCCATTACAAAGCGTATTTTATTAAATTTTGTCTATAACGATATCTTTAACAGTTTATAGAACATCGTTATACACAGATTTTACTGTATACCAAACACAAAAAGAAATTATTAAAATCATCAATAGGCTAGTTATATAATAAAGATAGTTCTCGATCAGTGGCGGTTCTACGATAGAGATGGGGTCATAACCCCCACAAATATAACCAGATTTTATTATTCTGCCCGTACATATAGATAGGAATTTGTGCCCCCCCAATTTTTTTTTGCCTAGATTCGCCGCTGTTCTTGATATACGAACATCAAAAATTTAAAACCAATAAGATATAATATAGATTCATAATATATAGCTTAGAATATTCGCATGGATAATGATATTTATTTAATTACACTAAAATACGTGTGTCATAAATTATAAAAGTGAAACGAAACTTACTAGCACTTTTTCCAGAGGAAGGCAAGCTCAGTGATCAATTTCATAAATTATTTTTATTTAAATTTTAAGAGTATACGCTTATAAATGAATTTTAAATATTATGTAGTCTTAGAGTTTAAATAAATATTACTTACTTGAAATATAAATGGTAACTGGTATGTCATTACATCTTTCTTGTTCCGATAATGATGCATAAGTTTGAAAATGAATGGGCTTAGATCTCTAGGACTAACTGATTGCATATATGCATATATATATATATAAATGTATATGCAGCTGAGATGTACGATGCAGAACTATATATATCTTGACACCTCGTCGATACTTAGTTAGCTAAGAGATTTCAACACCATGAGGTTAAGGGGGGGGTGCTAAACCACAGAATGGGTGTTTAGAGGAAGAGCCCCTCCAAACTTTCTCGTTGAAATTATTTTTTTTTTTTCTCGTCTGTAAAATCAAAAGTAACCATCGGCTTTACCAGGGCAAGCGATAATCCATTTAGTTCCATTTATTTGTTGTTGAGTTTATTTCGATTATCGTATAGTGGTGCATTAAGCAACAAAAAGTCTATCGTGATGCCGACCCACAAATACTGCCGCCCTAGGCGGCCACCTAGTTCGCCTAATGGTCGCGCCGGGCCTGTGTATCTCGCTAAATGCATCTGGCTTATCTGATTTACTTGTATTTTGCAACATACCTCCAGAAAAGGCGCCAAGCATGTAGTCCTAGAAAAGGTCCCAGACGACAGTTCTGGGGCTGTATGCTTATATTGTCGCATTTATATATATGTGTGTGTGTATATATATATATATATATATATATATATATTTTATAATCCAATATAATGTATGTAATCCAAACAAAATAATATACTTGTTTGAAAAGCATATACCTATAGTTAATATATCTGCGAAATGCATATATTGGATTGTTTTACTGTTATTCTTAAATTGCGGTTTTTTGTTTTAAATATTTCTAACCAAGATTTTGCGTTTAAAAGTCCCCCAGTACGTTTTTCTTTAAATTTATCATATTGTTGATTCATCATTTGTTTCCGATACTTCAAACTTCGTGGTATCGGGTTCACTTTTGTCTCATTAAAAAAATTATGACATACCGTTCTTAAAAGAAAATCCCACTAAACGTAAGAAGCGGAAGGATTAATTTTTTACGATCGATTTTTAGGGCAATACATGTACCCAAAAATGGAAATCCTTTCCACTAATTAGAAACTATGTGCACTATAGAAAAATATTCACAAAGGAGTGTAAGGAGTTAAAAATTCAACAATATTCCATTTTAGATTGGTTAACGATTTGTGGACGGGAACGATTTAATTGCTAATTGATCATTAAACTTTTATTATTGAAATCAATGAAATAAATTTGGCAATGTCGATTTTATGTAGTCAAATTTCAACGGTACTTTTAACCCCGTAATTTACATTACATGTCACTTTTTCATTTAAAAGATTCGAATTTACTTTGCATCAAAAGTATTGAAACAGAAAAGTTTTTTAAATTTCCTTAGTCCAACCGCTCGCATATTTTTAATAAGTGTAAACAATGTATAAAATATATAGAGACACTAAATAATATCTTGGAACTATGCTAAATGTTTAGTTTGCAGATTTACTTAATAGAAATATATTAATATGGGGCACATTCATTTGTTTTTGACTTTCAGAAAAAGGTAAACATGAGGTTGAACAAGTAAACAAATTGTCTTAAATTTTTTTGCAGAATTTCGAATCTTTGCATTACCTAACATTCCTATTCATCGTATTTGATCCATGCGGCGTCACTATAAACACGATGATTAGTATTATATGCATGCTGGTGAGAAAAATGTAAGAAACAGCACCATTTTTAAAGATTTCAACCATATTGTTTGGATGGATTGCTGTGTATGTTCACCGGATCTAAAATCATGGAATACGTATAGGACGCTTTTGCAGGGAGATACCCCGTTTCACATTTACATCCACCGGAAAATGTTCACCAGCTGAAGATACCGCTGATGAAGGAATGGGAAACATTATCAAAAAAAACTCATACAATAACGTGGTTCTAAGAATGAGCATAGAGTGCAAATTATAATCTTCTAAATGTTGAACTACGACGCAACAAAAGCGTGTTGAAAAAGAACGGTTACCCAAGAAAATTTATCATTCATATCTAATATGAGAATGGTGATGGAAACATAGATGTTGAAACCATTGTTCTGCGACCAGAAAGACAGTGGTAATTTTGCCCTATATAGCAGATGTCTCATAACAGTTGCCCGAAATTCTTCATCGTATTAAGAACTACTACAAACCTTTTTTTATATACGTTTTCGTAAGCTATTATTACCTTTCTCAAGGTTAATACAATTGTTAAATGGTCAACACACAAAGCCACTGGGGCATGTTTTTTGTTATTTTTCGGGGAAGAATTTTTATAGAAAGTAATTAACGTCACACACTCTTAAGCTCTAGTTTGAGCTCAAGCGTGGACGTTACTATTTATTACAAACTACTACAAACTATTACAAACAACTACTACGAACTATTACAAACAACTACTACAAACTATTACAAACAACTACTATAAACTATTACAAACAACTATTACAAATAATTACTACAAACTATTACAAACAACTACTACAAACTATTACAAACAACTACTACAAACTATTGCAAAAAACTACTACAAACTATTACAAACAACTACTACAAACTATTACAAACATACTACAAACTAGCCTTTAAACAACTTCTACAAACTATTACAAACAACTACACAAACTATTACAAATAACTTCACTACAAACTAATAACGAAACTGCTACAAACTATTACAAATAACTAAAACTATTATAAACAACGACCTACAAACTAGCCAAAACAACAAAATTTTATCTAGCCCACAAACCTGTCTACACCTTACGTGAGCTACCACTTAATGTTAAATATCGTGTTCCTGATGGGGAAGAAACTAGCATCATTTACCAAATATCACATGTGAAGACTGTGACAAGGCGTATATTGAACAGGTGGGAAGGTAGATACATCTACGAAGTAAGGAAAATGTTCGTGCGGTAGCTAGGGGAGACAATTCAAACCAGTTGACTGAACATGTCTTCAGGGAGGGTCACGAACCAGATTGGCATTCGACGGAAGTTTTACTTCTAATTACTTCTACTTTCTAAGATTTACTTCTACTAATAATTTGACTAAATAGTTTTATCCGCAATCCAAGTTATTCAAACATTGTTAAATGACTGACGTATATTTTCTCATCATTTTAGCATCTTCTTTTTTCTATCGAGTGCTCTTACATCCTCCTCTTAATCGACAACTCTTACAAAATACACCTTTTTTCATGAGCACTTTACCTTCATCCTTATTTCTTTTAAGTGAGCCTCCCAGTTTTGCCATCCCACCCCGTCGACTGAGTGACTGTACAGTGTAAAATGCACTAACTTTTAAATTACTGTCTTTAATGTAGCTCCTTATCTGATTTCTACTTTTTTTACAATTTGATGAACTTTTTTTATTTCATGCAGATGCTTATTTTTTACCCTTTTTTTTCCAGGTTTTGTCGGCAGGTTCTCAGAGCAGAAGATGCTTTAGTGGCTGCTTTTCTGTTTGCTGTTCATCCGATACACACAGATGCTGTGAGTGGGCCCATCTTTCTTAATTATGATAATTTTATTATCCTAAGCCACTGAGTACGCCATTTTTCCCTACTCCAAATTCTCTTTCTTTTCGTGATCAAGAATTTTCTCGCAATTTTTGTCTGAGCAGAAATTTAACGCATTTGTAATTTCATAACTTTTAGAATATAGAAAAGGTAGCAAGGCTTAAAATGGGGGATAAAGCTTAGTGGAAACTTGAAGATTCCTCTCGTTGTTTCTGTTTTTTTTCCTTTTATATTCAAAGCGGTTTTTTCATCTAGAAACTTAATTTTTCTCGAGAGAGTGAAGGGAAAAAATGAATTCCCATCACTCTTTTTCCCGTGAAAGAATCCAAGGGAGTGGAAGATGAATTGAGAGTACTTAAAGTCATTGAAAATGCGCGCACTTAAAGTCATTGGTAACGCGCGGTGAATAATTTGCCAATAAAAGTTAACATGAAATCTCACTGTGAATTGACTATTTTACTAAGGCCATTGGTGTCCCAATAAATGGGATTTCAGATGGCGAAAAAGTCTTTATTGGAAAAATTGACATCCATATCCTGATAGCTGTCAATTTAAGAATTTTATAGTGACGTCAGCTTAACTGAAATGGATAAAATTGCTTTATCTTGGGTGCTGCCGACATCAATTGCGTTCGGGAAATGGCGTATGCTGAATGATTAATTATTGATTTTGAAACATGTCAACAAATGTTTAATTAACTTCAATAGCAATCTCATTAATGCACCATTGTAAATTCTAACTAATATAACAGCCCGTAAACTTGTATATGTATGTAAAGCGATGAAAGCAAAGTTTTCTATAAAAATGCAAACTCGTGCAAAAGCACTTTGCACAAAAGAATTAAAAATTAAAGCATTTGTGTCATTGTTATAAATTCATCCCAATCATATGAATATTAATGCATAAGACCAATAGTTAAAATATATATTCATAAATCGGTCAAATATTCTTTTACAAATTATTAACTTATTAAGACATTTACAGTAATCATATTTGAGAATTTTAAATGAGCAACATAGAATCACATTAATTGCATGAATTAAAATAACGCACTTTTCCGACTATTGGTATATATTGTTAATTATTTTTAAATTTAATCAAATTCAAACTTTGCTTTGAATACCTAAATATAAGAGCTTATTATTAACATGAATGGAAGAAAATAACGGGTGCTTCTCATGAGCTTATGAAATAAAAGGGAGAATTACCCAATTACATTAACGATATCTTTAATTTGAAATAACATATTGACTAATAAAGGGAAGAAATTTGCGTTAGTAGGCCTATGTGTGTTTCATTGCGCAATAGACATTTAAAGATATACTTCCCCAAAACCTAGAGATACCCATGGAATCCGAACCGCTTTTGTCCAGAGGACTAAACTCCTGATTATATTGGGCAGCAATAACAGCAAAAAAATAAAAACCAGTAGGCGTTCTGCGTTACAATTAGAACCGAGTCCGAGTTAACAGTGAAATCGACGGACATGCTACTTTCACGTTAACGGAAAGCATTTGTGTTAGTGACATTTTATTTATGGTGTTTTGTTATATAAAACTTTTTTATAACTTTTGATAATGAACATTTGCTTTGGTGAATTTTTTCTTCTCGTTTGAATTGTTGCAGTAGATAATATGCAGATGTATCTTTTATAAGCATTAAGCGTATTGAACTCGGTGCAGCCATATATAGTGAGAAGGACGTCCGTCTCAAGTGCTTTCAGTTGTAACCGTATTCAATCAGACTTAGTTTGGTCGTGGTTATGTCATTTATCAAATCCAAGGGGATTTGGGAGTGTTTGCTGTGTAGTCAATGATATTGTTGACTCTGCCAACGACATAGTACAGGAAAGAGATTGGGAATTTAAAAGGCGACATATGTTTAATTTAATTATATTCATTAATTTTAAACAACGTTATTTCTACCAAGTGAATCCTTTTTTTACCTCTGTGACTATTTTATTTTTTCTTAGACCCTACAAAAGTTAAGTTATAATATAAAGCGAAAGAAATAGTGAATACGAAATAATTAATTCGTATCATCAATCCTCCCACAGCTTCCCTATTTGATAGCTTTCTTCAAAAACCAAGATTATGATTTCCTATTAATATGAATATCACGAGATCACCCCTTTAAACAATTTCGAAAGAGAATTTTCAATTCTTGGATTCGACAACCTTTGATCATCGAAACAATTCACTTATAAAGGTTCAGCGATTCACAACTTTGATATATTTATGTAAGAAATGCTATGTTAAATGTTAAAAGGAGACACAATGTCATAAATATATCACAATGTGTAGCGTTGAATCTACTGAAAAGAGAGCCCCGTTACTGGTTTACTGCTGTGCTTTCATTATTTTATTTCCTCCCTGTCATTCTTATACTGAAAATTTTCATTGAATTCTTATGTATACGTACTCAGAAATAAAGATATCATGAAGAGTCTACGAGGCAAATGAAACTTGCAATGATCTTTTCGTATTTTCTTTAGGTGGCCAGCGTAGTAGGTAGAGCTGAACTATTGTCCGCCACATTTTTCTTATTCGCCATACTTTCTTACTGGAGAGTGGGGAACAGCGAAAAAGGTACAGCTGGGAAACCAGGTAAGGATATAAGCACAACTAAGCGTTTCTGAATTTTGAAGCATATTAATTTTTTTAAAAGTAGAATCAGAAAACGATCTGTTGTTACGTGGAAAATAAAAAGCACATTCCGGAGTATGTGTTCTGGGATGTAAACATGGGCGCCCCGATGGCGTGCAAGGGGTGCACTTGTACCCCCTTGGCTTATGATAAAAGGGGGAAAGACTGAATCCACAAGAAAGTACAGTCAAAACAACATTATTTAATTGGAATTTTTACTGGATGCCCCTCCTCTGCATATAATTCTGTAGGCGCGTATGGATGTAAATATGTATTTATCTAGTATGTTGGTATACATGGGAAGATCATACTCATGTCTGGTTGCGAAAATAATTTTGGGCATAAAAATTAAAGATTCAGTAAGATGAAATAAAACACAAAATTTGTTTCAAATCAAAACATCTAACACATATATAAGTAGCTACATGAATCTGACACGATTTACATCGTTTTAAATAGATTTTAAAATATTTGCATTGCTAGTTTAATTCCAACGAGCTACCTTCGTCAAAACGAATTGCTTCTGGCCGGCGCCCACGCAATGCTAATTCATGTTGCCAACGCGGATTGTTGCCTTACGAACTCGTTGGCAGAGAGAAAAAGGATATTTCTGGACCATGGAGCAGTCTCCTGTAAGAGAGTGAAAAGTTTCCGCAATAATCAAAATTATATTAAATAGCAGCTGGTCGTTATCCCGGCCTTAGATAGAATATGAAATTCTTCGAAAAATTAAGGTCAAATGTTGAATATGTTTTCTGGATGAATTTTGCATTGGAAAGTAAACATCTGTGGCTACATTTCTATGAAAATTTTGCCACAGCGAATTTATGGAATCCTCGTTTCCGGACGTAACTACGTGCTGTGTTAGTCTCAGAAGAAGTGCCCTAAGAGTTTGGTCAATGCATGGGTTCACATACTGGCACAGGATGAAGAAAATAGTACAACTGTCAAAATATGGAATGTTCTTTCTTAATTTGATTAAATTTAATTTATTGACTGCAGTAAGAACCACACGGAAATAAATAAATAAACAAACAAACAAATAAATAAATCATCATCATCATATTCAACCATTATCTATCCACTGCTGGATGAAGGTCTCTCCAAATACTTTCCACACAAGTCTGTTTTTGAGCAATTCGCTGCCACGTCACCATAACCCGTTTTCTTATCTCATCCATCCATCCAGTTTGAGGACGTTTTCTAGGCCTTCGGTGGTCTCTTGGAATCCAGTTCAGAATTTCTGTTGTCCATCGTTGATCAGTTCTTCTTGCAATATGCTCAGCCCATATCCATTTCAGCCTTCTTACTTTAACAATGATGTCTTCAATTCTAGTTTGCTCTCTCACCCAAGTGTTTCTTTTTTTTATCCCTCCTAGTTATTCCAAGCATGCACCTCTCCATGCTCCTTTGGGTTGTCTGTAACCGCGGGCTCAACGCGGGGACCCTGGTTCGAATCCGTGATGAGGACGGCGTCTCTTTTTCTCCTAAACAAAAATAGCTCTAGTTTGAGCTACTAATACGTGGGTGTCAAATTTATTTGTAATAAAAAATCCCCCACGAAAAACTCACAAAAATCTCGCCCCGGTGGCTTTGTGTGTTGACCAATATTTGGCAATTGTGTTATCCCTGTGAAGGGTAATAATATCTTACAACTTCCGTATTGATCCAACTCTTGGACTCCATGTCTCTGAGCTGTAAGAGAGAGAACTGGCAATACACTCTGGTTGAAGACTTTTCTTTTTAGACATAAATACAATTTTCCCCTCAGGATAAAACTGTTTCTTCCAAATGCACTCCAGCCAAGTTTAATACGTCTGGCGAGTTCTTTCATAATGTTGCCTTACATAGAAGTCAGTTGGATAATATAAATATGTGAATCAGCAATTTCTAGCTCAATGTTGTTAACTTTAGTCTTTTGGTATTCTCTACGAAATTGTTGAAAATGATTTTAGTTTTTGCAGGTTCACCTTGAGTCCAACTTCTCTACCTTTAGTTCAGAGCTCCTGTAATATGTCTTGGAGTTCTAATGGGTTCGTTGAAAAAATAGCAATGTCATCGGCAAACTGTAGATGATTTAAATGTTCACCATTTATTTTTATTCCCTTGTTATTCCAATGTATCAGCTAAAACATCATATGTAAAGCAGAAGTAAAAAGTTTTGGAGAAATGGTATCTCCCTGCCTCACACCTTTACCAATTTTGATAGTTTTGGTATCTTTATGTAACCGAAATTTATCACTTGCATTTTCATATGCACATTTCACCATGTCAATGTAAGCATCTCCGATGTCTGTTAATCTTAAAGAGTTGATGACTGCTGACGTTTTAATAGAGTCAAAGGCCTTCTCATAGTCGATAAATGCCACACACAATGGAAGTTCATATTCATGTGTTCTTTCAATTAGTTTTCTTAATATGTGAATATGGTCTACTGTACTGAATCCACTTCGAAATCCAACTTGCTCTCTTGGTTGAACTGCATCCAGTACTTTCTGTAGGCGATGTGTTAGCACTTTTGTGAAGATTTTATAAATAGTAAGTAACGAGTTAATGGGTCGAAATTTTTCATATCTCCTTTATCCCCTTTTCTATGCAAAGGAATTATTGTTGCAGGATCCCATTGATTTGGTACGTTACCGCTGTTAAGATATTGTTAAAGGATTTTGCAAATATTTCTTCTACATGTTCCCCAAATTCATTTAGGATATTTAATATAATGCCACCATCACCAGAGGCTCTTCCTTTCTTCACATTTTTGATTGAAAATGCTACTTCCTCTTTTAACATTTTAGCAGCTGTTCCTTCGACCATTTCAATGTCTTCGTTTAATGCACTGTTTCCTTCATATAGCTTTCTGTAGAATTCTTCAACTGTTTTTATTTGCTTCTGAGATGCCAACTTCTTCAATAAGTCCTTCCAGTGGAGAAAAGCGATTTTTTAATTCCAACTGGAATGTCTCGGTGTTTTCTTTCAGTTTCTTTAAATCCACCCTCCTACATACTTGTTTCTTAATGAGCTTCTGTCTTTTTAATTTAGTATTTAAGTCCATTCTACATCTCACCATTCGATAATCACTTCCGGTATTAAATCTGTTCAGTACGCTGCAATTTTCAATAATTGATTTGTTGTTTGCCTGTATATAGTCAATTTCGCTGGTATCTCCATTGAGGTGTTTCCATGCCCATTTTCTTCACAGTTTCTTCTTAAAAAATGAATTCATGATGCTAAGGTTTTTAGCTTCGGCAAATTCTAAGAAATGATTGCCACGTTCATTCCTTTCCCCATATCCGTCTTTTCCAACAGATATCTCTCATTGTTCCTGTTGTCCAATTCTTGCATTAAAATACCCCATGATAAACTTGATGTGTTGTTTCCCATTGGTGTGTAGCTGTTTGATTTCTTCATAGAGTTCCTCAACCTCTTCGTCGGTATGGCTTGATGTTGGTGCATATGCCTGTACTATCTGAAGTTAGTACCATCGGGTTAGTTGAACAAGCCTCACTGCTCAATCTGACATACTTTCAACTCAAGAAAGAAGTCTTTAATTCTTTTGTTGATCAGGAAGGAAACCTCGCTTGTTCTTCCGGTTTCCGTTCCTCTACAATAAAACAAATGTCCGCTTTTAAGTTCCACCAATTCTTCACCTTTTCTTCTGACTTCACTGAATCCTATAATGACCCAATTGATCTTTTCAAGTTCCTCTTCCAATTCCTGAAGTTTTGCTTCAGAAGCAAGGGATCGTCCATTATACGTTGCCAAGGTCAATAACAAACAGCAGCCTGGGCCATTCCAGTGATTCTTAGCACCCCCTGCTTTCATGCCACGCTGACCGCTGCCTTGATCAAGAGTATTCCAGCACCTGGAAACTAAGGACCATGGTTTTTGGTGTGTACGCATAGTGAAGGACTTAGCCTTAATTTCACCTAGCTGGCTAGACGGTTTGGTGAATCTGCCCTCCCCTTCCGCCTTTCCATTCGTGCGAAAATAATATTAATTTGCTTCACAAATATAAAGGCCATGCATATATATATATCATCATCATCATCATATTCAACCATTATCTATCCACTGCTGGATGAAGGTCTCTCCAAATGCTTTCCACACAAGTCTATCCTGAGCAATTCGCTTCCACGTCACCCCAACCTGTTTTCTTATTTCATCCACCCATCTAGTTTGAGGACGTTTTCTAGGTCTTCGGTGGTCTCTTGGAATCCAGTTCAGAATTTCTGTTGTCCATCGTTGATCAGTTCTTCTTGCAATATGCCCAGCCCATCGCCATTTCAGCCCTTTTACTTTAACAATGATGTCCTCTACTCTAGTTTGCTCTCTCACCCAAGTGTTTCTTTTTCGATCTCTCCTAGTTATTCCAAGCATGCACCTCTCCATGCTCCTTTGCGTTGTCTGTAACTTTCGTATTGCTCCAACTGTTAGACTCCATGTCTCTGATCCATAAGAGAGGACTGGCAATACACACTGGTTGAAGACCTTTCTTTTTAGACACAAAGGCAATTTCCCCTTCAGGATAAAACTGTTTCTTCCAAATGCACTCCAGCCAAGTTTAATACGTCTGTTGAGTTCTTTCATAATGTTGCCATCCATTGAAATCAGCTGGCCAAGGTAAATATATGAATCAGCAATTTCTAGCTCAGTGTTGTCAACTTGTATTTTTGTTTCCTCTACAAAATTATTGAACATGATCTTAGTTTTTTGTAGGTTCATCTTGAGTCCAACTTCTTCACTTCTAGTTGAGAGCTCTTGTACCATGTCTTGGAGTTCTAATGGGTCCGTTGAAAAAATAACAATGTCATCAGCAAACCGCAGATGATTTAAATATTCACCATTTATTTTTATTCCCTTGTTATTCCAATTTATCAGCTGAAAAATCATCTGTAAAGCTGAAGTAAAAAGTTTTGGAGAAATGGTATCTCCCTGCCTCACCCCTTTGCCAAGTTTGATAGTTTTGGTATCTTTATGTAACCGAAATTTTGCACTTGCATTTTTATACACACGTTTCACCATGTCAATGTACACATCCTCAATGTCTGTTGATCTTAAAGAGTTGATGACTGCTGATGTTTTAATAGAGTCAAAGGCCTTCTCATAGTCAATAAATGCAACACACAATGGAAGTTCATATTCATGTGTTCTTTCAATTAATTCTCTTAATACTTGAATATGGTCCACTGTACTGAATCCACTTCGAAATCCAGCTTGTTCTCTTGGTTGAGCTGCATCTAATTTTTTCTGCAGGCGATGTGTTAGCACTTTTGTGAAGATTTTATAAATAGCAGGTAACAAGCTAATTGGTCGGTAATTTTTTAAATCCTCTTTATCACCTTTTTTATGCAAAAGAATTACTGTTGCAGAATCCCATTGGTTTGGTATGTTACCACTGTTGAGGCATTTGGTAAAGAATTTTGCAAGTATGTCTTCTACATGTTCTCCAGCTTCTTTTAAGATATCTAATGTAATGCCATCATCGCCAGGGGATCTTCCTTTCTTCATACTTTTTATTGCAAATGCTACTTCTTCTTTTAAGATTTTAGGAGCTGTTCCTTCGACTATCTCAGAGTCTTCGTTTAATCCACTGTTTCCCTCATACAGCTTTCTGTAGAATTCTTCAACTCTTCTAAGTATTTCTTCCCTATTTCTTGTTACAGTGCCATCCTCTCCTTTTAATGCAATGATGTGTTTCTTCCCAATAGACAAACTCCCTTTAACAACCCTAAGGCTCTTGTTGCTTTCAATGGCCTTCCTTACTAACTCACAATTGAATTTTCTTATATCTTCTTTCATGTTTTTGCGCAAAGTTTTGCAAAGTTCTACATACTCGATCTTGCGACTGGTATTTTGATTGTCCACCTTCATAAGTCTTCGCCTTTTCATGAGTTGTTTCGTCTTCTCAGATAATTTGCTATTCTGCTTTTTACATATTACACCACCAATTTCCCCAGCAGTTTCAATTATTGTCTTAACAATGTTTTCATTTGCTTCTGAGATGTCAACTTCTTCAATAAGTCCTTCCAGTGCAGAAAAGCGATTTTTTAATTCCAACTTGAATGCCTCGGTATTTTCTTTTAATTTCTTTAAATCCACCCTCTTACATACTTGTTTCCTAATGAGCTTCTGCCTTTCTAGTTTAGTATTTAAGTGCATTTTACATCTCACCATTCGATGATCACTTCCAGTATTAAATCTGTTCAGTATGCTGCAATCTTCAATAATTGATTTCTTGTTTGCCAGTATATAGTCAATTTCGCTGGTTCCTCCATTGGGGTGTTTCCATGTCCATTTTCTTTGTAGTTTCTTCTTAAAAAATGAATTCATGATGCTAAGATTTTCAGCTTCGGCAAATTCTATGAGTTGATCGCCACGTTCATTCCTTTCCCCGTATCCGTATTTACCAACCGATGTCTCTCCTTGTTCCTGTTGTCCAATTCTTGCATTAAAATCTCCCATGATGAGCTTGATGTGTTGTTTCCCCTTGGTATGTAGCTGTTTGATTTCTTCATAGAATTCCTCAACCTCCTCGTCGGTATGGCTTGATGTTGGTGCATATGCCTGTACTATCTGAAGTTGGTATCGCTGGGTTAGTTGAACAACGAGCCTCGCTGCTCGATCTGACGTGCTTTCGACTTCAAGAAGGTAGTCTTTAATTCTTTTGTTGATTAAGAAGCCAACACCACTTGTTCTTCCAGTTTCCGTTCCTCTATAATAAAACAAATGTCCACTTTTAAGTTCCACCAACTCTTCACCTTTTCTTCTAACTTCACTGAGTCCTACAATGTCCCATTTGATCTTGTCAAGTTCTTCTTCCAATTCTTGAAGTTTTGCTTCAGAAGCAAGGGATCGTCCATTATACGTTGCCAAGGTCAATAACAAACGGCAGCCTGGGCCATTCCAGTGATTCTTAGCACCCCCTGCTTTCATGCCACGCTGACCGCTGCCTTGATCAGGAGCACTCCAGCACCTGGAGACTAGGGGCCATGGTTTTTGGTGTATTAGCATATTGGAGGAATTAGCCATCATTTCACCACGCTGGCTAGACGGGTTGGTGAATTAGCCCTCCCCTTCCGCCTTTCCATCCGTGCAGCAAATATTAATTTGCCTCTTGGATAGAAAGCCCAGCCTGCACCACTTGAAGGCGGGGTAGGACACTAGGTTACTGGCCCGGCCGGTTCCACACATCGTCACATACGTTCAGCGTGTGGGTCTCCTTCCAGTTAGATACCAGCAACCCTTTTGCAGGCTATATATATAATACAATTCATCATATTCAACCATTATCTATCCACTGCCGGATGAAGGTCTCTAAATGCTTTCCACACAAGTTTATCCTGAGCAATTCGCTCACGTCACCCCAACTTCTTTTCTTATTTCATCCACCCATCTAGTTTGAGGACGTTTTCTAGGTCTTCGGTGGTCTCTTGGAATCCAGTTCAGAATTTCTGTTGTCCATCGTTGATCAGTTCTTCTTGCAATATGCCCAGCCCATCGCCATTTCAGCACTTTTACTTTAACAATGATGTCCTCTACTGTAGCTTGCTCTCTCACCCAAGTGTTTCTTTTTCGATCTCTCCTAGTTATTCCAAGCATGCACCTCTCCATGCTCCTTTGCGTTGTCTGTAACTTTCGTATTGCTCCAACTGTTAGACTCCATGTCTCTGATCCATAAGAGAGGACTGGCAATACACACTGGTTGAAGACCTTTCTTTTTAGACACAAAGGCAATTTCCCCTTCAGGATAAAACTGTTTCTTCCAAATGCACTCCAGCCAAGTTTAATACGTCTGTTGAGTTCTTTCATAATATTGCCATCCATTGAAATCAGCTGGCCAAGGTAAATATATGAATCAGCAATTTCTAGCTCAATGTTGTCAACTTGTATTTTTGTTTCCTCTACGAAATTATTGAACATGATCTTAGTTTTTTGTAGGTTCATCTTGAGTCCAACTTCTTTACTTCTAGTTGAGAGCTCCTGTACCATGTCTTGGAGTTCTGATGGGTTCGTTGAAAAAATAACAATGTCATCAGCAAACCGCAAATGATTTAAATATTCACCATTTATTTTTATTCCCTTGTTATTCCAATTTATCAGCTGAAAAATCATCTGTAAAGCAGAAGTAAAAAGTTTTGGAGAAATGGTATCTCCCTGCCTCACCCCTTTGCCAAGTTTGATAGTTTTGGTATCTTTATGTAACCGAAATTTTGCACTTGCATTTTTATACACACGTTTCACCATGTCAATGTACACATCCTCAATGTCTGTTGATCTTAAAGAGTTGATGACTGCTGATGTTTTTATAGAGTCAAAGGCCTTCTCATAGTCAATAAATGCAACACACAATGGAAGTTCATATTCATGTGTTCTTTCAATTAATTCTCTTAATACTTGAATATGGTCCACTGTACTGAATCCACTTCGAAATCCAGCTTGTTCTCTTGGTTGAGCTGCATCTAATTTTTTCTGCAGGCGATGTGTTAGAACTTTTGTGAAGATTTTATAAATAGCAGGTAACAAGCTAATTGGTCGGTAATTTTTCAAATCCTCTTTATCACCTTTTTTATGCAAAAGAATTACTGTTGCAGAATCCCATTGGTTTGGTATGTTACCGCTGTTAAGACATTTGGTAAAGAATTTTGCAAGTATGTCTTCTACATATTCTCCAGCTTCTTTTAGGATATCTAATGTAATACCATCATCACCAGGGGCTCTTCCTTTCTTCATATTTTTTATTGCAAATGAAACTTCTTCTTTTAAGATTTTAGGAGCTGTTCCTTCGACTATTTCGGCGTCTTCGTTTAATCCACTGTTACTTTCATATAGTTTTTTGTAGAATTCTTCAACTCTTCTAAGTATTTCTTCCCTATTTCTTGTTACGGTGCCATCCTCTCCTTTTAATGCAATGATGTGTTTCTTCCCAACAGATAAACTTCCTTTAACAACCCTAAGGCTCTTGTTATTTTCAATGGCCTTCCTTACTAGCTCACAGTTGAATTTTCTTATGTCTTCTTTCATGCTTTTGCGTAAAGTTTTACAAAGTTCTATGTACTCAATCCTGGAACTGGTATTTCGATTGTCCACCTTCATATCTCTTCGCCTTTTCATGAGTTGTTTCGTCTTCTCAGATAATTTGCTATTGTGCTTTTACTAAACTAAACTTTTTACTAAGTATTTCTTCCTATTTCTTGTTACGGTGCCATCCTCTCCTTTTAATGCAATGATGTGTTTCTTCCCAACAGATAAACTTCCTTTAACAACCCTAAGGCTCTTGTTATTTTCAATGGCTTTCCTTACTAGCTCACAGTTGAATTTTCTTATGTCTTCTTTCATGCTTTTGCGCAGAGTTTTACAAAGTTCTATGTACTCAATCCTGGAACTGGTATTTCGATTGTCCACCTTCATATCTCTTCGCCTTTTCATGAGCTGTTTCGTCTTCTCAGATAATTTGCTATTGTGCTTTTTACAGGTTACACCACCAATTTCCCCAGCAGTTTCAACTATTGTCTTAACAATGTTTTCATTTGCTTCTGAGATATCAATTTCTTCAATAAGTCCTTCCAGTGCAGAAAAGCGATTTTTTAATTCCAACTTGAATGCCTCGGTATTTACTTTCAGTTTCATTAGATCCACCCTCTTACTTACTTGTTTCCTAATGAGCTTCTGTCTTTCTAATTTAGTATTTAAGTGCACTTTACATCTCACCATTCGATGATCACTTCCAGTATTAAATCTGTTCAGTACGCTGCAATCTTCAATAATTGATTTCTTGTTTGCCAGGATATAGTCAATTTCACTAGTTCCCCCATTTGGGTGTTTCCATGTCCATTTTCTTTGCGGTTTCTTCTTAAAAAATGAATTCATGATGCTAAGACTTTCAGCTTCTGCAAATTCGATGAGTTGATCGCCACGTTCATTCCTTTCCCCATATCCATATTTACCAACCGATGTCTCTCCTTGTTCCTGTTGTCCAATTCTTGCATTGAAATCCCCCATGATGAGCTTGATATGTTGTTTCCCTTTTGTGTGTAACTGTTTGATTTCTTCATAAAATTCTTCAACATCTTCGTCGGTATGGCTTGATGTTGGTGCATATACCTGTACTATCTGAAGTTGGTATCGCTGGGTTAGTTGAACAACGAGCCTCGCTGCTCGATCTGATGTACTTTCTACTTCCAGAAGACAATCTTTAATTCTTTTGTTGATTAAGAAGCCAACACCACTTGTTCTTCCAGTTTCCGTTCCTCTATAATAAAACAAATGTCCGCTTTTAAGTTCCACCAATTCTTCACCTTTTCTTCTGACTTCACTGAGTCCTACAATGTCCCATTTGATCTTGTCAAGTTCTTCTTCTAATTCTTGAAGTTTTGCTTCAGAAGCAAGGGATCGTCCATTATA
>QLNU02015360.1:30513776-30536376 GCA_006491805.2 Dysdera silvatica
TAATTAAAGGGAAGAATTTTCATATAAATATTTGAGATCGTTATTTCCTTATGTAATGTGCGAATTTTAATAGGTCAATTACCAGCTTTGAAATTCATGTTCGTCATATTTTTGTTATGGAAAGTGAGTTACTAGAATCTTGAACAAAATCGTAGAAGATGGGTAAGTCTTTAAATTATTCATCATGCTCTTCGTTTCGGTAACGAAAAGGGGAGTTCTCTTGAAACTGCGAAAACTTAAATGCTTTTATTTGAAAGCAATTTCGCCTCTTTACGTTTTTTCGCCAAAACAGAACTCTCGCAAATTGAAAACTAAAAGGAAAAATCACATCTTTCTGAAAATATTTTCCGTGGAGAATAGAAAATGGATTAGAACCAAAGGGAGCTTAAATGGCTTTTGTCATAGATAGGCAATTTTCTTAAGGATTAGTACAGAGGAAAATACAGAATACGAACAAAAGTGGCATTGTTCGCCGAATACTATCTCGCATATTTAAGTTCGTGTTTCTAAACTAGGGCTGAAAGAATGTTACTAAAAGGAAATTACCCCGCCAAGTTTATTTCTTTCATTGCTATTTAAGTAATAACGAAATAAGATACAAATTGCGATTCTGAAGTAACACACGGCCTGCGTTTTTTCATTTCAGTTAAGTATGAAATATTCAAATTACAGTTATTCCTCTTTGCGCATTTCGTTAAATTTGTCCATAAAATCGTTTTTCCCAAAGCGATAATGTATATTATTGTAACATGTGCGATCTGATTGCAGCACACAACTGCGGATGATATTATATGCTATATAGTATATATATATATATATTAACGCAGAGATATAATTTAAATTTTAAATATAGAATAAAATGAAATGTGCTTTTTTAACTGCAGAAAACATATGCCATTTTACTCTGCTTAACATATAAAACACAACTAACAAGGGTATTTCTGACAACAGCCTCATATCTCTGCTTGAATTGTGCAAACTAAATCTGGAACAACATCGGAAGCTTAACTCTACCGAGTCTTCATTCGCAAATTCGCGGATACAAAGTTATTCCTGCTTTACACTTCGGCGCATTTGTCTTTGTTTCTTTATCATCAAAGGCTAAAACACCACCTGGTCGACTTTATAGTCTGAAATGACCATATGCGCATTTTCTCGTGCTGCTGCTTTCCTTAGTTATAAAACGTAGTGAGAAGAGGGGAAGTTAAATGCACTGAATTCTAATTTTTTGGTACCATTAAACAATTCACTTCTTCCTTATTATGCATTCGTACACTGTTTTTAAGAGGAAATTATAAGCACATTTTGGGGCTTAGAAGAAAGGCCAGTACGAAAAACTGTGCGAGCACACATTTTCGACTATATAGTTAACCGGGTAGTACTTTAGTCGTTAATAATAGAAAAACAATGGCGATTTCGCATCAAAGTAAAACATGCATAACTTCCTGTCCGCGAATTTGCGATGAAAACCCTTTAGGATCAATCAGGCTTGATACATAGGTGTGGAATTATTTTATACATTTTAAGCAAATAAGTGAGATCGTTATCAAGTGTTACCTTTGTAAGTATGGTTACAAATTAAATGTTTATTTTAAAATAATTTTTTAGCGAAAAATACTACAAAAACAGCTAGTAAGATGCAGAAAATAATACCTACTGATAGGTAATCTATGTATATCAATAGTGTAGTTTGGCTTTAGGCGGTAGGTAATCTTTAATTCTTCACAATCCATTCCTTCCCCTCCCCCAACTCGAATAAAAAATATCGCAATTCATACACATGCACATATTTGTGTGTGTATATATATATATCACGCTCAAAAGCAGGACCTGTATCTAACAAGGAACTTGAGACCAATGAAAATGCTCGCTTTCGCTCGCAAAATTCGTTTTGAAATTTGAAATTTAGAAAATTAAGTTTGTATAGGTCATATGTGTACATTCAGTATACATTCAGCTTTGAATTTGCTTAAAATTTTATGAATTTGCTTAAAATTTTATGAATAGCATATTTTACCACTTGAATTTCAGCATAAAAAGCTAAATAAACAAAAGCAAAACATGATATAAAGGAACTTACATTGATAACCATTGGAAGTGTTCAAATATTACATAAGAACATTTGGGGGTTGCTGTTGTGCTTGTTTTCCTATGTTAGCCAATGATGTTAATTTTTGCTTACCGGATGGACATTGTTTACTTAATACTTAAAATCTCCCAGTCCCAAGATGAGCATTATTCGGAGATGCTCGAAGAACGGTCTATTAGGTTTGCAATATCTACGTTCCTTAAATTTTCATCGTAAAATACTTAGCTCCTTGAATACTTAGTCATTAGTATAATCCTAGGTTTGCAGACTGTGAGTCGCGAATTTCAGTTAAGGGCATCGTGACATTGGCTATCATTTTATACAGCAGGTTTTAAGAAATATTTATAACATGTGATTTATTCATTTTTCAGTATTTTGGAACCGTTAAAAAGTTATGAGAAAGTGAAGAGAGTAGTAGGTCAAAAAAGTTCAAAAAACCCCTGGAACAATCCATTTCTATAAAAAAAGCGTTTATTGTGAATTTTTGCTATGTGCATAGAAAGAGACGAGAATTCCCAGAAATTCTCTCGTTTCAAATACTGGAAAGATTGTTTCATGATGTTTGCTTTAATCAAAAAGTTGTTCTCGATTACTAATTTTTCTTCAGTTTTAATTTTTTCGAATTTTCGGTGTTTTCTTTAAAAGAATTATCTATCTTATTTCCTTAAATCTGTAACATGCAGAAGTCTTGTTGGCTAAAAGCGATTAAATTGCGTTGTACTTAATCACCATAGCGAACGAAATCCACATTTTACTCACTAAATTCGGAAACTCGATAAATGCAGACTCGTTATAAGTGAATCCTACTATATATATATCTACATGGTATCAATCTGGGTTTAAGCTGTTCGTTAATATAAAATATTACATAATAAGAAGTTTCTTTTTCATGACTACGCGATTTTAAAAACTTTCAAAATTTAAATATAAGTTTTACTTAAATTAATTTTATTTATATATTAAATTCACTCCTTTAGTCCGAATTTTTTTTTGTAATAAAATTCCCAATTATTACTATTAAACGCGATCCTGGAGTTGCGAAGTTTGTATATTCAGTAAGACAGTTCTACAATTGCAAGTACATAACATCGGTCAATAACTCTTCATATATACCTTATACGTGATAATTTCCTACATGAATAATAATTGTACAGAAGACATGGATGGGTATTCTCGATTTAAGTAAATTAAAATTAATGATTACAGGAAATTTAACATATGGTGCACCATATAATTCCTTTTTTGAAAGAGACCAAAATTACAAATTACGAACTGATTGTATTATTTGATTATGATTTGTAATAAATCAATGTATTTTAATATTTTATGTCAGTGGAATAAGAATTTTTACATAGCGGAACCGAAGTTATGCAAAATAAAGGAGACGGGTCTGATTTTGGCGATTAAGCGAATTTTCGGATGATTCAAAATTTTCATTTTCAGTATCGGGATTCTACTGTATTTAATAAAAAAATACGTTATTTTTTTTATTAAAGTACATATTTTTATTGGTCACATACATGTATAATGTTTTTTATATATATATACCTCGAAACTTCACCCATCAGCAGAATATGCAACCAGCGCTGGCTTATTTTGGAGATTTTAATATTTGCCAAACATAGGGTTCTCTCTAAGAAAAGAGGAGATTTTCAACACCAAATCGGTTCTTTCCTCGTTGCAAACCAAACGTCAGGGATACATGCAATTGGTCATTTTCCTTGGCCGACGGCGTCGGTCTGTCTGGTGATTGTTGAAAGCTTTGTTTGTGTTGTGTATTCGCCAACATTCAGAGATTACCTAACGACTTCCTGTTTTGGCTATTATTCTCACAAATGATTTCGAATTGAAAGAGAAGGCCGCTTGCTTTTGGAATAAAAGTTTTTATAAATCGTTTTCCTTCGTAAAAGCATAGCTAAATTCTGTGTATGAAAAGAAAAACAGTTACTAACAAAAGTTGTTGAAGGAAAAAACTAGTTGGTCCGTCTGAGATTACCTAGAGCCCCTGGAATATACGCCATTGATGTATATAATATGTATTATAACAATGTATTTGGCATAGTAATTGAGATTGTTTTAAAAATTAACTACGTATTCAATGCTAAATATTTCAGTATTTTATTTTAGACACAGCTTTGTTGAATAATTGATCTTTGTCTATAGAATTTATAACGAAAGTTTAAGGAGAAAAGTATGGAACTATACAATATTTCATGATTCTTTCTTGATGCTTTTATTTATCTTTCAGGTTTATCATTTACACATTTATGTCTCACATATCAGATATTCCTGGAAAATATGAAGTTATATTGATATTGATTTTTGAAAATTCGACAAAACTACTAACTATGGATAAATTTAAATATATAATAATAAATAAATTTATAATAAATAGATACATACATAATAAATATAATATATATATATATATATATACATAATAAATATAACATAATAAATATATATATACATAATATATATGTACATAATTAAAATAACATTAATAAATAATAAAATAATTCCATTCGTGCAATAGTGAATAAACACTGGCCAAGAACGATAACAAATAAAGAAATGTAAAATATTTGGGGACAGAAACTCCAAGAAATAATGAAGCAGAGTAAATTTGTTGGTTTCGCATCCACTTTAGAATAAGTACTAGAATAGATCTCCTGTGAAAAGAGGATAATGCAGATTAAGAAGTACATAGATGAAAAGTTGAAGAAGAGAATTCAAGAGGGGGGAAAAGCATGGGGCAAGAATCAGAAAATGTTGAGAAAAAATTTCTGTAGCAGCCCTCGTTCTTTCATACGGATAAAACGAAAGAGAAAAGGAGGATAAAATATTAAAAAATTGGCAAATTTTGACAAGAAGAACGAAGATAAAAATACATTTTATTATTTTTTTAAGATTTGTGAATAAAGACAACGATACAAGCGCAAGTAAAGTATAACCTTGTCTTTACTCATAAATATTAGCCGCGTAATGCTACGTCAAATTACCTTACGTTTTATTATGTATTGCAAATTTTCAAAGTACATTATTTTCACTACATTTTCTCTTTTCAAAATAAGTTTTCAATAATAACTCTGGTTGAATGATTGTCGCACTCTTATAGTCACAAACAGAACTAGAGTTTGAAATTAACTTCGCAACAACTAACAGAACTCTAAATTTGAAATTATAAATTTATGATGGGTCCCCGACGAACTAATGACCTTCCCTACCTGCAAAACGCAATTTGTGAAGTTGAACTCCATTCTAATTACTAACAGGAGCAAAAATGTAATTACATAGCTAATTGTAATAATATGTATGCATTTAAAAGCGGGGAATGTAGTTTGCTATTGTGTATACTTAAATGATTATTAATTCACACAGGAAAAAGCGAAAAATATTCTTCATGTTTGTTCTAAACTATTAAGTAGATAATGGGTACCTGAACAAAGAGCGTTAAATGCATCATAAGGTAGAAAATTTTTAAAGCTATGCTAATTTATATCATACGAGTTAGAATGAAACGTGTAAGCTTGAAGCGGTAAATCACGTTGTTGTTACACAAAAACGTGAGTTATGAGATCTTTACATTGTAAAATAGAATTAGAATTTTAACGGATTCAGTTCTTTTACGAAGTTTATCTGTACCAAAGGTAACTTGTTCTCAAAGCAGCTCATAGATTTCGTTAAACAGTGTACGAAAATTAGCCGGCAAAAACCATCTACACAGGTGAATTTTAACTCTAAAATTTTTGTATACGGATGAAAATGCATCAGCTTATTCAACGAACACTTTCCTAAATTTAATGGATAGATTTGATTACTTATTGTGTTAATGTATCCATAACTTTTCACTGAAGATATTGCATGTGAATCTGCAATCGTGTAAATAGAAAATAGTGAAGCGCGTCTGAATCATTTATGAGATATATTTTAACTGGCAAAATATTTCAACTATCAGATTTTACAAGATGTCAGATTTTGAAGACTCTTCAATAATTTCTATTCTTTCCCAAACGAAGGTATAAGATACTTTAATTCACTCATTCTTTTTATCAAAGTGCGACGCACCAGCCATATTCAATAATATCGATTTTCTAATTACAAGATAACACTTTTAAGGTTCGTAATAAAATATATCGCTGAAGAATCGCGCATATCGAACAGAAATTCACCACCTCTATTTAGCTCAAGTAATTCATTTTTCAACTTGGTAGAACGTTGCCGAAAAAGTTTAGAGTTCTTACACTCGGTTATTAAATATAGATGTACTTTAAAATATATGTTATGCTATTCTAACCACTATTTTTGATTACTTAAACCATTCGCTCTCAAATCATCAAATGCAACTCCTTTTTCTGAATATTAATTTGCAACCTCCTCCTCTATTAAAATTTAACACTCTGATTCATGGAATTGGTAATTTTAACTAAGAGAAAATCGTAGACAAATGAGTATACGATACTTTATGGTTGAGGTATTTCACCAAACTGTAAATTCAAACCGGATTACGCAGCCTGCGAAATTAAATTTAAAAAGGTGAAATCAACGATAAGGTGATACAAAAGCACATAAAGAGGATAAACACGTAATAGTAGATCGACTCACTGTGCTAAACACTCGATGGATAATATATTACACAATAGGCACAGTTTTCAAAAACTGTGCCTATTGTGTAATATATTATTCATCGAAAGATAAATATGTTGAGAGCATAAAATGCCTCCAGGATAGTTATCGCTGAACACCCCCGAAATAATCATCCATTTTTCCTCTCCAATGTCAAGGAAATTGTTAGATTCTGATGCATACTTTTATTGATGACATAGAATTAAAATCACAAATAATTAAGTTTCGTTTAGACGACTGCCTTCGCTTTATTTGGGGTATAAAATAGGAAAGCGTCAATAAGGAGGCAATGAATATGAACAAATACGCTAGGCATGCATCATCTCTTGCACTCCTGCAGCACTTGGATCAAATTGACACGATTTGTTTCAAAACAAAGTCTCCATATATTTTATGTTTTTTTTTGTTTTTTTTTGCGTTGTCTATAATTTGTGTTTTATATATCATTATTATTAATATTTTTATACAAAATTTTATTCGAATTTGTACGGCTGAGAGCTGATACCAAATTTACGATGTACCAAATTTAAACAGTTATGAAGTTCAAATACCAAACACCAATGGAAATTGATCAAGTACAATTGTTCAAGTAGGCAAAATTTAATTCAAGAAAAATTCGTTAAATAATGAATTAAAATTCAAATATGCCTTTACAACAATATTTTAGGGAATATTGGAAGCAAGCATATTATAATCTTTAAATTAAGATAGTTCTAATAGAACTCACCATATTTAAACATAAACGTACACTAGCAGTAATTGGATGTTTAAGATAAAACTATGAAATTGCCATCGCTAAATTAAATAAATAATGGGATGTCAATTTTGCACACTGACAGATACATTGTAGCGCTGATTAATTCTATTCAGTTGTTTAGCTGAGTTTTTAGCTTTGTTTTTCAAGACATAACAAAATTCGTACCATTTATTTTGATTACTTAATTTTCATAGTATATCGCATTTCCTGATTATTATTTTATAAAATGTGATTGTTGATACTTATACGACATTGAATTAAAACTTTTAAATTGAATTATCACGAGAATATTTCCAACTTTCATATGTATGTAGAATTTTTCAAAACAGCACCATACATGCGCGTCCATATGGGGGGAAGAGGGGGGCTCGAGCCCTTTAATCATTTAAAAATTTGATTTGCCCGAACCTGCTATGCATTTACTTTCAAAAGTTTTACAGTCACATTTTAAAATAAGGTACTTTTTAGCTCATTACTAATTGTCAAGCAGTATCAATTATTTTTGTAGCGTTTTGGTATCTTGTACATTCACTAAAATTCTCGACAGCTTTGAGAAGGAGGTAATATTTCTTCTCAGCCTGCTCTAGAAGTACTCAAATTTTCTCAGCCCCCCCCCCACTTAGAAGTACTCGTATGGGCACCCATGGTCCCATTCTATTATTCGCTAAATAATAGAAAATATACAGATTATTTTAAAAATTTGCCTAAACAAGTAACGTTTTTATGTATTGTTTTATTTCAGCTATACCTTGTATAAGACATTCAAATTATGCATTCTCATATTCCGTATTTTTATACTTCAGGCTTATTTTACTTTTAAGACGAGTGATGAAGCTATTTTTTGTTAGATTTTTCCTGTCAGTCTTGAAGTAATATCATATTATATCACCAAATCTCCTTTTTACAATGTGCATGTTAGTAACATTGCAGTCAGATTTATATTACTGCATTGTTCTCGATGTATCGCATTGTTTTAGTCATGTTCTCCTGTACATTTTCTTTTTATATTGTTTTTATGCTTTTTGTGCTGTAATTTAGCTTTGAAAGCCATAATACGACAGGTCCTTAAATGTCAAAATGGGAATTCCTCTAGTTCATATTTGATGATTCTTAACATTAGAAATGCACTTTCTGGGCTACAAATATTCCATTTCGCTGAGGTCATTAGGATCCCGCCGTTATCGCCATATTGAGTTTTTCTGGGGAAAAAAGTCGCTCATTTAATGAAAGCGAGAGAAGTTGCTACAACCATTAACAAAAAGGGGAAAAAATATCATTATCTGGCGTTCATGTAACTCGAACATTACTCCTTTTTTGCCCATCTGTGAAATGCATGACATTTTTTCCCCTTCGACAAGAAGTCAAAGAATAAAGCAAGACGATTTTGTATTTTTTTATGTTTACGGTAAAATTAAGCTCCCTGTATATTATTTTCGTATTCTAAGCTTATTATTCATAAACGTTGGATCCTAAAGCACTGTTGTTTCTAGAGAAAGGGCTGTTTTATGAAAAAGGACGTATGTATGAAAATTCAACCATCAAAAATCCCTTTACCAATTCAACATGAAGCGATATCTGCAACATGGATAAAAAGTAATTGTCAAAAGTATAAAGAATCTACATATAATTTATTCCTGGTTTAATAAATGCAATCATTGCAATTATACTAAGAACAAATTTTATTAATAATTTTATATCATAGTGTAGTTTTACTTATTCATGTGTTATGTATGAATATTCTGGAGTAATGAATACACATCCATGAGCTCTGCACGTATATATGTGAACTATGCACGCATATTCCTGAATTATGAACACATATTTGACATAATATTTATTTATTCTAACATCACCTTTATTTAAATATATTTGTGAGCTATGGACACAGTAGCAGAGTTCTAAAATTTTTAGTACTCTCTCTCTTTCAATATATATATATATATATATATATATATATATATGTGTGTGTGTGTGTTTATTAGATTCCATAAGGATGTGTAAGGGGTCGATATTTTGGAAGAACTTACATCGCCCACATGGCAATTTCGCTCATCATCTTAGCGAAATCTAACTACCTTTCTATTTGTGATCCCATCCCCCTAAGCATAGCTTTTATAACCTTCGCTCGAAAGCATCTGCGTCTTTCCCTGCTTCCTAATCGCTGGTAGTGCACAGTGACATCCTTATCTTAAAAGACGTACTTTCAGAGTCAGGAAATAACTGTCTTATGTCGTTTAGTGTTCTACCGTTGACGGCCTTTTCCATTTCCTCTTCATTCTCTATTTGTTTCTTTTCTTGTTTTCACCTAGTCGCATTCGATTGACCTCTGCCATATCTACCCCGTTTTCGGCTTTTATACCTGGAGTTGCACCCAAATTGCTTCTTTTTATTGTTTCGTTTCCGTCAGTTCTCATCAGCCAGCCTCCAACCATTTGAGTCTTGATTTTATCCTGCTTTGATCGAGAAAACTCGCCTATCTTTCTTTATCGCCTTTCTCTACTTCGAATAAGGGGTAGGCTATTTTTCAATAGCCCTAATTAATAGCACCGGCTTCGAATCTTATTCATTTCAGCTTACTTAGGAATGGCCTTTTATTATGGAAAGTTTATAGTATCTTCTGGATAAGCCTCTAGATCTACCTTTGCCCTCGTATCAGATTGAAAGGTTATGGAACCTGCGCGATTAGATGGCTATATTGTAACGCAGGCAATTTAAACTGTCAATTTTTTTTAATTAAAATGTGGTCGATGAGGCTTAGGGGAGCTACCATATCTGAGAATGTAATGGTGTTCACCAATCGCTCAAAATTTACACGGTCTCATTGGAAGCATTTCGAACATACACTAACTTGAAAGAATTGAAATGATTTTCTAAAAAACTTATCATTTACAAGTTAGCAGTGCCTTATATTTTGAAAAACATTTCCTTATATTTCGAAGTTGGTAATCTACAAAACTGGCCCCATATTCAATTCTTATCAAGAAATAAATACACGGCTCATTATTAAATTTAATTTTTCTCTTGAAAGTTTCATATGTTAAGCCTTTTGGATGAGAACATAGGGTGGATCCCTTGCTAATGTAAAATATTTACTACAATAACCATTAATAAATATGTACTCACCTGAGATACAGAAGACTAACAATGGCATGAAGGATGACATTGACCGAATGATAGCCCCAAGGATCGAGACCATGGACCAAATAATTCCAACGGAAGCTGAGAACCGTCAGCGGACGATACGATTTGTGGCTTTGTTCCTGAAAGTAAATTATAACGAGTCAGATGACACTTGAGGAAATGATGGATGTACGACAGTTTATGTGCAAATACAGTTGCCTAGCTCATTCAATAATGCTTGTTTATACTGGCTAAATACCCGCTGATATTGAGTTGGTACGACATAGGGGCATTGGACATTTGGTGGCAATTTATCATGGCGTGTCAATATTGAAGCACATTAGCTGCATCTTGCAAGGCCAATAATTGTAGCAGTCTACTGACCTGCAGCGAAATAATTACGCTTTAGTTACAGAAAGATTTAGTAAAGCAATATGTCTGCTGGCAACAGAATAACGCCATGTAATTACAGATCAACGAGGCTAAGCATAATGGCCATTGATAAATTGGGAACATATTGTTTCGAAGATGCCAATTACATTTTATCTACTTCGTTCTCCACTTCGCGCATAGTGAGAAACTGCTTTATAAAATAAAGTTCTTTAAATAAGAAACGGTACTTCTTGGCTTAAAACCAATATCCTATATAAAATAATCTTCTCTTTTTAAGGGCAGTCCTTTAAGTTAATTGAGAGACAAAATCTAATAATTGTAAGCAGATTTTTTTTTTGTTTTCAGACTTCCTCTATAAGGGTCTCCTTCCAGCATATATTATTCTGATTAAATTAGGTAAATATCATTATCTAATCCTCTCTTAGTTTATATTGATACAAATAGCGGATAGTCAGCAAAACGGAGGACTCGGAAATGAAAAAGAACACATATCGAAGAGAATGTAGATGAATAACAAGTCGAATGAAATTTAACCAAAGCTTACAAATTTCGTATGAAGCTTGGAGTGATTAGAATTTTATCTACAGTTTTTGTTAACAGCAATTACTAAAGTTCAAAAATATGTTCTTACATGTCAGCATACTTTCAATTTTAGAATTGAATAAAGACAATCTTTCTGTTTCCATTACGTAGTATAGGAGACATAAAAAATGAATATTAGCATACATTACTCATATTATTGTGTATAATATATGCAAAATACCAACATAATGTCATATATTGATCCAAGCCTCCATGTATGATCTTTGTGCTTGCATTTTTTTCCAAATTTTTTACTCACTTTAATGTCCTTCACAATATCAATTTATTTATGCTGAATGTATGATCTCTTACATGTTATATTCGTTGTTTATTATGACTCGAGAATCGTTTCATATAAATAAAAGCTATTTTGAATCTACATGTACTATATGTATTTACATATTGCCTACATTTATTTTTCTTTCAATGATGAGAAAAATATATACATGAAAGATCATTTATTTTTATCAACTTCATAGATTCAGAAATATTTTTCCAATTAAATAGTGAATTTAAGGCTGGAGAATAACCTTAACAGTTTCACAGTAACATGCTGTGTATCTCAGTATCGGAGTAGTTATACTATATGTTTGGGAGAAGGGGGCTCTAGCCTTAATCCCAATTATAAATTAACAGTGTAAATATTGTAAACGTAACACGTTTATGTAATATGGAAATTTAAAAGCAGTGGGAGACATAACTCTGAGTTATAAAGTGACGACCTAATAAACTCAAAAACGGACTGGTGCCCACGCAACGGAAAACACTGATAGGAAAGAAAACGAAGAGGAGATAAAGCGACTCCTATTTACCGATTGAGTCACTTTTTAGCAGCCAGTGGAATCTGTCAAATACAGAAAGTTTTTGGGAGTTCATATGCATTATAATATATGCAAAAAAAATTGCTGCCTTAAGAGGAAATTGTTTTGTTTCTCGACAATCAATCGAAAATAAAATTATTTACGTGGATGATGCTACTGTCTTCTTTGTTGGACGGTAAACAATTTTTAAATGCTTGGTTCAGTAACCTTCTGTTTCAAAATACGGTAAAATCTGTCTCTAACCATGTTCTAGGGACTAGGCAAAAGTATTGTTATAGAGAATTCATCGTTATTAGACGAAGTTGAAAGTGAAACCCTCTATATTTGTCGATATCGCGAAAAACATATTTATAGGCATATTTCACTAAAGTTATTGCAACATCTTAGTAAAGGTTACAACAATTTCGTTTTACGTACATTTAAGCTAATTTTCGGGACACTATTTACCAAATTCAGCCTAGCGAAAATGGAAATTTAAAATTTATTTTGAATTTTTCCCATCCCAAGGTTTTGAAGTTTATTCCATTAGATTTATTTGATATAAGGTATTAGCAATATTAGGGGCATTTTGAAGAAATAATTTTAGTTTTAGTAAGTATACATGATTTTTATTTAATATACAATCATTTCGCATTTTATTTTAACCCTATTTATTCCTGCACTCCTAAACTACTGAATACTCACACCAGAGGCGAATCAAGAGAGACATTTGGTGGGACCCATTTATAATGAGTCTGTATGCGACGGATATAGCAAGGAAAATATGTATTTTCTTCGTTATAATGATTAAGTACAAGACAATCTAACCGATTTTATCTAACAAGTCTCTTTCAGACCCCCGATTTAACGAGCAATTAAAAATGTAAGAAATCAAACTTTTTGTAAAAATTTCGTCGTTATAATCGGAGCTCGTTATAACCGATTTCCACTGCATTTTCATGGATTTAGGGGAAATTTCCCTAATTTTCCCTCGTAGATCCGCCACTTATGCACTCACACTAATTTAAAAATTTATTTGAACGAGCACCTTATGTCCTTTTTATTCTTTATATATGCAATTTGCAATTTTAAGCAATTTCCCATTTTGGCTTTGAAAAATCTGCCATTAAAAAAATTAATTTCTTGAATATATAAGTAGGTTTTAATTATCAGAAGAGAAAGTTTTCCTTAATTAAGAGAGGGAACGTGGAGGGATTAATTAAGAGGATTAAGTACTGGAAATCCACGATGTAGATTCAGAGAAGAATCTTATTTTTCTGACTTATAGGAGTCTCAGAAGAGCAAATAGTGTCCATGCACTCAATCAAGCCTCAGTTGCATGATCGATTCGTTTCCATATCAGACACTTATGAGCATAAAGAAAAAGATTACGTTCTGAAATTGTATCGTGGAGTGTCAGTAATTAATTTCTTTAATGAATCTTTCTACACAACTTCCCATTAATTGTGAAAAGTTTGCCACCTGATAAACAAGTGTGAGAATCCAATCATACACGGTTCATCTCAGCAATTTAGATATCCAAAATCCTCAGAAGAAACCCCAGAGGTTTCTGATTTGAGTTTAGTTTAAGTCCATGGAAAGTTTTTTTTCCTTCTAAGGCTCTTATCGTGTCAGAAAATACTATTTTAATTATACTGGAGTGTCACAATAAAATTAATTCCTTTAAGGGTCAGTCACAAGAAAATCGTTTGCATTGTTTCTAGCGCCCACATACTTTGATGTATTTAAACTATGAAGAAACAAAATTTGTGCTTTTTATTAATTATCATAGTAAAATGCTTTGTTTTTAGTTTAAATTTACTAAATATAAATGAATACCTGTTATTTGTGGAGAATGATGCAAATAGAGTGAAATCTCTTAATGCGGATGGTCATGGGCCTCCGGTTTTTATCTGTACAAACGAAAGTCCGCACTAAGCGGAAGGCAAATTCTAAGAGCTAAAATTTCAGGCTCTTGTATAGTAAGGCAGTAAGCAACATAAATAAACAACTTACTAAAACAAAATAGTGTATTATAACAGTATACTCCGGAAGAAATTACAAAGAAACAAAAAGGTAATACTTGCATACAGTGGAAATTCATTTTTACTTAATGCCCTATAAAAATTCAAAAGAATTTGGAAGATCGTTTTTGAAAACTGGAAAACACACCTGGGAAAAAATCATTCAGTCTTCTATTGGGTCCGTGATAATGAAATATCCGGAAAATGATCATCAAACTTAGATGGCAATAACTGCAAAATATAGTAACTTATCTACTGGAAACGGTCTCTCTCTAAATTGATGCACTATTGCCACTTACTTGGCAAGGCCATGATCCCGGAACGAAAAAAGTATTGTGGCTGGGATGCGAAGAAGTCATCATCTGCACTGTGAACCTCCGTATTTTGGGTGAACTGTTTGCCAGACAGAAAGCGATCCAAGTGACGAAACAGATGATAATCTATAGAAGACAAGTCAGGGGAGTAGTGGGAGACGAGGCAATGATTCATAGCCAAACACACGCAGTGCCAGCATCGTCCGTTTTGCGACATGAGGACGGGCATTATATTGCAAAAGGAGAACGCCATGCCTATTTACCAAAGCTGGTTGTTTCACCATCAATTTCCAATGCATCTGTTGTAATTCATCACAATAACGTTCTGAAGTGATGGTTTGTCCATTTGGCAGGAAACTGCAATGAATCATTCCAGCTGTAGACCACCATATAAGAAGCATAAACTTCCTGGGATGTAAGGGTGGCTTGGGATTACATCCAGGAGGCTGTGCTTTACTCAACCATTGTGCAGATCATTTACGACTGTCATAAATGACCCATTTCTCATGTCAGGTGATTATTCTCTGCAGTAGAGGTTCTTTTTCATTGCTGGAAAGGAGCTAAGCAGAGACTTCCAAACGCCTCATCTTGTTGGCAATTTCCAATTCATGAGGCACCCAAGAATCCATCTTTTTTACCTTACCCAGTGAAGCCAGGCGACGAACAATTGTAGTGTGGTGGACACCTAGCTCGGCAGCTATCTCACGACATGTTTTCCGCAGTTCAGCTACAACCACACTTAGCAGAACATTGTCAGAAACTTCAACTTCTCGGTGACCACGTGGTTCATGTCTCAGGCTCATATCTCCACTTCGAAACTTAGCAAATTATCGCCGAATGGTTTGTTCATTGGCTGTATTATCCCCGACTGCTTTGTTAATGTTTTGAGCAGCAGAATGTCCCAGCTTAAATTCATAAATGAAGATAACTCTCAAATCAAAGTCTTCTATGTCGAATTTGGAAACACTTTACGGCCAAACAAATTCAAACTCGAACTTCATCTTCACCCGTGTGATAGCTATTTATAGTACTTCTGTGAGGTAAGATGCAGGAATTTTGTGTGTAAATTCCTTTAGCTGTATAGGGGTCATCCCCAAACCTATTTCTTATTGGACATTTCATTCCCAACGACCCAATATATCTCCTAAGGTTTTTCTTGAAAAATAAGTTTTCTCTTTACAGAAAACACCTTTCTCCGCATTATGCTATGAGCCGTACGTATTAATCGAAATCCTTAACGGTGAATGTGCCTATGTCTCGGACAGGGGAAAATGAATTCGTCCTCACTAACGGGAGGTCCGCCTTGAGCAATGTTCGTAACGTCAGTCAAGTATTTAAGTTGGGGGGGTTTCGTTCTACTTCAATAGGTTGATAATTAATTTGTTTGTTCAAACATTATAAAAAAAGTCTGGTTTTAAGTTATTCCCAGTACTGAAGTCAATTATTGTAAACTGGTATGATCTACCATTGTAAAGTAAATTAATATTGTGAACCAAAAATAAAGTTTATATTTCGCTACTAAATTTCTATTGTATAATTTGTATTTCCTAGTTATATAATTCTGCAATCTTTTCATAACCATGTTTAGTTAAGTAAATATAATAAATTAGCTTTGGTCTCAATTTAGGACCCAAGTTCATTTATTAATTCGGGGGTTTTTCACCTTGGTTCCCTTTGCTTACCAGGTTTGTGGTAACCTTTCTGTAATCCATATGTTGAAAAAAGGGTTATTCAAGGGTTACAAAGCGTGTAATTTTTGCAAAAATTAATAATTGAAATCCACCCTATACGATCTCTTTGGTTTAAATAAAATAAAATAAATGTTTAACGTTGACATTTTCTCTCACTTTAGGTTCATTGCGAACCCAAACCAAAAGTAAATAACGAGTCAAAAATAGCCCCGTAACAAGTATATAAAGGTATTCCCGATACTAAATTTGCGTAGGTTTCGCTTCAGGTAAAAGATTCTTTCAAAATATTATTGGTTATAGCTTCTCATTTGATGTAGTGCGTATCAAGTTTCCGAGTATCGAAATTATTGTATAATAAATTCCCCCACGAAAACTCACAAAAATCTCGCCCCGGAGGCTTTTCTGTGTTGACCATATTTGGCAATTGTGTTATCCCTGTGAAGGGTAATAATATCTTACAAACTTATATACTGAGAAAGGGAACACTTTTCCTATCCTCGTTCGCTTTGCGGGGGTTGCCACTTAGCGGTCCAAGACACTCTGGGCTAAACGGAGGGACCCTGGTTCGAATCCAGGATAAAGATGGCGTCTTTTTTTCTCCTAAACAAAAAAGCTCTAGTTTGAGCTAATTATGCGCTGGTGTCGAAATTATTGTATAATCAAGTTTTTATATTTAATAGAAAACGTGTAATGGCAAATATAGATAAACTCTCGAGTGAGGATTATTGGGTTGTAGACTATACCGCAATCAGGCAGTCTATGGTTTTTTGTTGCAGGTGAGGGAGATAAAGCTGAATGCGGATGATTCCATAAGAAGGTTGCCAGTGATGAACAGTAGTATGTACATACAACGAAGAAGGCATTTATTAGGACGCATGAAGAAACACATTACAGGAGATAGCATTAGCTAGTTGCCGGGAGATGATGTGCACATTATTGGATGCGTAGATGTATAGATGTAACGTTCAGCAAAAGGGAAACATGTGTTATATCTTCGAAGGGTGAAGAGCTAAGAGGATGTTATCTGGTTGAAGACAATTTTGGAATGGATTTCGGAGTTCATCCCTCCATTTGCCATTGGAGTACAAATGTCATGTGATTGCATATTGGGCCAGGATTGGCTAAGATTTTACATCTAGTATTTGAGTAATGTGTGTGAACTGTTGTAAGAAGGAGTTATATGCTACAGAACAGAACATATTTATATATACTAAAACTGTCTTTTGGTTTAGGCTTTTGCGTTAAGAGAAAACCAATATGCCTTACTTGGAATGTTCACATGACCTTTGAGGTTACGCTAGAAGGGATTTAATTTAAATCTGAGATGGCGTATAACTGCCACACACTCCCTCCACCAGTGGTATGAGAAATACCACGATATAATTCAGAAGTCCAAGTGGACAATGAGGAGGCATCTTGTCATTGCAGTTAAATAGTGAAATACGTTGGTTGCACGTTAGTTACGTGACTTTGGTTGCACGTTAATTGGGTGACTTTGGTTGCAAGTTAATTGCGTGACTTTGTTTGCGCGTTAGTTACGCGACTTTGATTGCGCCATGTCGGCGACTTGGTTTACGCGATTAGTGCGCTTAGAGAAATACGCTAGATAGTTGCATAGCGTTTGGAGGATTACGCTTGCTAGTTGCATAGCGTTTGGAAAAACAAGCATGTTGGTATTCTGACCATTTAAGTTACATACAGCTATTGATCAAAATAAAAACAATATTTGTTGCGCGCTGTTGAGAATAGAGAGACAACGTATTCACGTTGAGTTATCGTGTAAAGAGTACGAGTGCTTTGGAGTAAGCATTTATTGTGTGCATATTCCACATTGAGCCGGCTTTGTTGTAATAAGAGAGAGAGAAAAAGAAACTGCCGACATGCAATTGTTTCGTTATAAAGCAGCAATTTCTCTGATGTACGCTCATTATGCGATTTATATAGCGGTCGTTCCGCTGATGTGCGATTAAAAAAATATTGCAAAAGTTCTGCATGCGCTTTATGCTGATTAAAATTTTTACATTTGCTTCATTTATATCGGTAATGCCAAAAAATCTGCCATGAATTTGAAGTAATATTCTATATTTTGAAAATTAGGAACAGCATGTAAAGAATTACATTTCTAGCTGCTTGAAAATATTAGGAAATGTTTTTAAACAGTGTTTAAAAAAAGGTGGGGAATTAAAAAAAACTTCAGATGAGTTTACATAACGTCGTTTGTGGCAAATTTTTTATAAGAAATTTTACATATCTGATTTATTTGAGAGCCGTGTTGGCTAAAAAATATGCAGTATTGCAGTTGTGGCATGTTTAAGGTATACGCGTGAAAAAATACATACATTTTAATATAGATGATGTATTAGCGTTACTGCTTATTATTTGCGCATATGAGAAAGGTTTACGCGTACAGGAATGCATACGATACAAGTCATCCATTATTATTTATAAATACGCCTAGGTGGCGCGCGAACGTAAAATTCAATGGCATAGAAATTCATTATTTATCGTATTTAAAGAGCGTTAACATACATACATACATTCAAATATTATTTGATGTAAAAATGTTACGGAAACGTGTACATATTATGGTAAATTGAATTAATGTAAGAAAATAAACACGTTCGAGGTATTTAAACGATAAAGTTCGCGTGTCGCTTTAAAAAATTTAATTGGCTTACCTTATTACCTGTTCTTCGTGTCAATATTTAAAAAAATTCATTTTCATTTTTAATGTGAAGTCCGGCAAAAGATGTGAAATTCAGTTTGCGGAAATGTTCAAATTTCTATTAAATGGCGTGAACGTATGTTAAACATTGGCACACTGTTTTTTCCGAGAAGTTCTGTTGATGTATAAGTTTAAATGAAATTACAGAAGTAAATAGTCGCGCTCACTTGAAAAACTGAAATTGTTCGTAAATTAGAGACAACGTTTTTTCGAAGTTTTTTAGTTGAAAAGCCTTGTGTGAAGCAGAAAGTTATTTCTATAAAATTGTCCAGAACGTGAGCCGTTAGTTGATAGGAATTGTATGGAGAGTTTTCCGGCAGGAAAAATACGCATTTTTCGTTCAGAAATCGTTCTGATTTTTAGAAAGGTGTGAGGGAGGTGGGTCGTAGCCCGAACTGGGGTACACTTCCTCTTTTCTCCGTTGTTTATGCGTAGGCGAGAGCTTTTCCTACAACGGGGGTAAGATTTGCCCTCTTGATGCGCTGGAGGCTTTCCCAAATTGAAGTTTTCTAAGGCAAATGGCGATTCAACGACGTAAATGTTGGTTTGTACCCCTAAGTTTGGTTTCTGCGAAAGTTGAGATTCGTATGCTTTTGTTTCGGCACAGGAGCTTTTTGGAATGCAGGCTAAAACTCCGTTTGCGGCTATCAGAAACTTTTGTTTGATTGATAACTTTGAGATACGGACTCCGTTTCGCTGATGTAACTGTTAAAAATTTCCGCGTTAGTTGTTACTAAAACATGGTGAAAATGCAGGCATTTTACCAAAATTTGGTTCACTTGAAAATTAAAAAGTACCACTTATTGGTGAAAGTATGGTAATTTGTAAAAGATGGTTAAACACCGAGGTAAGTAAGGTAGTGTGCAAGGGTTCAATGGGAAGGGTGGCCCGCCAGAGGCGGAGCTATAATCCCAGGGTTTTTAAACGCCGAACCAGATTTTCGTTCAACCTCCTAGCTTGCTGCAAGGGAAGTCACGTGATGGTAAACAGCTCTATCGTTGCTATTCTTTACTGATAGTTCACAGCTTTTTTTTTTTTTTGTTTACGTGCCAAGATCTCTTTAATCATCCAGCAAGCTACCCGATCATTCAATTTATAGTTTATGGAAGTATATTTCTTTATTTTTGATAAATTACAATGATTTATATAATAATTTCTGTATATATGAAGTTGATGTTTTTTATCATTAACAGCTAAAATGCTTATGTTTGGCCTAATAAAAATTCGTTATGATTTCGCTTGGTTGCTACCTTTCTGTAATTAATAAAAATTATGTGTACTCTCTGTATATGAAATGGGGTAGATGTGGCTTCAATAGCAGCCGAGATAAATAATGGGGGGCTCCAACACTCCTCGATACGTCTCTGACAGGTTGCATGTTAAAGGCAGATTTTCATTTTGCTATACAGTGTCCGGATTCTTTCGGCCATATTTGGTTTAACCTACAACAGTATATTTGGTTCAAGCTGGAACCATGAATTTGGTTCAGTGTTGCCTTATTCGTTATTGAAAGTATATCCATATTTTGGTTCAACCTCCGGCCAAGTATTGGTAACATAGCTGGAGCAAAAATGTGGTGAAACGTAGTTCTTAACAATGGATGAAGCTGGAAAATCACCATATTTTGGTTCAACCCTGAACTATTATTTTTAACAGTGTATTGCAGGAAGACAATGTTGTAGAGGTAGGCTGCTAAGTCCAAAATGTTGTTGCTCCATTGACTTGCGTCGGGTTGAATAACGACAGTTGCGTTGCCTAGTTGATTTTTGTAAAAAGAATGCTCATCATTGCACGATATGCATTCGTTTGTAGGTCACCATTGAGGCTTTGTAGATTATATTTGGATTGTATTGTAGATTATATTTGGATTGTAGATTGTAGATTGTAATTGGATTGTAGCCTACACCGCAGTCAGGTAACCTATGGTTATTTGTTGCAGGTGTGAGAGAGAAACCTGAAGGCGGATGATTCCGTAAGAAGATTGCTGGTGATGAACAGTAGTATGTACACACAACGAAGAAGGCATTTATTAAGACGCATGAAGAAACACATTACATGAGATATCATTAGCTAGTTGCCAGGCGATGATGCGCACATTATTGGATACGTAGATGTATAGAGGTAACGTTCAGCGAAAAGAAAGTATGTGTTACATCTTCGAAGGGTGCAGAGCTAAGAGGATGTTCTCTGGTTAAAGACAATTTTGGAACGGATTTTGGAATTCATCCCTCCATTTACTATTATCGTACAAATGTCATGTGATTGCATATTGGGCCAGGATTGGCTAAGATTTTACATCTGGTATTTGAATAATGTGTGTGAACTGTTGTAAGAAGGAGTTATATGCTACAGAACAGAACACATTTGTATGTACTAAAACTGTTTTTTGGTTTAGGCTTTTGCTTTAAGAGAAAACCAATGTGCCTTACTTGGAATGTTCACATGACTTTTAGGGTTACGCTAGAAGGGATTTTAGTTTAAATCTAAGATGGCGTATAACCGCTACACGAGCATTATAAAACTATTCGACAATTTCGAAATGAAGAATTGGTGTTATAGCATGCCCTTAATTTCAATCATAGTTGCCACATGATCAAAAGATTTTGTTCAACAATACTTTATCCCATCGCTTAAATATTTCGCTATAATTAGAGGACTCAAGCAGTGTAAACAGCCACAACCAATAATTAAGTTTCGGATGTATATGCGAGAGTTAAATATTTAGCCATTTCCGAATTTTGCCAACCTAGTTTCTGCAGTGCCTGAAAGTGCACTAATGGTACCTGGCTTTGAGATATTACTTACTGTAGTAGACTACTACATTATTTAGCACTGAGAGAGCCAACAATTAGTACAAACGTTTTGCTAAACAAGTTCTTTGAAGTTGTGGCTTCAACTGACACTGAGAATTCCTAATGCAACTCTTTCCTCTTCAATAAATCAACAGCCATCTGTGATCGCATCGCTCGTGGCAGACTCTTTGGTCTTGTATGTGCCAGGCGATGTCAGTCGAGTCGTTATTGTCATTAATGTTACAAACACTCGCCCTCTTCCTTTCCCAATTGCGTTGCAGTCTATGATTTATAACGTGTTTTCGGAAGGGACCATAGAGGGAATCTCGCGAAGAATCACTACTGTCTTATTTGTAGGTTTCCTTAAATACCATGACTCAACTGTTGTACAAATTGCAAAAAATGCGCAAAACATATTTTGAATGGAAGCATAGTGAACTTTTAAATAATCCACCACAAATTTAGTAGTGAGTTTGTATAACTGTTATTGCATTTCTTCAACTACATATTAGAATTGAAGAAATAAATTTAGAGACAGTTATATTTAAAATTCGCTATACACATAAAATCTGAATGAATCTTTTAACGTTATTCCATCGTATATTTTATCCATATATTTTTTCCATCGTATATTTATGTGTCAGCATAGAATAGATATTAATATAAGACATCGGCGCTGACGGCATG
>QLNU02015360.1:30545351-30557025 GCA_006491805.2 Dysdera silvatica
TTATATGAAAGTACAATGAAAACGTTTTTTACCATTATGTTTTAAAACACATCTTGTAAGTGGTGGCTGTTCTGTATCCGATATATACTATGCTAAAGACGATTTTTGAAGGATCTCATTGCTCTCTGTGCGAGAAATCATGGACAGATTTCCCCAAACTGCCGCTGGGCATAGGGAGGGGTTAGATGAGTGAAAGACCACTACATAGTGCCAGGTTAACAGTGTAGTGTGTGATTGCCAATTTCGGCATTATGGGCCCATTCGTTTTCGAGGAAGGAGGGGTTACAGTTACTGTGAATATCAAATGTTATTCACACATGCTCGAAATTTTTTTGCCGCAATAGATGGATAATATTGGCATAAGAAATGCTTGGTTTCAAAAAGATGGGGCGACGGCTCACACCGCTCGAAGAATCTTGAAGATTCTGCGAAGGATATTTCCAGGTTGCTTAGTCTCCCTGTGCGGAGATATTGGGTGGAAGTATGGTTACCAGATTTGGCACCGTGCGATTTGTTTAGGGGGATATCTGAAGTTCAAAGTTTACGTCAATTGGCCCCAAACCTTGGAGACACTGAGGTATGACATTCAAAGTGAAATCACCGCTATTCCTCCGGATATGACCCAGACAGCAATGAGAGCCTTCTGAAATCTTCTTCAGCATTGCATAGATAAAAACGGCCACCCGTTACAAAATGTTGTGTTTAAAACATAATGGTAAAAGGATGTTTTCATTGCACTTTCAAAAGAGTTTTTTTTTTTTCAATATCTGCAATATATGATTTCTTTTTGCCCTTCAAAATCCGACGATGCTTTCTGAGTCACCCTATATATAGAAAGGAAAACTGTAATTCTTATCTTTATATTTACTAAAGAACAATAACGTTTTGAATAACATGCATCCTATTCAGATGTGACCATTGTTATGATTCTGCTTATACAGTTTCTCTAATGATTCTGCTTATACAGTTTCTCTAATGATCCTGCTTATACAGTTCCTCTAATGATTCTGCTTATAGAGTTTCTTTAATGATTCTGCTTATAGAGTTTCTCTAATGATTCTGCTTATACAGTTTCTCTAATGATTCTGCTTATACAGTTTCTCACGTGATCCTACCCATATACAGTTGCTGTCATAATTTTGCTGATACTGTAAGTCCAAATGAAAACTCCAGTGGACCTCTGCACTTATAAATGCACTATGGTTCGTATGAAGTAGACTATGAAATTTAATGCAGATTCCCTCGTCGCAGACCCCCTCATCTATAATACGAATACCATATCCACATCTAGCTTTTCAATTATTCTAAATTCGTTGCATTATGATTGCCAAGTCTCGTTAAGGTATTTGGTTATCTCGAGCTACTATTCTCCATTTTGTTCTTCCAACCATAATATATATAGCACTAAACGAGAAAAATGTTTTTACTCTGGCAAGAAGGTTGGGGTCAAAATACTGCAATTAAACATAAAGCTTTCCCCACTATGAAATAAAGGGCTTTTTCTTTTTACCAATATTTGCTCTTGGACGCCATTTCTTTTGTCACGAATTCAGTACCCACTAGTATTTTTGTTGTTCCTAAACATGTTTAGCAGCATCGAGGTAGTGGATTTTTTATACGAAGAAATAACTTTTTCAGTGAACGTTCGTTGTTTTTTAGAGATATCGAGATGAGGGGGAAATATTAATGCAATATCATTTATTTCCCGCTTTTTTTTTCCTAGCATCCAGCCACATTGTTCCCCAAGATATCGGAGTTTATATTCAGCTTTGTACGCTTTTTGTGAGTCTGCTTTGTCTCTGGTGCTATCCCAAAACTAAACAAAATTAACTGGGAACACAGATTTCAAGTATCGGTCGGAGTAAAACAACGATATGAATTTGTTTTAGTACTGCAATCAAAAGAAGTTTAAAAATGGGCCAACAGAATACCGCTTCCTGGACCGAATAAGTAGAACATAGTAAAATTTTACGCTAAAGAATATATAAGAAAGACAAAATTCAACTGTGAGTTAATAAGAAAAGACATAAAACAATAAGTGTCTTACGATGAATAACGTCAAAGGATGTTTGTTTATTTCGAAGAAGCAACTACTTGCGTCGAATGGAAAGGATAGCACTGTAGCAGGAGATGGAGAAGAAAGAATTTTATTTTTTTTTCTCTTTCACAAAAATTTTTGTTCCAAGACTTACCGATAGGTGACGCTCTAGAGATTTGAAAGGCAATGGAAATTACTACCGTGTTTTCAATTTGCGCATTACTCTAACAAATGTTCGTTATGACCTCCATCACAAGGTATGACACAATTTAGGCGACACCATCCGTAGATGTAGAGTGCAATACATCCGGATTGATGAAACTCGCCTCACGCTGAGTGGCACATGTCAATTTCCGCAATGTTGGAGAGTGTTATTGATAAAATTGAGACTATATGTACTCCACAATGAGAAATTAACAGTTGTCAAAGCTGGCGACTGAGGAAGTAATAAGATCTTTCAATGCTTGTTGATAAATTGATCCTCACAGAAGGTGTTAATCAGATATATCTGCTGGTGGTGTGATGTGAATTGATACTTCATACTAAGAAATGCTACACATTTTGTTATCATTTGTTTTCTTTTAACGAGGAAAAGAACTTGAACAACAATTATGCAGGACAGGGCACCAGCTAACGTCATAATTCCATTAAAGATATTTCTGATCGACAATTTTGGGGATGACAGATTTATCATAGCGCTGCAATATTCTGTGCTATCTTTGTCTTCAAGTTTAACACTAGTTGATTTCTAATTGTAGAATATTTAAATTCTAGGCTTTATAAATTACACCCTTCAACGTTGCGGGAAACGAAAGATGCCATTTAGCGTGAGGTGATTTCCATCCGTCTGGATATAGTACATTCTACAGTTACGGATATTGTCACTCTCGCCTGAATTGTGTCATACATTTTGGTGAAGGTCATATCGAACATTTGCTTGTGTAATACGCAAACTTAACATACGGTAATCATTTTCATTGTCTTTCAAATGTTTAAAACGCCACTTATCGATGAGCTTTGAATAAATGTTTTTAGTCTGTTAAAAAACACCATATGCATACAATATTTTTCGCGCAAAATACAATTCAATGCGATGATTTTCCGTTTTTCTATGATTTTTGTAAAAATTTTTGCATACTTTTGATTGACTCTGTGTACATTTGTGTGCATATACATATACATATATATATATAATATTTTTTGAGAAATACAGCAATCCTCATATACCATTTTTATGGTTATAATTGGGTTAAAATAAGATTTTGTGTTTTTCGCTTCTCTTCCGTTTTCGAGTCACGAATTTGCCTTATTACACTTATATTGACGGTAATGAAATTAAATAAGAGTCAGAACCGTTGTTGAATTTTTCAAAAGGCTATCCAACTTTGCCTTTTGTAGCTGAATAATTAAAGAAAAAATTCCCCAGCAACTATTTCTCTACCTTTAATAGGATGTGCAATATCGCTAGTGTTTAAAGTTTACTAGTAGTCATAAAACATATCACTAAAACCAAAAGTGCCGCTTAATTTTACAAAAATGCGATAAAACTGTTTCTTTAGTATATTACCCTGTGAAAAATATTTAAAAATGAGAGATTGATTTGTAATGTTTTCTATTTTTTATTCTCTTAACGTGAGTTTAGAGACTTTATAGAAATTTGCAGGGCCGAAATACGTGGCCTTTAAAATGTCCGTTTTCGTTCGATATCTTAATCCATCTATCAAAGCATATGGGCACTGCCGTGGCGCAGTAGTAAAGCGTTTACCTAGTATGCCGTTAATCCAGGTCTGACTCTCAACCGTGAAAAAAAAAGCTTACCGACTCTGTTCAATTTCGTCTGGGATCTAGTTTTCTAGGCTTTTAGAGATTCGGATTTCTCTGAAAACCATAGGTCCACTGCCCCAAAGACCGTGTAGTGGTAACGCATTTTTTTGTCTTGCCATTTACCTGGGTTTAGCTCCCAATGATGTGGCAAAATGCGTGCCAGTTTTAGGTCCATCAGAGTTCGAGGTTTGGTTCTTTAAGTAACGGGGTTTCGGATTCCTCGGAAAACTATAAGTCCAGGCGTAGGCAGAAAGTCCGTAAGGGGGGTTCATAGGCTCAATGGGGAATTACAGAGCTTTAACTCACATATTTCTATGTTAAATATACAAAATTTCATTGCAAGGGGTACAACCCCCATCAACACGCCCCCGCTTACGCCAAAGATCCAGGCGCAAACTAATTAAAATAGAATATTTATACAGGGTATATTGCTATCCCAGAAAGAAAAGTGAATAGTGGTATTCCTTGAAGAATATCGTTACAATAAATTAAAATTGAAAATGAGATCAAAATAATGTCCTTGATACTATTTCCAAGTACTTTCTAACCAACCATTATAGAGTTTGTAATTGTTAACACCCTTCATGATAAGGTTAAAATGTGTTACGTAAAATTTATAACTGCAACGATGTGGTATAAAAATATATAGACAGTTTACTCTGTAATCTCACTTTGAAAGTTGACGCGTATGTGTAAAATACCTTTTCCACCAATCTAGGCTTATATGACGTAATTTCGTGTGATATCTAAGTGTTATAATCTTTGAAAATTTAGTCTTCGCCAAATACAACAAAATCGATGCCATAAAGTGGAATTTTAAAACAATTTGCGAAAATTGTGTTAGTTTATTATATTATTTATTTAATGTAAATTTGTCACATTAAAGTTAAAATTTATTTATGTCTTTAAAAACTATGAGCAAAGATGCCGTGTACAAGAATAACGTTGCTGTATAAGGTTGTATACAAAATACCTTTGCAGCTGCAATATATTAACGAATTATAAAAATAAATTTTAAAACCAAACTTCAATATTAATTACATTAAAATATACGAAAAAGTTAACTTTATAAACAAACCTACGATAATTAGTTTCTAAGTTGTTAACAATATAGTAAAAATAACTTCTATGTCAATACGGCACTCCAAAAATCAAAGTACACCTCACAACATTAATTTAATAGAAATAAAATACAGGGTACCAGGGAGGAAATTACATAAAAAGGTTAAACACTGGTAAAATAGCAATGAAAAAGATCACTCAAGCTTTCGGACGCATCAGCAGCAGTCCTTCATCAGGAGTAATGACGATGTTATGTTTCTGTCTCTTTTTTATACTTGAAATTTCTGGAAAACCCTTCATCAGAGTAGTCCCGCAGAATGGAAAAACCCAATGAGAACCAATGGGAGGCCTCCAATAGAATCATGGAAGAACCCCAATGGGAACCAATGAGAAACCTACACTGCGGGTTACCTAATGTTGGGGATGTCCCATACATTTCAGAGTAAGAGTTGTTTATAAGTTTCTGGAAGTGGTTGTGATGTATTAATGGCTTTCCCGTGTAGTTTGTAAGTTTCCCAAGATTCTAAGAAGAGTCTACTATTCTTGTTTGTGATGTGACGGTGTAGTATTTTTGTTGAGTCCCAGTCGGGTTCGTGTCCGTGTTGTAAAGCGTGTTCTGCCAGACGTGAGGCTATGTCTCCTTTCGCGAGTGCTTGTTTGTGTTCTTTTTTTCTTGTTTTGATCATTCTTTTTGTTTGTCCTATGTAATGTTTGTTGCAGTTTGTTTAAACACACATTAAAGTTATCCGTTTTAAAGAACATCTTCACTTTAATCACACCTGTAAAAAGGAATTTCTTATCCCTTTCAAACTTAAAGTTAAACCTCTTGTAAATTCAGCCTTTGGACATCGCATCGCGCATAACATAAGTCTTAAATTTCTTTCCGCTAGAATTTCTCTCTGTCACCGCGTACTCGCTCAGCTTCAAAATAAAATATCCTTTCTTACTTCCCTTCTAAATACTAAACTTGATTTTCTTACCATGCTCCTAGTTAAATCCGCTACTCGCTCACAAGAATCTAAAATCCAAGAACATATTCGTCTTACTCATTCACGTAAACTTAACAACCTTAGACCTTCTATTTCAAAACAGTCAAAACTCCTTACAAAAAACTGGATACTAAATCTTTCTAATAAAAATCTCACACCACAACAGCAATTCGTACTATCACTCGGCCTAAATTTCTCACCTGCTCCACTTAAAATTCCTACACCACAGATTCTCGCTTCCATAGAAAATGCTCTACAAAATACTCACACTGACGAACGTGTTGCAGCTGATATCCGCTGCAGAGTGGCAGGACTCCTTCGGCGTCCAAAACTCCCTGAGGACAACCTAACGCCTATGCAAAGGGTTGCCCTCCGGGAGCTACGGAACGACAAGGACCTTGTCATACTGCCAGCTGATAAAGGCCGTACTACAGTCGTCTTAAATCGTCCAGACTACTTAAATAAAATTACTACACTCTTATCTGATACAAATACATACACCCGCATCATAAAAGACCCTACACAAACAATTCAATCCAAAATGAACTCTCTCCTTCTAAAACTCTATAAATCTAAAAAACTTACATTTAATCTCTACGACTCTTTAAAATGCACTTCCGGCCGCTTACCATCCTTCTACGGATTACCTAAAATTCATAAACAAAATATTCCTCTTAAAACTATAGTTAGTTTCTGCAGCTCTCCTACATATAACCTATCACAACACCTCTCACGTCTACTCTCTCCTATAATCGGTAATAACGACTACACTGTTTCTACTAGCCAATCCTTCTGCACCTCTTTAAATAACCTACAACTTGACGACGACGACCTCATGGTCTCATTCGATGTAATTTCTCTCTTCACTTGCATTCCCACATCACTTGCAATCGACACCGCACTTACACGCCTCCAAAATGACACAACACTACATGAACGCACTTCACTAACACCTCACGACATCTGCACATTGTTGAAATTTTGTCTGGACTCTGCTGTGTTCTCCTCAAATGGTTCTATCTATAGACAAGTTTTTGGCACTGCCATGGGATCTCCGGTCTCAAGTGTTGTAGCTAACTTGGTTATGGAGTCATTTGAGGAAACTGCTTTGTCTTCACTGAATTTTAACATTAAATTCTGGAAAAGATACGTCGACGACACGTTTGTTGTACTTAAAACTAATACACTCCAAAGCTTCTTCCATTACCTTAATAACTTAAACTCACATATAAAATTCACATACGAAACAGAACAGAACAATAAACTCCCTTTCCTAGACGTTCTTGTACACAGATCTCACGATAACTCTATCTTCACCTCAGTTTACCATAGCAACCACGCATATAGAACTTTTTCACAATATGCTCAAGTTTTGTGATGATAGGCAAGACTTTAATTGTAATTGGTACAAAAATTATTGATTTGTCTTAATTTTTAATATCACTTACTTATAGATATGGTTCAAGAATACTATTATATAGTTTTCTTTCAAGGGTTGCAACATGTCATTTATATGTCATCATATTCAAACATTATCTTTTCATACGTTTGTATACTGAATAATTCATTGCCATGTACCTAAGAATCTTGTTTTTTACATCCATTCATATTGTCAGAGGACGTTTCCCAAATTTGAATTCTTTGGAAATCAAGTTGAGAATTTCTATTATCCATTCTTAGTCAGCTTTCCTTGCGATATGACAGGTCTATTCCAATTTGAACTTTTTTTACTTCAATAGTGATGTCCTCACAGAATCCTTGTTTACTCTGTGTCCTCAATATCTCGTTTTCTTTCCCCCTTAATTATTTTAAGCATGCATCTCTTCATGCCCATTGGGTTTCTTTCAATTTCTGGATTGTCGTTTTTGCTAGAATCCATGTTTCAAATTCAGAATTGGTAATATATATTTGCTGAAAATCACTAAAACGCAAAGGCATTTTACCCTTACAAAATTGAAACTTTTTTCTAAAAATAAGTGTTTCACTGTTTTTCCAAATATTTGTAAGTTTAATATGTCTCTGGAGTTCCTTCTTAATAAAATTTAACCAGCGTGACAAGCTTACAGCCAATCCCACTAAAATGTTTTCAGACTAACGTGTGTGATACATAAAAGCGAAGTTTTTGAACTAAATGAATTAAATCTGTGCTTAAACCAGATCCCTTTAAAATTAGAATCCTATAAATCACGATTTGTGAATCTGTAATATTTCTATTTCATTCATCGTCGCCTTCCAATTGTTAACAATGGTTTGAAATAAATATATTATTAAGAAACACGTTCCTTAAAAACAACACGAAATTAATTAAAATTCCCCCAAACCTCGAGCTTTAAACTTTATTTTTTAGCATACGATCTTAGCATTTGCTATCGGTTTCACTTCAAATATTTATGGACGTTAAATATCAAAGCCATAGAAAATGTCTGTGAGAAAAACCGATAGCTTTGTGCAACAGAGGACGATTTGTAGGGAATGGCTTTATTTAGATTTATTTCTGTTTATTTCTTACAGCGAAACAATAAATGGTCCATCCACCTTAATAGACTTCTTTCTGGAAGCGGGGGAATATAATTTCTCACCAACGCAGACGGATGCACGTGAGCTTTTACTTAAATTTCAATAATTCGGTTTCAGCATATTGTATACTTAAAAGCTTTTTCAAGTATAGTCAAAGTCAGTATGTAAATTAGACTTGATATATTTTCAAACGTTTTAAATTAATTCTAGATACTATGGGATGAACTTTGTTATATTTTCAAATATATAAAACGGAGGGAATATTAATTAAATGTGGTAATTGATAGAAGAATCAAGCCTGTTTGTAAATGATACTATCTAATTAACTAAACTATCTAATTAAATTAAGGTTTACTGAAACATTGCATTTTATACGACGTTTAGATTTTTCTTGATTTCATTATTAAGATTAAGGAACGCTGAAATTTTCATATTTTTATCAGTTTGAAATTGATCCCAAATAATTAGTAAGAAAAGTAATGACTTCAAAGGTATCAATAGATTGATTTTATAATAAACTTCAGCACAATTTTTAGCAGTTAATTATAATCTTATAATAGCAAATATATATAAATACAATGCATCTTATTTCTTAATTAATGCTTTGACGAATTTGCTACATTCATTCTCAATTTATATTACAAAAAGTAATTTCTTCTTTTCTCTGTGCGCAAATTGAAATACAGTCAAACCTCTATTAACGGATACTCCCCTTTAACGGACACTCCCGTTAACTCACAGTTTCTGAATCCCCAGTCCCTTCAAATAAGGCATTAATGTATTTCATTTCTTGGTAGCCTCCCGATAGTGGACACTCCAGATAGAGGATAGTTTTCAGAAAATTTTCTTTAAAATTTTTATGCAAAATAGTCATTTTTCAGAAAAGAATTTTTTCGTTTTTTTTCGAGCATCTAGTTTATTCAAACTTAAAGTGCTCCAAACCTCTTGTTCTCATCAATGAATTGTGCTCCCCCACCCGGGAAGGGTGGGGGAACATTTATACTGTACTGGGGGGAGGGCGGTAGAATCAACAGCAGAGTACTGTCAAGCTCTGAGGAGATGATCCCTGACGAAACTGTCAATCATCGATTTTTTGCGGGGAGGGTTGGGATTAGGGACATGCGAGATGTTTGGCACTTAGTGTTTTTAGGGAGGGTCAGTGAGAGTTTGTAAAATTGAATCTATTATATATGCAAGCTGTTTTTTTTGTTTTTTTTGGCGATTGCTTACCAATATAGTATATTAGCAATATAGTTAAATATAGTAACAAACATAGATTCTGTACAAATTTCAATTCAATTCAAATTTATTTTCGGGCAGAAACGATTATGGAATAAAAAAAACATACAAATAATCGATCTGCTCGGGCAGCTATGGGTAGAGACCATAAGGTCTGACAGAGTCCCAGCTGCCCGAGGCAAAATAACTAAATAAATTAAAATAATAAAAACAGGAAGAAATCAATAAAGTTATGCAAAAAATCAGTTTTCCAAAAGATATTTATGTAGATATTTTTTAAAAAGTGGGAGTGAACTCAAAATTTTAATTCTGTCAGGAAGAGGGTTCCACACCCTAGGGCCCATACAACCCGTGCATACCAATCCAAGATTTGTTTTGGAGAATTCTGGTATTAGATTATTTAGATTTCTTGTGAAGTGGTCATGTCCAGGTGGGATTAAGGACATAAGATTAAGATATAAACCGATTCATATGGCATTAAACATAAAAATAAAGATCTTGTAAATTAGTAATTTTTCAATTAGTAATATTTGAGTATTATTGGAAGATGAATAAAAGGAGTGAGACACATGACTATTGTAAGACAAAAGTGAAATAAAATGCTTCTGAAGAGCAGTAATTCGCGAGAGATTGTATTTTGTGGTACAGTCATAAATCAATAAGCAATAATATATGTTAGAGAAAATCAAAGAAAAGTAAAGTTTTATAAGAATTGGAGTGGGTAAATAATATGCAATATTTCTTATTATTCCCAAATTTCTACTAATTTTCGTACATATGGTGTGAATATGGGTGTCCCGTTTTAAATTAGATTGAAATGTTATAACAAGAAAATTAATTTCTGTTGAGAATGAAATTGATTCATTATTAATATTAAGATGAAAATTATTTAGATTAATATTTCTTTTATTTGTGAATAAAAAGCTCTTAGTCTTTGTTCTGTTAAGGGTTAAGTAGTTAATGTTAAAGAAGTTAATAATGTGTTTAATATCTTCATTAACTATTGTGATTAGGTTGTTAATATCAGTATGTTTAGAGAAGATACTTGTGTCATCAGCGAAGCAAATTGGTTCGAAGGATGTTGGTAGATAAAAAATGTCATTGGCATAAAAGTTAAATAATAATGGTCCAAGAATAGATCCTTGGGGCACACCACATAATGAATCGCGGAATGTAGAGCGGCATCCATTCATGTGAATATATTGTTGTCTGTTAGTTAAATAGTTTTTTAAAAGGGTATTGCAAGAGCCACTGATACCAACCAGCTAGACTAAGCTTATATAGTAAACGTTCATGGTTAATTGTATCAAAGGCCTTCGACAGATCAAAAAACACACCAACTGCTGCTTGTTTAGAATCCAGAGAAGAGTAAATAAAATCTGTAACTGCAATTAAAGCCTGTTCCACTGATCTACCCTCCATAAATCCAAATTGATTTAGATGAATGATTTTGTTTAATGAGAAAAAGCTATATAATCTTTTATAGAGTATCTTTTCAAAAATCTTGGCAAAAACTGTCAATATTGATATTGGTCTGTAATTGGCAATCTCATATCTATTTTCTTTTTTAAATACAGGTGTAACTGCTGAAATTTTAAGATCTTGTAGAATAACACTTGTGGAAATAGATTATAAATGTGGGTGAGAGGCTGCAGTATAATATCTGAAACATATTTAATAGCAGCCGGGTGAATCTGATCATGTCCAGGGCCCTTATTAGGGTTAATTTCCTTTATTAGTTTAGCAATTTCAGCGGGTGTAACTGGTAAAAGAAATAGTGAATCTTTAATGTCATAGTTGTAGCATCCACTATTCAAATGGGACATTGTGTTATGGGCTTCTGCCAATCCAAACGGAAAATCGATAAAGTAGTTATTGAAGGCTGTAAGTATTTGATTTTGGTTGGTAATGGTTTGATTCCCAATAACAAGGCTACTAATTGGGTTTTTAGATGCTTTAGTTCTACCAAGGAGTACATTTAATCCCAACCAAAATTTTTTTGATC
>QLNU02015360.1:30560157-30598058 GCA_006491805.2 Dysdera silvatica
ACTTCCAGTATTAAATCTGTTCAGTACGCTGCAATCTTCAATAATTGATTTCTTGTTTGCCAGTATATAGTCAATTTCGCTGGTTCCTCCATTGGGGTGTTTCCATGTCCATTTTCTTTGTAGTTTCTTCTTAAAAAATGAATTCATGATGCTAAGATTTTCAGCTTCGGCAAATTCTATGAGTTGATCGCCACGTTCATTCCTTTCCCCGTATCCGTTGTCTCTCCGTTGTCTCCGTTATCCCTCAACCGATGTCTCTCCTTGTTCCTGTTGTCCAATTCTTGCATTAAAATCTCCCATGATGAGTTTGATGTGTTGTTTCCCCTTGGTATGTAGCTGTTTGATTTCTTCATAGAATTCCTCAACCTCCTCGTCGGTATGGCTTGATGTTGGTGCATATGCCTGTACTATCTGAAGTTGGTATCGCTGGGTTAGTTGAACAACGAGCCTCGCTGCTCGATCTGACGTGCTTTCGACTTCAAGAAGGTAGTCTTTAATTCTTTTGTTGATTAAGAAGCCAACACCACTTGTTCTTCCAGTTTCCGTTCCTCTATAATAAAACAAATGTCCACTTTTAAGTTCCACCAACTCTTCACCTTTTCTTCTAACTTCACTACAATGTCACATTATATATATATACAGTGGGTGGCGAAAGTATGTTTACACTGGAATATTGAAAATTCTCACCCATACAACAAAAAACTATTAACAGTAGAATTTTTCAAATTTAATGGAATAAGTACAAACATATGTCTTTATTTCTTGAAAGTTACAGACTTGTAACACAAATTGGTTTCATATATTTAAACAAATTTTTAAACCCTCCAGAATTTGAAGGGCAAAATTATGTTTACAAATAAATAAAACATCAAAAAAAGTAAAAATCTTGTACTTGTCAGGGCCTCCCTTGCCCCAAATGACTTCACGGAGTCGTTGAGGCATGCTGTGGACCAAGTTAGTCGTAACATTTGGTGTGATGCTGCTCCGAGCTTCCTGCAATGCAGTCTTGAACGCAGGGATATTTGTCCGATATAATAACGGCACACTGTTGTCTCAAATCCCCCCAAGATGCTCAACGGGGTTCAAATCATGTGATTGAGATGGCCATTCGATCAACTTAATCTTCTTGGAGGCAAAATATGCAACTAAAATACGAGATTTATGTTTGGGGTCATTGTCTTGTTGGAAAGACCAACCCCTTTTCAATCCCAACTTCATCTTTCATTGAGCCAAATTTGATTCCAAAATCTCCTTATACTTGTGGGAGTTCATAAGGCCATCAATGAATACCAGATTTCCCGTTGCATTATTGGTAAAACAACCACAAACCGTAACTGATGATGGGTGTTTGATTGTTGGCTGCAAATTCTTGACATTAAACGCTGTTCCATCTTTTCTAAACACTATTTTCTTCTGTTGTTTTAAAGGTTCAAACTTGCTTTCATCGCTCCACATCACATTTTCCCAGAATTTGAGTAGCTTATCAGCAAGTTGAATTGCAAATTTTGAACTCCTTTGTTTATTTTTGGAAGAGATATAAGGTTTCTTACGTGTAATTCTTTCTTTATATCCCACCTTGTTTAACACCCTTGAAATTTGTCTCCGTGATATTGTCTTTTTGAATTGATCTTGAAATTCTTCTTGGATTTCCCTTCTCGATGTAAATGGGTTTTTGTTTATGGTTCTCATAATCGTCTTGCGCTCCCTTTCTGTGAACTTTGGTTTTCGACCTGTCCTTTGGGTGCTTACAACGTGTCCATTGATTTCATATCTTTTCACTATTTTCTGAGCTCCCATTGCACTTATTTCATACTTTTCTCCTAACTGTCTGTAGGATAATTTGCCATCCACTCTGTCTTTAGTTAAGGCTGTTCTTTCAATCACCGATAGTTCCCGTGTTTTCACCATTTTCACTCTACCCTTTATCAGCCCATGACTCACACATTCTCATGAATCGTTGATTATGCAAATTAGATTAGTATATGCAAATTACATGGACACAGAAATTTGCTTTTAATTTTACTTTTTTTTGATGTTTTATTTATTTATAAACTTAATTTTGCTCTTCATATTCTGGAGAGGGTTCAAATGTTGTTTAAATACATAAAACGAAGTTGCGTTACATGTCCGTAAGTTTCAAGAAATAAAGGAACATGATTTGTACTTATTCCATTAAATTTGAAAAATTCTACTGTTATAGTTTTTTGTTAAACGGGTGAGAAGTTTCAACATTCCACTGTAAACATACTTTCGCACCCCACTCTATATGGACTGCAAAAGGTTTTTGCTCGTTTCAAACTGGAAGAAGACTCACACGCTAAATAAGTGTGACGATGTGTGGAACCGTCCGGGCCAATAGCCTAATATATTACCCCACCTTCAAGTGGTGCGGGCCGGGCTTTCAATTTATGAAGCAAATTATTATTTGCTGCACGAATAGAAAGGGGGAAGGTGAAGGCTAATTCACCAATCCGTCTAACCAGCGTGGTGAAATGATGGCTAATTCCTCCACTATGCTGACACACCAAAAAGCCATGGCCCCTAGTCTTTAGGTGCTGTAGTGCTCCTGATGAAGGCAGCGGTCAGCGTGGCATGAGAGCAGGGGTTGCTGAGAATCACTGGAATGGGCGAGGCTGCTATTTGTTATTGACCTTGGCTACATATAATGTACGATCTCTTGCTTATGAAGTAAGACTTGGAAAGGAAACTTGAAGTAGGAATTGGAAGAAGAATTTGAAAATATAAAATGGGACATTGCAGGACACATTGAAGTCAGAAGAAATGGTGAAGAGGTGATCGAACTTAAAAGCGGACATTTGTTTTATTATTGAGGAACGGAAACTGAAAGAACAAGTGGCATTGGCTTCATGCACAAACATCAAGCCATACCGATGAACAGAGCGAAGAATTTTATGAAGAAATCAAACAGTTACACACCAAGGGGAGACAACATATCAAGTTCATCATGGGGGGGGATTATAATGCAAGAATTGGATAAGAGGAACAAAGAGATACATAGGTTGTGGGAAAGGAATGAACGTGGCGATCAACTGATCGAATTTGCAGAAGCTGAAAATCGTAGCATCATGAATTCATGTTTTAAGAAGAAACCTCAAAGAAAATGAGCATGAAAACACCTCAATGGAGGAACTAGCGAAATTTACTATATCCTAGTAAAAAGAAATCGTAATTGAATATTGCAGCGTACTGAACAGATTTAATACCGAAAGTGATCATCGAATTGTGAGATGTAAAGTGTGCTTAAATACTGCGTTAGAAAGACAGATTCTCATTAGGAAACAAGTATGTAAGAGGGTGGATTTAAAGAAATTAAAAGAAAATACCGAGGCATTCAAGTTGGAATTAAAAAATCGCTTTTCTGCACTGGAAGGACTTATTGAAGAAGTTGACATCTCAGAAGCAAATGAAAACATTGTTAAGACAATAATTGAAACTGCTGGGGAAATTGGTGGTGTAACATGTAAAAAGCAGAATAGCAAATTATCTGAGAAGACGAAACAACTCATGAAAAGGCGAAGACTTATGAAGGTGGACAATCAAAATACCAGTTGTAAGATCGAGTATGTAGAACTTTGCAAAACTTTGCGCAAAAACATGAAAGAAGATATAAGAAAATTTAAGTGTGGGATAGTGAATAAGGCCATTGAAAACAGCAAGAGCTTTAGGGTTATTAAATTAAGTTTGTCTGTAAGAAAGAAACATATCATTGCATTAAAAAGAGAGGATGGCACCGTAACAAGAAATAGGGAAGCAATACTTAGAAGAGTTGAAAAATTAGACAGACAAACGGACGGATGGATGGAAGGAAGGAAGTACTGGTGGACGGACGGATTTATGGTTGGTTAGGTAGATATGAATTTAAAAAAAAAATTAAGATACTTTGTAGTGAAAGTAAAAACGAATATTTTTCATTATTCTGGACGTATAATGGAATCATAGTACGAATTATAATTTATTTATTTTATGTCATAATTAACTAAAATAATGTAGTTTTATGTTTAAAAAATAGACTCGAATTTTAAAAATTCGGGAAATTTTTATATCTCACGAATCAAAAAGAAGAATTTTTAATATCACCTTTTTATAAATATATGCTCAATATATAAATGCAATCCACCTCCTCGTCTTCTAAACTCGATGTAGTTTGGATGTGTTGTTTATTATGCAATATATTAAAAACTCCTTAAGTTCTCTACATATATTGTTAAAAATCAAATCTCTTTCTAATTTATTTTGTTATTTGTATGAGTATATAATCGCGAAATTTATTTATTTCCTTCAATAAGGTGTCATCGTTAAATCATTTCATTATTTGGAAAAGACATTCAAGTGTGTCATAGAGCGAAAAAAAAGTTGAATGAGGATTATAAATAATATAAGGTATATTCTACGATACCAACTTCCGACTTGCGAATTCTATGGCTTAAATGCTTCCTTTGAATGAGATTTTCATATATTTATCTCACGATAAAAACGAAAGTTTAAGGTTCTTTCCCTGGAAACTGATAAAAAGAATGAGAGAACAGAATAGTACAATAGAGAAGAGTAAAAACAATCAGAGTATCCTTTTATTTAATCTTGATTTCATGTATATATCGTTTCAGTGAGTTCATGTGCGTATGCGCTTTTGCATGATCACGTGGGGATTCGTTTCTTTGAAAGAAAATTTCGGTTTATTTCATGGTTTAAAACGTTTGTGTTAGAATCTTATTTTTACAACAAAAGAAATCTTCAGTATTTTTCACTTATCATTTACAAAAGTAACAATTATTTCGGCAAAAATTAGTCGCCAAAACAACGACAAAAATGTGTAAGTGATAAAATTTAACCTTTAATAAACAACTGATGCAAATATTTTATATAAAGTTGTGAAGTTTTTTGTTTGACTAATGAGATATAGTCCAATATATTTGTATAATTAGTAATTTCTTGGTAAAGAGAGTTCGTATAGAAGTTAAATTTCGAATTTTTATGCATATATGTAGCCACTTTTAATATAAATAACATATTCAAAATTGATACCAAATTTGAGCAATTTTTGTGTTCGAAAATATTTTTCAACTACTAATAATAAAGAGTAATACTGCTATTTTCAATCATTCTGTAGAGTGCAGTACGACAAAGTTTTATCCGCTTTGTATGTATCCCATAATGCTAATCATTGCAATCAATCAACAGGTCAAAGATAAAAATTAATTGGTAAAATTTTGTACTGCGACTACCAACTTTCGCAATTAATTTCTTTTATGTATTAGTTTCGTGTATAATTCGTATTTTACATACAGTTTATGGGTTCTGTAGGGCACGCATTTTGCCAAATGTAATCATATTTGTACTTCGCGGATACGATACACTCTAGTTTATAATGCATGGATATTGATTTCTTTTTACAATATTGGGTCTAGTAAAATTTATATAAATATATCTGTTTATGTATGGTTAATTTTATGTCATTTGGTCTACTACTGGTAATGAAGCCTTTTGTGTCGGATCTGTAAATTTATTTCCCAAAGCAATCAACTCGGGATACATCGTATTAGCAATGGCAATCGTAAATCAAATATTTGATATCATGCCTGATATAATGTTGTTATTCTATTTAAATTAGTGCAGCAGAATACCGATTATCCGAATTTGAGTATCCAAAATCCGGCTTAATCAAAATGGCCTGTCAAATGGCCTTAATCAAAATGGCCTGTTGAACTTATTTTTATTATTTTTCGTAGGCAGTCGTCCTTTTCTTTCTGAAGAACATTCATGTTTGTTTTCTAGTGTAATTCGTCTTGAAGAGAGAGAGAGAGAGAGAGAGAGAGAGCGATCGCTGAAAAATTATAGATATCAGACAAGTACTTCTTATCGGATATATACAGTGTGATATCGGATTATTTTTTTCTCTCCCTCTTCCCCCTTTCCCCGAAAAAAGAAATTAATATCTTAACATGTTAATATATTTTGCAACGTTTTTCACTATCAACGTAATAATTTATTGTTATGTAATTAAACGTGCTTTTTGATAAATTACTTTTCCGTGAAAAGGGTGTTTCATATAGTTACTTTTTATCTTCACACTGAAATTTAAATTAAATTTGAATTATTAGAAATTTCCCTTATTCGAAAATGGGTGATTCTGCTGTGTACACATGAAAATTGAATTCCGTTGTTTCGTAACTTTATTGGTTTACACGTTACCCAGTGATATGTCTCAAGACCAGCTGAAATAAAACCGGCGTCTGCACGCGAAGACTTGGTAACCATTATATTCAAAAACGATGACAATATTATTCAAATTGGAACTTGATTTGTGTAAGTTTATGACCTTATGCTTAATCACTATGCCCACTAAGCGGCTAGATCAACAAAAGAAATGCTTATTCATTTTTCTGGTTTTAAGAAATCAATTCCAACATTTTCAAACTTGCATTTTTACTCGCAGGATTTGGGTTAGTGTTTACATGATTTCTGTTTAAAATTGCACTTTCCCGAAAATAAAAATTTATCCCCACATGCGATTTTTATAAAGATATAAAAAACGATGATTTACTGTCACTGAAATGATTACTTTCGTCTCAAATGTGATTTGTTCGGAATAAAAACAACAACAGCTAATTGGAGGAGATCCCTCTACTTGCCAAAATTCGTTACGCAGTCGCCAAATTAGATTAGAAACAGACGTCAGTACTTACGTGCTAAGTATGATTCGAATCACCATGTCATTTTCACGTCGTGTGTACTAATTTTGGGAAGGCAAATTATTTTTCGTTTTTTCTAGTCATCTTGGAAACCGAATAATTTATTCTGAGAAACTTTGGGTGAATTCCAACTTAGTATTCAAGGGCGAAGGCTAACACTTTTTTGCGATAAGTATTGAATCATACATGCATGAATTTTTCTCAAAAAATGCGGAAATTTTAAAATGAAGCCAATTTCCTTATTAAGAAACACAAAACTAGTATTGAATATGTAATTATGTAACATCTTTAAATTAAAAAAATATTAAATATATTAAATATCATATGAACAGCTGTTGATTTACATCGGCTGTTTGTACCTTCAACGTTTAATGCAATTATGTGATTGATTCAATTGACCGATATTTTATCAAAGCAATCTAAAATTAGATGTATATCTATTTGGTGGTGAAAGTTCTAGTTAGATTAAGAGCAATTCCTATGAACCACAGCTAATTTAAAAATACGTTTTACGATTTGATGCTTCTTAACGGGAACATCTTCCTCACCTTAATTCCATCTATTAGCGCCTCTGCTTGTGCGTATAAGAATGTGTTTAGCGGGTTTCAATAGATATTGAACCCGCTATTGCTTTTGGTTTTTCTGTCTGCCTGTCTATACGCAATAAAAAGGGTAAGGTAAAGGTCTTCCGTAAATGCAATAATGATGGCTATTGTTAACGTTGAAAACCTACCGAGTTACTTGAGAATTAGAGAGTTGCGGATTAGAGAGTTGCGAATTAGATGGTTGCTGATTAGAGAGTTGCGGATTAGAGAGTCTCGGGTTAGAGTCTCGGATTAGAGAGTTACGGATTAGAGAGTCTCGGGTTAGAGAGCCGCGGATTACAGAGCTGCTGATTAGAGAGCAATTAGTCGGTAAGTGTTGTGTTTTGGCACCACTGGGAGTCAAACCTGGGATAACAGTACAGTAGGAAATCGCATTACCACTGTAGGAGCCCGAGAAAGTACTGTTTCTTCATATTTGAATCAGTATTATCGTTATTAAAATTATTCTAGTAAAAGAAAAAAGATTATCTTTATTATAATAATTGCCATAATCAAAGCAAAATCATAAAATGTATTGCACGCATTCGTAGATCCTGCCACTAACGGTGGTTTGAATCTAAATGTTATCGCAAAAGCATGCAGTTTTTCTGTTCATCGTAGACCGGGGTTTTGTGCCTTTGTTAACAGAGGTTCGGATTGCACGAAAAACTGTAGCTTTCAGCGCAGTAAGATCCTTGATATCCTTGCGCCATACGAACACCAATAAATCTATTAAATGAAACATCAATGCTAAAATTCAATTAAATTTTGAACATTTAAAAATTTCGTATGCAATTCCCCATTTATAATCGCCAATTTTCTTATGTCTAACGGCCGATTTCAACGCGGAAATTAATATTTTTATTAGAAGGTCTTACCGCTATTCGCAATAAAATCCTGTCCACAGATCTAACGTTCTCTTTGTGTAAGTTACTTCCTTTCAAAACTTACGATGTGTTTTTTGTACCTTTATTGTCCACTTTTTCTTTTTAAACACTTTCTGCGAAAGAATGGCACTTTTATGACAACTACGAACTATGACAGGTGTCCCACATCCACGGTTAAGAGATGTTTTTTCTAGCTACTGTGTCTTTTAATAGCTGATGTCTTTGAGTGGGAATAAAAAGAGCAACCATTTTAAGATTATTCGGTATAACTACCGCACATTACCAAAATTATTTGGTAATTAAATTTTATGGCAAATGGGTTATTTTGCAAAATATGATATATAAAGTAACTTCTTTTCTACCGCCATTTATTTTAATTAAAATTTCTTTCGCAGAAAGAACGAAACACAGTTTTAAAATCTTTGGAACTACTTCAATTTAATTCCAGTACAAATTATCAAGTGGAAAGAAATATATCCCTAACCAATTAATTTGCATAATGTCTTCAATGCTATGATAATTAAGTACAATTAATTTTCGGCGTACAGAATACAGAATATATAGAAGCATGCATAAAACATAATTTGTGTACAAATTTCTAATTATTTGTATTAAGGATCAGAAATAAAGTATATTGGGAGCATACAAACATAAATTCGGTCTTCTCAACGGAACTTGACCAAATGGGAATAAATATTTAAGATACCTAGTGATTTTTGGACGGTAAGAATATACACATATATATATATTGTGTTTCCTTCGTCATGTGTGCTTTTCTGGGGTTTGTCTTATCCTGTTATATACTAACGACAACATAAAGAGCTGATTAGCGCCGGGAATGGATTACCAAATTTAATTACTTCAACTTAATCAACGGTACCACAGCAGCCATGTCCAGTAAAGACACTTTCTGCACAATGGAATATCCTACTAGGGATTTATAGTAGGTCTGACATTCTAAATTGTAGGGTTTGCAATCGTCCGAGTCAGAGTTCAACATTGAATCAAATTGGATAGATGGCACAGTGACAATGCGGAATAAATAATCTCTATTCAACATATGTGGTAGCACCCTATTTTTCGTTGGATAGAAATATGCACTGGTCATCTTCCGTGCATTTTCATATTAAATAACTGATTATGAGTGAAAAGTGAAATCTAGAAAAACATTAAAATATTTTGCAAAGAATTACATTGTATTTTTTGCGGAAATCAACTCCTGATTTTCCACTTTTTGTTTACTTGTTTTTTTATTCCAGTTAGAATCTTTTGTAAACTTCAGAGCGTAGAGGGGAAGAATTTCCCGCGTAAATAGCCGGGATCCGATCTTGCGGTCGTTGGATTTGCATCTTAATGCTTTGACCGCCAAACTATTAAATACAACAATTCATGAAACCTTTCTCGAATTTATGATTGTCAAAAAACTCCCTTATGCATTTTCGTAAAAATTAATATTTTCATAAATTATTTGTATTAATTATTTAAAAGTCTCCATTTTATTATGAAAACTAATTGAAGAAAAAGGTTTTTAACGTTTTAAACAGTGATGACAATTTTATGAGATATGACAATCTTATGAAAAATGCTCTATTCTATATTCACATATATGAATATTGGTTGTTTATAAAACACTTTTGCATCAGTTTATTAGATTTCGAAATTGAAAGGTTAAACTTAATGATTCTAGCTTTCATAATTATTATGTGTTGTATGTGTATTTCTATTTCTACCGCTTTGTCATATTATTTACATAAAACACTCCTTCACGGGACTTTCCTTTATATAACTCTAGGTTACAGCACAATTTTTCGACATGAACCTGTGCGGTAAGTATTAAATCTGTGTCTGAGGGTTTCAAGTAAACTGAAAACCACTTAAAACATTTAATTTGACTTTAAGGTTGTTGAATTAATGGCGGAATCATGAGCGTACTTATCATCAAAGTAAGGAAACATACATTTAGCTAGCTAAGGAAAGCAATGATAGAGTTATATTTAGATCGGTAGTATCATCCTTACGCCAGAGATCGACGACTACTTTTGATCTGAAGAATAAAGATGCTTCCCAAATATCACACAGGCAGAAAGTTTTAAAAACAGGATGCTTCATCAAGTACTCAATGCTTTCCAAGCTTTCGTATCAACAATACCAAATTGGAGTAAAAATGATTCTATCTAAGATAACAATTGCAAATTTCTGTCACTAGCTTATCCCAATTTTAAGTTATAATTAACGCAGAAAACCTTTTTTTTACAAGGTAAGTAAATTCGTTTTTCTTATGGTCTGTTTATATTTCATAGTGATATTATTCCAAGCAGTGCAATAATTGTAAAATCCAAGCTTTTCTGTCTTGTGTTTATCAAAAATTTGTAATTATGACATATTTGTCACTATCCTAATTGAATTTTTATAATACAATTACTCAGAGTATTCGTGATGTTATAGTAAATGCACGTTCTTAAGCACAGTGTTTATTTGAAGCCCAATATAGCCATATGTAATTTTCATTATGGAAGTTGGTCATCATCTCTAGATTTGAGATTGACCCAGATGGGCACTGTTAATTCTGATATACTTGAATATTTATAAGACAGGTATAATTACGTAAAAGCTATGGTTTTGATTTGCTGTGTATTCTTTCTTACTGCATCAGCACTTAACTTCAAATTCCAACTTCAATATTTTCAAAATTAGCTTGATTCCTCGCTCAATTAGAAGTCTATCGAAGCGTGGAAACATATTGAAAATAGCAATAAAACATATTTTATATCCAACAAATTGCAGCAAATCGTGAAATTATTAAACGAAACAAAAATTAACGATTATACAAAATAAATAACGAAATAGTTATTTACACAGCAGAGTTATAGAGAGTTGGTTTTAAGCACCAAGATGCTTCATAACACTCGTCTGGCTTGAAAATGCACGTGACGCATTTATCGCGTTTAAACAATGATAGTTAGCATTTTTATTATATCAAAAAGTAATCTGTAATACAAAGTATTGTTTCATGGAAAAGCCAGCATATAGATACTAAGTCTCTACTCAAGTGGCGAAATGAACTGCGACACGTTTGTCAGCTGGTTTTAACTTCCAGTGAATTTGATTATGTGTAAATGTATGGTGGCTCGGTCACATTAAGCCGATGGTCCCGGATGGGCCATATCGTAGTCTTGGAATGCAAAGTGTTCAAACCGATTTGAAGCTGCGAAAAGAACCCAATCAGAACACAAGAACTGTATAAGCAAGTAAAAATACTGTAACGAAATTTGTGTTCAGCCTATGGTAAAAGGAGCGTACTTATCGATTGTGGTCCAGTCCAGCCATCGCGTGATGATGGACCTCTTCAGTCTTTTGCGGTTCACCCTAGCTTCAGCAAAAAAGAAACGACGTCATTTCGGCGAAAAAGATGGAAAGATGAGCAATTTTCTTGTCATTTCAACACGGAAGTGGACTCTTCCAGTGCTTTTCTTTTCCCCGGAACTATCTCACTGGCTCACGAAATTGAAGGCTAACTTTCTCGCCTCCCTTGGAGACAACAAAAGAAATGGCAGGCCCATCGCATAGTTTTCTTCCTAATATGCTGTATTTTCGTTTATTTCGTTGTAAATTGCATTTGCGCCCATGGTGATTTAATGACAGGAAATTCTACTTAGATTACTCATATTCGTTTCAGAATTGCGGGATTTGTCGATGTTTATTAATAAATTAATTTGACAAGAAATATAGTACGTGAAAATTCCATGATCAAAAATTAAACAGTGTGAATATACCGCGAAATATTTTTAAAGGTATACCTATATAACTGCTCCACTATAAAAACAATTACATATGAACGTCATGACAATGTATTCGCTACATCGGAAATTATTCAAAATTAACTAAAATAATCTTAATAAGTTCGGCTACAGACAGAAAAGAAATAAGTAAAGCAAGGATCTTCGTTAGTTGTTTTCATAAACAATATTCCTTTCTACGTCGAGATGGATATTTTTAATGATCTTGGGAAATCGAATACAGCTCATTAGGTGCCTCTGACACGTGGCATAACAACAGAAATTCGGGGCATTTTGTAATTATATTTTCACATAGACATATATATATTTAATTTAAACGATATATATTTTAAATTACATACCTCTATATATCGTCTATGTTAAAGTTTTCGAAAAATTCTATCTATAGCCAAAATAATTGCTACAAGACAAATATGTAAAACCATTGGAATTTTCAATTATTGGAATGTATCATTTACGTACACCATTTTTTCTTATATTTTCTAGTACGAAAATAAATTACTGCTAAACGAAAATATGATTAAAATTGGTATATCATAGCCGTGTATAAATAATATATATGGACATACACTAAACATAAAATATAAGATAAACCTTTAGTACAAATGTCATAATGTTTGTAAACAATAGCAATGGGTTTAAAGGTAACAACTTAGCAATTGTAAGCTAATCGCCAGAACTAAGACATTATTCTATCAACTCTACATTCAGAACGTTTTGAAACAGTTTAAAAACATTGACTTTCTAAAATTAAAGGATTGCAGTTGATTCATTTTTATTACATCTTGTGTGGCCTGCAGATTATATATTTTCAACAATTTAAGCACATTTCCTCCAACTCCATACATTTGCATTTTAATTAATAACGATTATCCATTTATAATATGGAAAGCCTTGCGTAAGTCAAAGAATATACCTATAACAAATTCGTTATTTTCAATTTTTTGTTGAATTTTATTAACTGTTTTAATGAGGACATCCTCTGTTGTCCAATTTTTTCGGAACCCATATTGTCTTGAATTTAATATATTATATGTGTCCAAATATTTCAATGGCTTATTGTATAATAGTTTAAAAAAAATATAAAAAGTTCATCAAGTTTTTTCGACAAAAAAGGCGCATAGTAATTTTAAAACTATTTTAAATATCAACAAGGTATTCATTAAAATGTTTTTGAAAATCAGATAAAAAAATCTACTGGAAAATTCTATTGGAATACGAAATGAGCTTCTAGTCTACTTGAGATAAAAAATACAATTCTCAATTTATTTTTTTTAATTCGACCAAGAAAGATTGCCTAAGATTTTTTGGCCAGTTTCTCAATGTCGAAATTACTCCTGATGAAATGCAAATCTCACACCCGGTTAATGCATTTTCCATTTTTTTTTTCGAAACGCATTTTAGCAGGAAAAAGAAAGAAAGTTTCTTGTCTCTTGAAAGATTAAAGGATCAAAGATTAGAGGATTGAAAAGAATTGAAAAAGCTTTAGAAATATAAAATAACAATCAAAACTCTTTGTATCTATTCATATTTCACACTATGTACCATGACACCGTTTGTTTCATGTAAGAGGACATTGTGAAGGCGTTTTGTACAAAATTCTAGTATATAATTCCAAAGAAATAAATATATAAGACAATTACTTCAGCAAACATTAAACTACATTTAACTGCGATGTACTATATATAAATTATCCCAATAATGAAAAGAAAAATTATTTTCATTAAATGTTCTGCAGTTCACAAAGCTTTTGAGTATTTCTCCATAAAGTTTCATGCAAAATATACTGCTGGCCATAAAATTGTAACAACAAGAGCAAAAACAATATATATATATATATATCATTCTTATGTATTGAATAAGCAGCATATGTTTCAATGATGAAACTACTGACAGAGAAGAAAACTCGTTAAAGACCATTTAATTATTTACTTTTCTTTAGTCAATAAGCATTTTAATAAACAAAACTTGTGTACTTCTTTAATAAAGGGACTTTTTTCCTTTCTATTTTTTATATTCACAACTCTAAATAAGAGAGTTCCAAAAATCTTTATTTTCTACCCACTCTTATTTGTTGGAAACGGAATATTTTATTAAGTCAAAAAAATCCATACATGCAACTCAACGATATAATGCTAAAAATGTGAAACAGTAAATGAAAATCACTACACCACAAAATATAAATCAAATTTAAAACAACGTTGAAGTGGTTACAATTTTTTTAATACTTTAATTTACTTCTTAATCTAAAAAAAAAAAATTAACTATTTCAACATCTGATGCGAAACAATGCAGCACATGAAATGTTGAATAAATTATTATTATTTATTTAAGAGACTATTCGACAGACAATATTTTCTGAAATTTTGTATTTATATACTAAACTTGGAAATTGTTCATTTATACGTTTATTTATTGATAACGCTAAAACGGAACGTGGTTCTGGATCTTCTGACATCGTTTTATTTTATTTCAGAAATTTCATTTTTCATTTTTAGCGCTTAAACCTTTAGCGCGTTGTGCACTTCTATTTCCTCCTTCAAATATATGCATTCTAAATATACCACCAAGGCACGTATACTTTTTTTCCTGCTATCTGTGAGAAAGCCGCAATCTGATGGTCGGATTCTGAAATGGGTTACATGTTTGAAAGAGTTTTTTTTTTCTGCATTCGATATCCGAAATGGAAATTTTCGGAGTGAAGATGTATAAAAATTCACGCTTTCATCTGAAAGCATTGAGGGCAGTGGCGGATTAAGCGGCTGGCGGACTAGGTGGTCGCCGGGGCCTCTGAATCCCAAAGGGCCCCGAGCTTGGAAGATTACCAGTTAAAAACTACCACAACACAAAAAGCGAAAGATGCAATACTTAATATTATTCACGTATTTTATATATAAGTACAGAAAGTTTTTTATTAAATTAAAGTTAATTAAAAATCATATTAGTTCAAACATGCTCTGGCGCACCTACATTGGGGGCCCGCGCACCCCTTGGGCTAACAAAGTGGAAAATTATTACGCCAACAGACACTGAAATTCTTTTTTTTTTGAAAGTAGTAAAATTGAAAGTAATGACGATCCCAGCAACATTTCCCTGAACTCTGTGACATTGATGAGACTGCTGTTGAGGTAAGCAACCACAGTGGCTATGGCTGTCTTCAAATGCTTTCTAGGAGGTAAAGGTAGACCAAAACAATTAAATTGGAAATTCTGACTGCAGATATTTCTAATTATGTCAAGAAATCTAACCTCACCGATGAAAATAGGATAACAGTGCTTAAAAGTCTTTGGTAACCATATGCAAATTGCAATTTTCCCACGACCGTCACAAGTGCTGTATAAAGTCAAGGAAAATCTCACCGTAGTTGGAGGTTCTGCCCATCTGAACTGAGTAAGCATAACTTGCCCAAAGGCAGAAAAGACAGTGCCTATAGCAAATTTTGTGTGTTCTCTTTTCACCCCATGAAGTCGGTTTAAGATCGACACAAGCCACAGGTCAACTTGTTTCAAATGAATTTAATAATTGGAAGAAAATGCCATTGAAGAAGTTCAGATAACATTAGAACTTTTCTCTATCATAAGGATTCAGTTCACAAAGCCGATGAGTTTTTAAAGGTCGCAAAAGGAAAAAAGGCTTCCGTAGATCAAGTAGTGGACAGAGGGCAAGCAAAAGCAAGTTTTGCACAATAGGGTTAGTTTTTAACCTATTACTAAAACAGTGATCTTTTGTGGAAAACAAAAGCTGGCCATTGTAAAATTGTACAAAAAAATCCACCATTTTTAATCATTTAAGTATATTGCACTGTCAAATTAGTAGTAATTTAATAATGACAAATGAGCACAAAAAAACAACCGTAATTGATATGGTCTTTGGCCATTTTTTCCACCAAAAATTCCTTGAACTACTGGGTCCCCTCCTTGGGAATATTTCGTGTGCGCCATTGCAAAGATGAGTGCAGAACGATTAAATGCTACTGTTATAACTAGATCCCGTAATATATTCAATTACATATTTTAGCTGTTTTTAGTGTTTTTGAATATAAATGCATAAAAACCATGAATTTCCAGAATAAATGCATATTTTAAGGGTTTTAGTAATTTTAAGAATTTTATTATTCTCTCATCTGAAAAATTTCACCACAATACTAAAGTTGAACTTTCTTCTTACTTCTTATCTGAGTGGAAAGGCAATGGAATTCGTAAATGTAATTACGTCCTAGGACGCCAAAATGTTGTCGTAGCTGAATTATAGCCACCATCCATGTTAGGAAAACCAAAGGTGAGCATTACTGTGTTTGACTGGAAATTGATTGAAAGTCAAATTAAAACAAACACTTATTCTAAATTTCCACACCATTTTCCTTCAGTGATAGACATCGTTCTATCATCGATAAACTATTCGTAATAGGCAACACGCAAAAATGTATATGCTGTTCAATATCTTTTGTAGATCTGACAAGGACCCTTTTGGCCATAAAAATTCTATTACATGATAGAAGATAAAGCTTAACCCTTTATTTGGCACGGTTGCTCAGAAGCAACATGTGTTTTCATTGGCTCTTATGGGAGATCTACAAATGTAAATGACTGTTATTTGGCATTGTTGCTGTCATTCAACATCTAGTTATAAAGCAGCCAACAACTACAACTTTTACTTTTACTACAAATACAATTTTTCTACAACTACAACTTTCACTACAGCTTTTTATCATTTGCCAATTAAAGGGTTAACTGTTTAGAACAACGAGAGACACATTGTGATATACAGTCATAGAATTTGCCATATATAAAACATATGATTTAATGTATAAAGCATTTTTCTACCCTGCGGTTAATAATAAATCTATTTGTTTTAAAATAAGGGATATAAGATATTCAAACGTTAAAAAATTTTTAAGCACATATTTATTCATTTTAAGTGCATGTTTATTCATTTCAAGTGGATATTTTGAGATTGTGTGCATATTTCTGAGTGCATATTTTGCTGGTTTCTTAGTGAATGTATTCCGGGCTATAGTCATAACTGTAGTTTCACCGTGTATTATGTGCGTCCATATGAGTACTTCTGGGGGTGGGGGATTGAGAAAAATTATTACTTTCTTCTCAAGACTGTCAAAAATTTTAGTGAATGTACAAGATACTAAAATGCTACAAAAATAATTGATACTGCTTGGCAATTAGTAATGAGCTAAAAAGTATCTTACTTTAAAATGTGCTTGTAAAACTTTTGAAAAGTAAATGAAATAAAAGTTAAATAAAAATAAAAAAAATAGAAGTTCATGAAAACGGTAATTTATATAAAAATATTCAATACATAAATTTTGTCCAATGTGTGCACATTAGAAATGAAAAATTTGCACGGTTCTCGAAGTTGTATTTTTTCCCAAGAACCTGAAAAAATGCACATGAAATATTATTAAATGGTTGTAAAGAAACGATAGTGTATTAGCAAGCTGACCAAGCGTACCACAGCATAGCTATATTTTTTCGATTCAAATTAATTATAAACTAGAGAATGTATTTTTAGTGTTTCATTGCGTTCAGTTAGATCGTTTGAAATTTCGTTTACAGTAGCATAGTTTATGATTTTTTAATAAAAAAATTGTGCTGGCAAAAGAATAAACGTCTAAGAGCTGTATGATGGCTGTTGTATCTGCAAGAATCTGAAGTTCGATACAATCATTTGGTAAGTTACTATACGTAGACGGATCAGTTGACTTAGTCCAAACATTTAAAAGAATACACGGAGGCGGGAATAAGGCAGTTTTGTGATTCACACTTCCACAGATTCTTTGCTCATTTTGCTAGATTTTAAATATGTGATATCGCTGTTAATAGGACGGAAAAATTTATGCCAGAAATTTGATCTAAAAGTGCTTAAGGATTTATGTAAACATATTAATAATTTTCCGCTTAATTCTCCATTCATTGATAATATTTGCATTATTGTGTACGAGTTTGTGACTGAAAATGCTGATGGAACTAGTGCTGAGTTGCATTTTTCACCTGTATGAGATAATGTTCGTTTGCTTAGTATACAATAAGAAAAACGACTTTGATCAGTATTAAATATTTCATTGTTTGACAATAGGAAATATATCAGGTGATGATAAATTGAATCATATTGAACTATTTTCGACAATCTTATAATTTTTTAGTTAATGTTGTATATTTAATAATTTTTAGAGAAACAGTCAATTTTGATTTTTTTTTAGTTTGGCTATAAAGCTGTCTGAAAGTTTGCACGCTGAAAATTTTAAATCCTTTGCCTCATTATGTTCCCAGCTTTTTAAATCTACGTCATGGACGGCCATGCGTTTCAAGCTGGCATTTTTAAATTTATTAAGTTTTGTACATTTAATTAAGTACTAATTTTCGTTTCTGGTACCTGGCATAGATATATATTTTTTAAAAGATTTATTGTTTTAGAATCAGCAATTTTTTATAAATAGTTTTTTATCTATCGCTTTTGATCGAAATTATCCCAAAATACTTCAAATTTCTTGCAAATGGCATACTTCCCTGCGAATTTTATCAGATGAATTGTAATCTTCATCCAAATAGCTGTTACTTCTGACGTCTTTCAAAACATCTAACCTTTCTTCCTCTTCAATAATTGAATTATTAAGAATCAGTTCCACAAATTTAAATAATGTAATGGCATTTTACCACTATCATTGTAAACACAAATCCAACTGGGACATTTGGACATAACTGAAAATTATACAAATAAGCTCTAGAGGGCAGTTCGTGCTTCCGGGATGTCTTATTGGGTAATGACGTAATAGAAATGTATAAAAGTGTTATTGATCATTGTGTAGGCTCCAACTAAGATAAGGAACTACGACATCGACTGTAGCAATAATAGTAGCTCTGTGAGCTACGGAGTAACTGGTAGATACTTTGGAATAACGATAATGTAAATGCAACGTAGCTGAAGGTATCTTTCTTGCGGTTTGTATTCGAGAGATCAAGAAGCGAACTGTAAAATAGTTTGAACTGCGTTTATTCGTCTTCATAACTACTCCGAGGAACTTGCTTATTGACAGGGTTGTCATTGTTTTCCTCACTGAAGTTATTGGGTCACTAGACTACTAGCATTATTTTTCTACTCTACGCGGACGTTCATGCGTAAGCAGGCAGAACTGCGTATTCCAAGAACAGTGTATGTGCTTATCAGGCTCAAGAGTTTTCTTCGGCGGCGCCGTTACCGTTAAATACTTTTAAATTATTCTTGTGTAACTAATTTTAGCGTTTCGGTACTAATTAGTTATTAATGGTAATTGAATATGGACGTTGATTAATTGAAAGGCTTTAATAACAGTTTTAGGTGCATTATAGTGTTTATTGTTGTCGAAGAGTTCAAAAACTGCTAGGTTGTAATTTAATGATTGTTCAAACAACAATATAAATCAACGTTTATTGGCGTAGTGATACGAGCGTCGTGGGTTCAGGTCCCACCGAAGGCAGAAATATTTATTTTCTTTCGAACGTTTCACCATCTAATCACGCCATACCATCGGCGTTGGTATCACTACGCCAATAAACGTTGATTGATTGACATTGTTGTTTGATTTAATCTGCGTAGTGTTCGATTTATATAAATAAGTGATTGCTTATAATTAATTTAGTTGAACTACCGTATATACGCGTATATAAGCCCACCCCCAACTTTCCCGCAAAAATATCTTTCGAAAATGACTGACCTATATATAAGTCCACCCCCTACTTTTTTGCGGAAAAGCTGCACAATTTCCTAAGATGGAGGAGGAGCTATTTGATTGGGTTTAAGAGAATCGGTGCAACGTCCCGGTCATCACAGGAACATCGACATGTATGCGAGCGCTGCACTTAGCAAGAAATGAGTTCAAATAGAGTTGTGGTTCGCATTTTTGTGCTTTTGCTGGCTGGTGTTTGCGCTGGATAGGTGTAGTCCCGCGTTGAGACAAAGGGAAAAAATTTCTCAGGAACGTTCAAAGCAGTTGGAAGAAAAGCTAATTCAGTGGAAGAAATATATTGTTAACCTACGGAAGAAGCAAGGATTTGACCTTCCACAGATAACAAGTATGGACGAAATCCCAGTGACTTTTGACAGCATATAATGACGAAATCAAGACTCCAAGTGAATTTGAAGAACTTTCTAGATGTTCCGACGGCGAACTGAATCTCGATTCTTTGAAATCAAGTGTCTTTTTTGTAATATTTTGCCTTTTAAATATAAATGGTATGTTAGATTTTTATGTATTTTGTTATCATAAAGTCTAATTAGAGATACCTCGAACATCGAATTTTCGGCTGATCAAATTTTTATATTCTTTAACACGCGTATAAGCCCACTTCCCCACTTTCGAGTCAAATTTTCGTTCAAAAAAAGTGGGCTTATACACGGGTATATACGATAATATCGTATTTATTTGCAATTAATTGGGTTTAAATTTTTATCGTTATTGTTGAGCGACGACGCATTAAGTTGAAATGGAATTATAGCATTGTAAAAATCTGCTGAACCTAGGCGTATTCTAAGTGTAATTTCAGATAGTTAAAGGCCTAATACGAGAAATGAAATTGATTTGACTGAGTATCGGAAGTGATCGTAAGCTCATAGTGACGTCCTCGTATTTCAAGAATAAGCGATGTGTCGTTGAGCCCAGGTTAATAAATTTTAAATAATATTCACCTTTCTTGCTTACGTGTTACTTACTTTGTTGAAGTTCTAAGTGTATTTACAATGGGTTTAGTACGCATGCTAAGTGGGAAACCGCGCCGCTGAAACAGATGCGGGTTGAACTTTAAGTTATTCCGGAACGAATCCTTGGTTTGTGTAAATACTTTTAACACACTGAACAAATGTATTAATGTATCAAAGAATATGCGGTTGTTATTGGTATCTGATCGCCTCTGCCCTTGATATTTGCTAATATTTATGTGACGGTTTATGGCTTAACTTGAATTCTGAGTCGAGGGTGATAAATATTACAATAATTATTTCTACCTTCGCATAATTGTTCCCTCGATATTACATTAGGAAATACACTTTATTTTCTGGTAGCTAATGTTGAAACTGACTGTGAAATATAGATTATGTTTAGCATTGCGTTATCAAGAAATGACACAAGTACTACATTCGGTTAAAAAGCAACTAAAAACGTAAGAAATCACTGGCCCGCTTTTAAGTAAGAAACTATTGCTCTTACTTTTTCTTTCACGAATGCAAAAGCAAAGCCGAAATTCCGCATTTGCACCAAATGACATGAATGAACTTCGCCTCATTTAAAGGTTCGTATTATGACTCTTGCAAGCGTAACAAGAAAGTTGCATTTCAGTATTAGTTGAAAAAAGAAATTATAAAAATTCAGGAATTCGTTTCCACACAAAAGTTCTTTCGGTTCCCATTACTACTCGTGAAGACCTTTTTATTGATATAGACTTCGTTTCAGGACCCGAGCGGCACTTTAAACCGTTCCCCTGTTCGTGAAAAACCCATTAATTAAGGTTCTTGTTCATTACGTGTCTCGATTTTTAAATGGGGTTATTCCGAAGTTTATCATAAAGTACGGAATACGTTATCGGCATCATTCTCCAAGATTTACGTGAATCATATTGCGCAATTATTTCCACTCATCTTCGATATTCTCTTAGAAAATACCACAATAATGTAGATTCCGAACCGTTGGAATAAGCATGCTACAAGAAATATAGTCCTTACCTTGTGTATCGGTGTCCCCCAAAAATCATGGAGGAAAAGATTGGAAAGGGGCGAATGTGGTCGTATATCTCTGTTGTCTTTCAGGGCGGCAATGTCATCAAATACAAGTCCTCCTCGTAGTGATGGGTAATAGCATGTGACGGCTGCTGCAGCGACAGCAACACCATGCCAGCACCATGATGCGGCCTCATAGCCCTTTAAATAAATAAAAACAGAATTTAGATTCCACCACATGTACCTGAACTAAACTATAAATAAAATGCTGTGATTTGGTTATTATGTATTATAAGGTGTTCCAAATTATTATTATAGCACATAAATATATTGTATTTTTAAACGTATATATAGGCTGATGACCTACCATTTACCAAGTATAGATAAAATAGTTATCAAAAGAATAAAACGACTAATCAGGCCTTATCATAATTAATGAAATTTCGTCACTGGTCCAACGTATAAGAAAAAAATCTGCAATGTTTAGAGAAATACTGTTCCTTTTATCAAGTGAAGTATCGAGAAAGTGAGAATGTTCTGTATTTATACCCCCAGTTCTGAGTTTCTTCCCGAAACCTCATTCAGGTTTTCCCCATCGTCTTTCAGAAATCGTGTATAATTCATGCATGGGTGTTGCAATGTTAATGGTTCATAACCCTGAAGTCTTTTAAGACCCCAGAAAAAGTCTCTCAAAATTTCGAAAAAAATCTCGCCTCTGTAAACTTTATCCTATAGGGAATGTTCTCTTATACGTTAGAACAGTGACAAAATTTCACTAGTTCTGAAATGATTACATTGTAATACATATAGGTTTTTTAGAAAATTTTGTATTTTTCCCAATACAATATTTATTTTTCTCAACTGTTTAGTAAAAATAATAATATATCAAATTATTTTATATTTTATATAGCGTAAAATAAAATGCAATTATACATAAATAGGATTATTCGGTAAAATTTTTTGACTGAAATAGAGTCGCAAGCGATAAGAGAAGAACTCGTACGCTGCACTTATTGAAATAAGCAGCATTATATACAAAATGATATACAGTTGCCCATTTTATATATATGATTATTTCGTTTACATACTTTAGGGCTTAAATTTCCGATATTTTATGAAAATATGCTCGTCACAAATCTCTCGGAGTCATTAAAAATTATTCGTGTAGACACTTATTGGAGAAAAGTACATTAACTAATATTTTTATGCACAACATTTTGTATTGAATCCATCGCTTATGTTTATGATCTACTGACTTCACCCATTTTCTTTCGGTGGTTCTTTTTCTTTATGATATTAAATAAATATAAATAATACATTTTTCAAAACGTTCAGTGTTTGATGAAGCGTACGATTTTTAAATTTATGCCCTGTTAACGCATCCCTAGAAATGACAAACTAGAACAACTTTGTAATTTTTTTTATTTAGTTTTTGATGCGCAATTCGTAAAAGACGCAGATATGTTTATTTTTATTTAGAATAATCACCTATTTTATTAGATGTCTGCTAGTTTATCCGTTGTTTGCGAAACACGTCCCTTTAAATCATCTAATTATTCGAGAATATATTTTCTGAAACCAGACCGTCTCAATTTTAAATCCATTTCATATGGGCATACAACGACGTTCTTACAACAAACTGAAAAGGTAAAAAAACTGATATATTTCAATTCCCAATCACGTTGGTTCTAAATATTTTTAACTAGCGTAATAATTAACTTTTATCAAAAAATATCAATATTCGAATACATGAATACATAAAAAAATATTTATCTTTTATCAGCTGCGCAATGTTTTTAAATTTTGAGGTAAGGCGTTGCATAAATTTATGCATGTGATTTGTCAGGGACAATCACGACAACCATCACGACTACTTTCTAATAATATTTTGGTTAAAGAGCGCAAAATTGAACCAAAAAAGGGAGTACAAAATTTAATTTCCTTAATTATATATATACACGAGGACTTTCGTTTTAAAATTGTATGCGATATAAATTTACAAATACAATGTAAAAATACTTCAAAATTTTCGTTTCTAATGGAGTCGAAAAAGTTAATTTACTTTGTAGAAAAATTTTCATAGAAAAGAAGAAGATTAATTAAATAATATATTCCTACTTGATTTACAATCTTGCTTATAATATTAATCATAACTCTATAAAGATTAACTCACCATTAACCTTCTAAAATAAAAAAAATACATAAATAAATATGGTTGATATATCAATCTATTAAAATGGGACTTTGTTGTAATTTGGGCACTTTGAAGATAATATTAGAATAAGGAATTATATATATAGTTTAGCCAACGTTAGATCTGCAGTTTAATTCCTTTTGTAGGGCACGTACTTTCTTATTTGATCGCTAAATTCAGTTCTGATGAGCGTATTCAAATAAATGCCATATTTTTAATAATAAATCCGTTGGAATTATGATAACGGTTTCAATTAATTGGTTCCGTTACTTGAAGTACTTACGTGGACTTCCTAAAAATTAATTTACTCAATCAATATTCTTAATGCGAAATCTGATCAAAGTTTTAAATTATAGCGAATGCTTTTGAATGAACTTAATACATCTTAAGTCAAATTAGTTAATAACTTCTTTTATTAACTATATTTGACTTCGTTAAATTAAGTTGAGTTTCCGAAAACTAATTTTGAGAATAATTTTAAGGCGCAAGCACATGGGAACTCTCGGTAATAATCTGGCAGATTTATTAATAAAGGGATTTAGTTTATATAAATTCAATGGGTAGTTAGAAATTCCCCAGTTTACGTAAATTCTCCTCTTGTGACACAAATATTCCGTTATTGCTTATTATTAACCTCGAATCATTAGATGTTATCATTACATTTGTTTACCGTCAAAAATTTTCGTTGTATGTGTTTATCATTCGCATCTTTCTTTTATGTATTTATCATTAAAATTTTTCTTTTATGTATTGATTGATTGATTGATTGTTTGGCTTTTTTATGGCGCAAGAGCATCTGGGCTATACTGCGCCAAAACTATGTATTTTATCTAAATTTTCATAGTATATGTTTATCATTAAATTTCATTATATGTTTATATAAATGTGTTTATCATTAAATGATTTCATTATATGTGTTTATCATTAAATGATTTCATTATATGTGTTTATCATTAAATGATTTCAATATATGTGTTTATCATTAAATGATTTCATTATATGTGTTTATCATTAAAATTTGTATGTACTTATAATTAAATTTTTTCGCTGTATGTATTTATCATTAAATTTTTTCATTTCGTTTATCATTTCATCTGTATATTGTGTTTATCATTGCAATTTTTTCAATGTCTGTATCTACTAATAATTTCTTTCATAATATGTGTTTATTTTTAAATTTGTCACTATGCAATACAAGCCTATGTAATGAATAACGTGTCTATGTAATAAATAATATATCTATGTAATGAATAACGTGTCTATGTAATAAATAATATATCTATGTAATGAATAACATGGCTGTGAAATGAGTAATATATATGAGTTAAAAGATTTCCTTCAATGAACATTTAACCAGTTGGAACAAGTACTTATTAAATGAAGTTTAAAATTCAAAAGAGAAAACAACTGAAAATACGTTTGGACCACGAATGGGAAAATAAAATTAAGAGAAAATGAAAACTCAACTATTTATGATATCCAGGGATTACAAGACATAAAAGACTTAAAATGATTAACGGCTATCCGAGAAACAAAAACACAAAAACTGAGAAAAAAGATACAATCAAACAAACGGGAAAACAAAATAAGACCAAAAAAACCGGAGCTAATGGCACAAGAAATAAATGCCAATATAAGGATACTTTATATGAATGCACAGAGCATAAATAATAAAGTGGAGATAATTGAAAATATCGTCGAACAACAACAGGATCCTGAAATCGTCATAATTACGGAGACCTGGAAAAAAGATGATTGTGAAACAAGTCTAAATAGATATAACGAAAATGCTATATATAGGAAAACTCGAAGAGGGGGAGGTATTATTATATACTCTAAAATAAATATTACTATAAAATTTCTAGATGCAGTAGAATATTTGGGGGAAAATATTTAAATAATGAGGGCAGAAACAGATGGTAATATAATCATGTCACTATATAGACCACCCTCAGGAGACATAAACTTCTTCTTAAGTATACTAGAGAACAAAATAAATTACATTCAAGACATAAATAAAAAAAATTAATGATAGTTGATGAATTTAATATTAATATAGGTAATGAAAGTCGAGATAAGGATAAGCTATTTGATTTACTGGAATCCATGGGGTATGAAAACCAAGTGTTAGAACCCACAAGAATAGTATTAAATTCAAGCAGTACTATTCACTTACGTTTTACAAATATACCAATGGACCTAACTATATTGGAGATACATGTAAGTGATCATAAGCCAATATTAATAAGATTAACAAGCAACAGCTACTGAGTTAAACAAAGTTAAGAAAAATTAGAAATTGCCATAAGAAAAATATGAACAAATTTAAAATAATGTTACAGAACACAGATTGGAAAGTCTTGGAGGGTCTCAACACTGATGTGGAAAAAATATATGGTACATTTATAAAAATTATAAAAACTCATTACAACATCTGTTTCAAAGAAAGAATTGTAATAAAAAACTGGATACTTGTAATAATCAAAATAAAGACATAATAATCAAAATAAAGACTTGTATTGATCAAATAGACTGTAATAATCGTGGTACGATAAAATTGTAAAAAAGTGGATAAATAAAAAAATAAAGCATATAAAAAATTTATGAAAAAAAGCACAAAATCAAACTGGAAATTATTTATAAAAAAAAAGAAACAAATTAAATAAAATAATACTGAACAAAAAAGTAGCTTACTTTAATGATAATATGTTAAATAAGGATACTAAATAGCAATCGTAAAGCATTAACAAATTCTTGGGAAAGGACAAAAACAATTTAAATAGCAAAATTACTTTAGAAATAAACATGCCAGACGGATAAAACAGGGATTGTAGATACACTAAATGATTTTTTCATAAACTTAGCAAAAAATATTATAAATGAGATACAGGACGAAACTAATATAGTAATTTACCACAGCCCGTAGTTAATAGTTTGCACTTAGGAAATTTCACTCAAAATGAAATACAAAAAAAGAATTAGAAAAAATAAAAGAAAACAAATCTGAAGGATATGCAGGACTTAAACCTAAAATAATAAAAAAGTGTGCTAACGAACTGATAAAACCACTATTCGAAATATATCAATCTATAATTAAAACAGGCAATATACCAAAGGAAATGAAAATAGCAAAGATTATACCTATATGCAAGAAGGGGAAAAAAACAGATAAAAATATCTACAGACCAATATCGATCTTACCAATCTTTTCAAAAGTATTTGAAAAATTATTATATAATGAACTAATAAACTTTATAGAAAATAATAAAATTTTAATTAAAAATCAATACGGATTTAAAAAGGTGAAACCACAGAAGATATACTGATGAAAACTATAAATAAAATACAGGAAAAAAATTGAAAATAAAGAATTTGTAATGGGATTATATTTTGATCTGAGTAAGGCCTTTGATGTCTTAGTTAGAGGGATACTCCTCAATAAACTAGAAGAATATATTATCCGTGGAAATATATACAAATTAATATAAAGTTGCTTAAAGGATAGAAAAGGAATTGTAAAAATTGGAAATAGCTATTCACAAGAATTACAAAATAATTATGCCCCCCCAAGGTCAATACTTGGCCAACTATTATTCATTCTATACATAAACGATATAGTAGAATTAGATAGTGACATAAATCTATTGGCTGATGATATTGGATTGATTTTTGGAGAACAAACACGACAGGATTTGTATGAAAAGGCAGGAAATAAATTACTAAATTTGGGAAAATGGTTTAAGGAAAATGGTCTAATTTTAAATACTGACAAAAATAAATATACTTCATAATATAAACAAAAAAAATCAATGTCGAGGAAATATTGTAATTAGACAATAAAATTATAGGTAGAATAAATGAAATAAAATTTCTAGGAATTGAAATAAACGAGCACTTAACTTGGAATAAACACATAAAGGAAATTTGTAAAAAAATAAGAAAAAAATGCAGATATAATTATAAGGTTATATGTCTTAATTAATACCTTACCATTGTAAAATAACGCTATACTATTTATTGATACATAGTCACATAATTTATGGAAATAGTGTGTGGAGTAGGGTAAACAAGGTTAATCTAAAAAAATTACAATCAATAATTGATAGATTATTAAAAAGAATAGGATATAAAACTAACAGAAATTATAAAACAAATAAAAATAGAAAATAATATAATGAATATAGAAGTAAACACATACAAAATATTTATAATGATATATTTAGGAATTACAACAGGTAAATATGAAACTATAAATACCTAGAAAAATTCAAATACAAGAAATACAAGATCAGGTAACACTTTAAAAACGGAAAAAATAAGAACAAATGTGGGGAAAATATATAAATTATTATGGAATTGATAAATGGATTAAATTACCAGACCATATAAAAAATCGTTTAAGAGAAAGAGTTTAAAAGGAAATTAAGAATTTACTTAGTAGAAAAACAAAAATATAATGGTCATACTGGCCATAACGGGAACTAGAATAATAATACTTGTTTTTGTTTTGCTATGCTTCCTCCGTGCACTGAAATGTAAATTTAGCATGGAAATAAAATTTATATTGTATTGTATGTCATGAATAACATGTATATATAATGAACGACATGTCTATGTAATAAATGCAATGTCTATGTAATAAATGCCAATGTCTATGTAATAAATCACAATGTCATGTAATAAATGCAATGTCTATGTAATGAATAACCTGTCTATGTAATAAATGCAGTCTATGTAATAAATGCAATGTCTATGTCATGAATAACATGTCTATGTAATAAATGCAATGTCTATGTAATGAATAACCTGTCTATGTAATGAATAACCTATCTATGTAATGAATAACATCTTTATGTAATGAATAACATGCCTATGTAATTAATAACATGCCTATGTAATTAATAGCATGCCTATGTAATGAAGAGTTGGTGGACTATATTGACATTAATCACCGGACACCTTCTTACTGGAAAGTAAGGATGATCGCCACCGATACACATTATGACCTTACAGAGGGAATTTGACCGTTTAGTAGACGTTTACATCATCAACGTCTGTCGATTCACAGACACACATTGCGATGCACAGCGCAAGCTCAATGATGTATAATAGGGCATGAATATTAGTACCAACAAGGTCTTCAATTCTATCCATGAGATTTCAGGCAAGTCCTTTGCAAAAATGCGTGATTGTTTGATGTAGAAAATAGAAATATGACGGAGTTACAACACTCCAACCCAGTCCCGATGAGCTGAAGCATTGACAGATCAGGACATTGAAACCTCCGACATATGGTGAAGTCAAATCGTCAGCTTTCCTCACAAGCGGGGACCACATACTCTCGTACTTTTAATTCCAACACCCACGCTTTTTAGTTCAAACTAGAGCCTTTAGTTATAAGCGGAAAAGAAACATCGTTCCTGTCCAGGAATCGAAAAAGGGTCTCTCCGTAAAGCCCAGAATGTCTTAACCGCTCGGCCATCATATGACTGCCAATAGATTGACATTACTAATCTTTGTCATAACTTACCTAGATGTATAGAAGCATCCGTCGCCGCCAGAGGGGTTTCACGAACTATTGATTTGAAAATTCAATGTGCAATTCGTAGCTATTGATAGGTCCTACGGTAGGTCCTACGGCCTTAAATTTTTATAATTTCCTATGTCTGTGCTGAATGTACACTTAATCAAAATAAAAACAGATAACACCTTCATAGTTTTGCTTTTATAAAGAGTGCATTATTATAGGTTGTCGGTTCCTGGAATTGTGTAGTTTCATACTGACAGAGTATATATGATTGTTTTAGCAATATATATATATATATATATATATATATCATCATCATCATCATATTCAACCATTATCTATCCACTGCTGGATGAAGGTCTCTCCAAATGCTTTCCACACAAGTCTATCCTGAGCAATTCGCTTCCACGTCACCCCAACCTGTTTTCTTATTTCATCCACCCATCTAGTTTGAGGACGTTTTCTAGGTCTTCGGTGGTCTCTTGGAATCCAGTTCAGAATTTCTGTTGTCCATCGTTGATCAGTTCTTCTTGCAATATGCCCAGCCCATCGCCATTTCAGCCCTTTTACTTTAACAATGATGTCCTCTACTCTAGTTTGCTCTCTCACCCAAGTGTTTCTTTTTCGATCTCTCCTAGTTATTCCAAGCATGCACCTCTCCATGCTCCTTTGCGTTGTCTGTAACTTTCGTATTGCTCCAACTGTTAGACTCCATGTCTCTGATCCATAAGAGAGGACTGGCAATACACACTGGTTGAAGACCTTTCTTTTTAGACACAAAGGCAATTTCCCCTTCAGGATAAAACTGTTTCTTCCAAATGCACTCCAGCCAAGTTTAATACGTCTGTTGAGTTCTTTCATAATGTTGCCATCCATTGAAATCAGCTGGCCAAGGTAAATATATGAATCAGCAATTTCTAGCTCAATGTTGTCAACTTGTATTTTTGTTTCCTCTACAAAATTATTGAACATGATCTTAGTTTTTTGTAGGTTCATCTTGAGTCCAACTTCTTTACTTCTAGTTGAGAGCTCCTGTACCATGTCTTGGAGTTCTGATGGGTTCGTTGAAAAAATAACAATGTCATCAGCAAACCGCAAATGATTTAAATATTCACCATTTATTTTTATTCCCTTGTTATTCCAATTTATCAGCTGAAAAATCATCTGTAAAGCTGAAGTAAAAAGTTTTGGAGAAATGGTATCTCCCTGCCTCACACCTTTACCAATTTTGATAGTTTTGGTATCTTTATGTAACCGAAATTTTGCACTTGCATTTTTATACACACGTTTCACCATGTCAATGTACACATCCTCAATGTCTGTTGATCTTAAAGAGTTGATGACTGCTGATGTTTTAATAGAGTCAAAGGCCTTCTCATAGTCAATAAATGCAACACACAATGGAAGTTCATATTCATGTGTTCTTTCAATTAATTCTCTTAATACTTGAATATGGTCCACTGTACTGAATCCACTTCGAAATCCAGCTTGTTCTCTTGGTTGAGCTGCATCTAATTTTTTCTGCAGGCGATGTGTTAGCACTTTTGTGAAGATTTTATAAATAGCAGGTAACAAGCTAATTGGTCGGTAATTTTTCAAATCCTCTTTATCACCTTTTTTATGCAAAAGAATTACTGTTGCAGAATCCCATTGGTTTGGTATGTTACCGCTGTTAAGACATTTGGTAAAGAATTTTGCAAGTATGTCTTCTACATATTCTCCAGCTTCTTTTAGGATATCTAATGTAATACCATCATCGCCAGGGGATCTTCCTTTCTTCATACTTTTTATTGCAAATGAAACTTCTTCTTTTAAGATTTTAGGAGCTGTTCCTTCGACTATTTCAGTGTCTTCGTTTAATCCACTGTTACTTTCATATAGTTTTTTGTAGAATTCTTCAACTCTTCTAAGTATTTCTTCCCTATTTCTTGTTACGGTGCCATCCTCTCCTTTTAATGCAATGATGTGTTTCTTCCCAACAGATAAACTTCCTTTAACAACCCTAAGGCTCTTGTTATTTTCAATGGCCTTCCTTACTAACTCACAGTTGAATTTTCTTATGTCTTCTTTCATGCTTTTGCGCAGAGTTTTACAAAGTTCTATGTACTCAATCCTGGAACTGGTATTTCGATTGTCCACCTTCATATCTCTTCGCCTTTTCATGAGCTGTTTCGTCTTCTCAGATAATTTGCTATTGTGCTTTTTACAGGTTACACCACCAATTTCCCCAGCAGTTTCAACTATTGTCTTAACAATGTTTTCATTTGCTTCTGAGATATCACTTTCATCAATAAGTCCTTCCAGTGCAGAAAAGCGATTTTTTAATTCCAACTTGAATGCCTCGGTATTTTCTTTTAATTTCTTTAAATCCACCCTCTTACTTACTTGTTTCCTAATGAGCTTCTGTCGTTCTAATTTAGTATTTAAGTGCACTTTACATCTCACCATTCGATGATCACTTCCAGTATTAAATCTGTTCAGTACACTGCAATCTTCAATAATTGATTTCTTGTTTGCCAGGATATAGTCAATTTCACTAGTTCCCCCATTTGGGTGTTTCCATGTCCATTTTCTTTGCGGTTTCTTCTTAAAAAATGAATTCATGATGCTAAGGTTTTCAGCTTCTGCAAATTCGATGAGTTGATCGCCACGTTCATTCCTTTCCCCATATCCGTATTTACCAACCGATGTCTCTCCTTGTTCCTGTTGTCCAATTCTTGCATTGAAATCCCCCATGATGAGCTTGATATGTTGTTTCCCTTTGGTGTGTAACTCTTTGATTTCTTCATAAAATTCTTCAACCTCTTCGTCGGTATGGCTTGATGTTGGTGCATATACCTGTACTATTTGAAGTTGGTATCGCTGGGTTAGTTGAACAACAAGCCTCGCTGCTCGATCTGATGTACTTTCAACTTCCAGAAGACAGTCTTTAATTCTTTTGTTGATTAAGAAGCCAACACCACTTGTTCTTCCAGTTTCCGTTCCTCTATAATAAAACAAATGTCCGCTTTTCAGTTCCACCAACTCTTCACCTTTTCTTCTAACTTCACTGAGTCCTACAATGTCCCATTTGATCTTGTCTAGTTCCTCTTCCAATTCCTGAAGTTTTGCTTCAGAAGCAAGGGATCGTCCATTAAACGTAGCCAAGGTCAATAACAAACGGCAGCCTGGGCCATTCCAGTGATTCTTAGCACCCCCTGCTTTCATGCCACACTGACCGCTGCCTTGATCAGGAGCACTCCAGCACCTGGAGACTAGGGGCCATGGTTTCTGGTGTGTCAACATAATGGAGGAATTAGCCATAATTTCACCACGCTGGCTAGACGGGTTGGTGAATTAGCCCTCCCCTTCCGCCTTTCTATCCGTGCAGCAAATATTAATTTGCCACATAAATAGAAAGCTCAGCCTGCACCACTTGAAGGCGGGGTAGGACACTAGGTTACTGGCCTGGCCGGTTCCACACATCGTCACATACGTTCAGCGTGTGGGTCTCCTTCCAGTTAGATACCAGCAACCCTTTTGCAGGCCATATATATATATATATATATATATAGTGCAAAATAGCAAATGCATATGTAAGACGAATAGTGCATGTAAAAAATGAATAAAATAAAGGGCGAGTTAGATGAATAAGGTTGAATAGATATAAGGTAAGATAAAAATTAATATAAAATACAATATTTAAACATATCCATATATATATACAAATATAAACATACAAATATATGTATACACACATACAAATACGACGTAATACATGCATGAGGCCCCAGAACTGTCGTCTGGGACCTTTTCTAGGACTACATGCTTGGCGCCTTTTCTGGAGGTATGTTGCAAAATACAAGTAAATCAGATAAGCCAGATGTATTCAGCGAGATCCCAAGGCCCAAAGGCGCCAAAAAACAGAACGTACAAATCCAAATAATATTACAGTATAAACACTAATATGTACAATATAGGGACATTAAATGTAAAATCAATATAATAGAAAATCACACGTAGATACATTTGATACATGCAAAATAGAAATATGTAGAGGTGTAAAAAAGAATATAAATATATAGGGTGCTTTTTAATACCGATAGAACTTGAAAATGAAAAAAGAGAAACAGAAAATGCAATTTTAATCAAAATTTTGTACTTATTCGAAAGATCAATACGCGGCATTAATATATGAAAATTATTCGGGGCATATGGCTACCGCGGCTATTCTTGACAAAGCGCATTCTGGAGGTCCAATTTTCGGCCACTTCCGTCAACACTGCTGGCAGTATGTCATGAATAACGCGGATATTGTTGTCTTACAAAGCGTCAACTGTTGCTGCTTTATCAGCATAAACCATTGACTTCACGTAAAGAGACCATTGACTTCACAGAAAATAACCCACCGGCGTCAAATCGCACGACCTTGGAGGCCAATTGACAGGTCCATTTCTGGAAATCAACTTACCACCAAATTTGGCTTTCAATACGTCAATGGTTGTGGTCGCCGTATGACACGTAGCACCACCCTGTTGAAACCATGTTTCGTTCTGATCTATATCATGCAGATTTGCAAACAAAAAGTCACTGATCATGGTGCAGTAACGATCACCATTGACCATACCGTGAGCTCCTTTCTCATTTTTGGAGAATTGTGATCAGATGATACCATCAGCGTGCAAACCGCACCAAACGGTACATTTTTTTTAATATAAGGGAGTCTGTAAGGTCACTTGTGGGTTGTTTCCACTCCATATGCGACAATTTTGCTTATTAACAAACCCGTTAAGCCAAAAATGAGCCTCATCGCTGAACACAATTTTGCGATAAAACAACGGATCAGTTTCCAAATGCTCCAGAGCCCAATCGGCGAAAGCACGGCGCACAAGATCTTGTGGCTTTAGTTCCTGCACCAGCTGGATCTTATATGGGTGTAGGCCAAGATCTTTGCGCAAAATTTTCCACGTAGTGGACGGACAAAGCCTCCGACCAACGACGAATCCATAAATTTAGATCATGTTCAACACCTTAGTTTACGGCGTCGATATTCTCTTCAATACGCACATTCCTTTGACGTGTTGGTGTCTTTGCATCATCTAGGGAATATGTCGCTTTAAATCTATCCACAGTTCGACGGATGGCTTGCTCAGATGGACGGTTATATGCACCATAAAAATCACGAAATCGTCTATAAGTTGCGCGAATGGACGACTGATTTTCAAAGTAAATTCGAATAATTTGGTACCGGTGTTGAAACGTAAAACGTTCCATATTATTTTGCCGAACTATACTAACTACAAATGTGAAAGAGAACGTGCAAATAAACAGCTTATTTGAGAGCTGTCGCCAATGAAAGTTCTATCACAACTAAAACAACCCTTTATTTATGAAATAATAGTGTTTGCGAGTGTGGTGATAGACTCGCCTCCTAATGTCCCACTCTCGAGCAACGCCTAGTGGAAAAGTAGTCTATCTGTGAGCAGCTTACACAATTTTGCATAACCACAATTTTGATTTCTCCTTTTGGTACAAGGACTTCTGTCCGTATGGCCTCGTTGCATTAGAAATAAAAAAAACCTTCTATAATAAAATATTATATTATTGCCTCTTATATTTTAATCATGTATATGTAATAGTATATAATAATAATAATAATAATAATTAATAATAAATTGTGCAGGAAACTTAAAAACAAACTAGAAATTGTCAACTGCGTAGAAATATATATATATAGGGTGTCCGTAAAATTTGTAGAGAAATTTCAGGGGTAGATCCGCCAGACAAATACGCATGAATTTTGTACAGGAAATGAGGACAGCAAACGAGATTGTACGGTATGACAACGACATTAAAAACGACATTAAAGGTTGTTGTGTTTTCAGTATCTTATTGTAAGATTGGTCGTTTTAATTATCTTATTTCTGTTCATGAGTGGCAACGGTGTAGAAGTTTGTTTTATTATGGATCATACAAACTGAATTACAACAGCTGTTCAAAATACCCACCTGATTACCATGGAGATAGCTTTAAATTAAAATTATTCAGAATAATGCAAACTCCTACAGTGTTGCCAATCATAAACAGAAATAAGGTAACTAAAACTACAAATGTTTTATAAAATAAAACAGGAAAAATACAATAGCCTCCAATGTCGTTTTTCATGTCGCTGTTGCACCGTACAGGTATGTTTGCGATGCTCACTTCCTATGTTAAGTTTTTCGTATTTGTCTGACGGACCGATCCTTAAAATTTTTCTACAACTTTTTGGGACACTCTGTATATAGAGAGAGTAATCACAGAAAATTATCGCAGTTTAAAAGTTTTAATATGCCGTTAATAGCTGCTGCACGGTTCTGATGAAATATACAGGGTGTTTATAATTAAAGTTCCACTTTGAAATGGCCATAAAATGAAAACTACTGGACCAAATGTTACCAAACTTGGTAATAACTTACAAGTGGTCATGGGATTTTATTTTCCGCAAAAAAAAAATAAATAAATAAAATAAATAAATAAAGAAAAAAATAAAAGTTCAAAAATCACCACCAGCGGGAATGGCGCTGTATGCAATATTGTTAAACGGAATAAAAAAGGAGGAAGACATCGCTTTGAAATTTTTAATCGTTTCTAAAACGAAACTTTGTGGGGTTATGCAAATTGTTTATGGTGATAACATAAACAATTTGGCGGAACTGAAAGATGCGATACACCGACATGTCCGCAACATTCCTCCTGATATGCTAAGAGCTGCTGTTGAGAACGCAGTAATGCGATTTAACTTGCTTTCAGAAAATGGTGGACGCCACATTCAACATGCTTTGTAACACGTTTTAGAAACGATTAAAAACGTTTTAAAACGATGTCTTCATGTCTTATTTCGTTTAACAATATTGCATACAGTGCCATTCCTGCTGGTGGTGATTTTTGAACTTTTATTTTTTTTTTTGACAGAAAATAAAATCCCATGACCTCCTGTAAGCTATTACCAAGTTTGATAACATTTGGTCCAGTAGTTTTCATTTTATGGCCATTTCAAAGTGGAACTTTAATTATAAAGACTCTGTATTATATTTTTATAGCATATAATTTTTTAAATGCGATAATTCGTTATCGCCACTCTCTGTATAAATACGCGTTTAATATTATACAAACTTACAAGTAAGTTTTTAATATTACAGTTAAAAACGTGAGGGGGTCTTATAATTTGGATCGTACATTGCATTCTTATTTCCAGAACTTATACCAAAAAATTAGTGAACCGAAATCTTACGTAAGCATAAAGTGTGTGTGTGGGGGGGGGTCAGGCATTTATTTTTTTTTTCTTACAAGGGGGAGGGAAGCATAAAATGGCCAACGCTTACGTAATACTTTAATGGCCCCAAACAGATATTGATAAATTTTTTAAAGCAAATAAATTTTAATATTTAACGTTTTGTTGTAAATTTACCCCTTATATGAGTATTCAACAAATGCTTATGTTCATTATCTTAGATTTGCCTTATGTGCATACAAGTTTTGAAATGAAGTCATTAAATGGTTGAAATGTACTATTTCAGTTACTTTGAAATGACCCTGCTTTCAGGGTCACCGCTCTTTTACGGCCAAAATTGTCTGTCCGGCGTGTGACCACTAATGTGGGGTTTCACTGTACACATATAAAGTTAACAACCAGTAGTAGAATTAAGAAACAATTTTTATCAACGTTCTTTAGGCGTAGTAATAATAACGCCGATGTTATGGCATGGTTAGATGGTGAAACATTCGTAAAGAAAAGAAATATTTTTCACGATCCCACGACCTTCTACCATCCGCGCCCTATTCATTACAAACGTATTTAAAGCGTATTTCCTTAAGGGATTGAGTGTTTGTCGTCTGTAACTCAGTTAGTAAGAGCACCTGCCCGGATTGTAGAAGGTCTTGGGATCATGCCCTACAAAACGCAAAAAAAATTTCATTTTTTTACGAACGTTTCACCATCTAACCATGCCATAACATCGGCGTTACTATTACTACGCCTAAAAAACGTTGATAAAAATTGTTTCTTAATTTAATCTGCGTAGTGTTCGATTTGTATAAACATTAGTAGAATATTGCAATGTAGCCATGTTGAAATATAAAAGCGTTGGAAACAGTATGAAATTCTTTATAAAAATAATTGCAATTAAAAATAATTGCCGCAATCCCCTTTTCGCAACCCCCAGGTTGGGAAACACTCTTCTAGACCCCAAAAGGTTCGGCTTCTTTGGATGATCGTCGGTCCTTTGCCTTAAGATTGCTTAGGAATAACGCATTGCCTATCCTGCCATTAAATTGGGTTTGACCCTCAATAGCCTAGGGCATGTTCCTTTTTTCTACCCACCGTAGCTGGACTAGACACTAGGGTGTAGTTAGTGGAGTAAGTACGTAGATACTGGACACTTGACCCACATACCATAGTTGGAAAGGGCACAAGGACGTGTTCCTTTTTTTCTACACACCGTAGTACGGACTGGTTCGCTCTACATTAAATGTTCGTCCCCCC
>QLNU02015360.1:30598158-30616336 GCA_006491805.2 Dysdera silvatica
TGCAAAATCAGTTAGTGAACTCTATGCAAATACGAAAATTTAGGCGACAATAACGCCATTTGTTGACCAAACTACGACTAGAAGTCTAAATATTGTAGAAAATGCATTACCGACAGTTAAACGGTGGAGAAGCGGGATGCGCTTTTAAATAGATGGAAAAATTGCATACCCGCGAAAATCGCGGGATGAAAAATTCTGTTACTTTCATGTTGCCCGTGGAAATCGCGGGATAAGCAGTTAGAGGGTTAAACTGCTGGGGCTAGGGGGTATCCCAGTAGCGCAGTTGGTAAGGCATCCGTCTACGGACTCTTGCTAACGTATACTGGACGGAGGGTTTGTTCCTTTTTGTGCCGGTCCCCCTGTGCAATTCACTTTTCCCTCCCCTGTAGCCTACCCTGTCCCTCGTAGCAAAAATTGGAACACTCCTTAGGCAAACTTCCTTAATCGGTGTTGCGAGATTTGAAAATTTGATTTTTCAAACTATGTTTTGAACCAAATACGTCATTGGAATTCCGAAGTATGGCAACCTAGTGAAAGTTTCTTCATCACCAAATACTAGAAAAGAAAGTCAATGGAATACCAGTCTTTTTCCTGAAGCTGGTAACTTTATCAAAAATGCATCCTTTGGCATAGGAAGTGTTCAAATATTACGTAAGCGCCTTTTGCGGGGAGGGGGGTGGCTTTTGCGCTTATTTTTAATTTTCAGTTACCATAGGGTAAATATTGCTTCCGTAATATTTGGAATTTCCCATGTCGCTGGGACGCGGCTACTTACAAAATAAGTTACAAAATAAGTAGTTACAAAATAAGAGAAAAATACTATTAATTTTAATATTTTTCCCACAACAAAGAAGAAAAGTGGTTGAATCTAGTGGCAAACTGCACAATTCGATCCGTATACTTCCCATGCGTGGTATGAGTGGTTTTGCACGAGAAATCGCCAAATCTAGTGTCTGCTATTAATTATGACGTAAATGAACTAACTTTTGGGTGGAGTTCCAACCCCTTGAATTTCAAGTAACACGTGACCTAAGCAAGTTTTTAAAAACCTGTGAAATCTTAGCTTCTCATCTTTCTTCGTAGAAGGGCCGTACATGCGCAAACGCATGTGTCGTTGTATTAAAGCGATGTTAAATGGGCTGGCTTTGCCTTGTTATTGGTTTAACTATGATTTGAAATAACTTATTAAATATTGATTTTAAGCAAAAATTGTACTGGACATTTTTTATTCCTTTTTTCACAAGGAACCGTCTAGTGAATTCTTTTCCCGCCATTTTGTATACACCCTGTGTATGTGTATATATATAGTAGAACCCCGGTAATTCGACCTCTGATGGTTCGACTCCCCGCTTTGTCTGACCCTTCCATTATCTTGGCGAGCGATTTATGCCGTAGTTTCCCACGACGCCGCCACCGGGCTTTGTTCTTTGTTTTATTCTTTGTCAAACAAGTCGTGCAGCCACGTTTGCTGTATTGGAAATTAGTTTTTAGTCCTTTAGGCTCAGTTTACATTAGGCACAGTGTGTACCAAGGGCGTTGCCAGGATTTAATTCCGGGGGGTTTCAAAATTTTTTTAACATATATCGATAAAATCGCCGCATGCAAAACCGTAGCAAAGTCCTATTAAAAATTTAGTTTCGGAGGGAGTACCGGTCCCTAAGATCCCCCCTCTGGATACGGGCATGGTGTGTACGATTTTAATATGACAACAACAAAACATAAACCCTTCACTCTATCTTCATCAGAGAAATTAAAAGTGCTTAAAAGATTAGGTAAAGGATAGTTCCTTCAAAACATTGCATGTGAAGCAGGAGTGGGCATAACTACAGTTAAAAACTGGAGAGCAAATAGAAAGGCTCTAAAAACACATACAGCAATTGACTACGAAAAAGGGCTGAAAATTCGTAAAACTTTGAAAAAGCCAAAATGTGAGCTTTTAGACAATGCTTTATAGTTGTGGTTTGAGCGGGAAAGAAGAAAAGGAACTCTACTGACTGGACTAGTCATTAAAGAAAATGCCATTATTTTGCATAAAACAAATTGACGGAAATGAGGACATCAAGAAGTTTACAGCAAGTGAAAGCTGGCTACATCGCTGGAAAAGATGACATGGAATTCGAAATATAGTAATTTTGGGTAAGAATCTCTCTGCTGATGAAGAAGCTGCAAGCGAATTTATTTCAGAATTTGAAAATCTGATTAAAGAAAATAGATTAACTCCTGATAATTTGTCTAATATCGGTAAAAAAAGGTTTGACCTATAAGATGCTCCCAACAAGAATTCTGGATGCACAAAATGTAATCATAAAATGCATGAAACTTTGTAAAGATAGGTTGACTATTGCTACCTGTAGTAATGCTAATGGCAGTCACAAATTGCCATTGTTTGTAATACGGAAATCCAAGAATCCAAGAGCATTTAAAAATACCAATGCATCATCATTACCAGGTTATTATCGAAATCAAAAATCAGCATGAATGGACTGCAACCTTTTTAAGGAATGTTTTTTTTGATCAGTTTGTTCCTACGGTTGAAGAGAATTTAAAGTAAAAAAATTGCCTCTGCGTGCCATACTGTTATTGGATAATGCATCATCTCATCCATCTGAAGAGGAACTAGTAAAGGGAGAAATAAAAGATGTATTTCTTCCTGCTAATGTAACTTCTCTTATCCAGCCCATGGACCAGGGGGTGATGGAGTGGTTAAAGAGAAGATATCGTCGAAAATATATTGGATCCATTCTAGAAAATACAGAAAAAATGTAGCGGCCTGTTTGAGGCGATGAAAGCTCATAATATTAAAAGTGATAGTTATACAATTGCTGAGGCATGGGCATCGACGTAGAATTTTCAAAATTATTCGGGGGTGGAAGCACATATTTTGTAGATTTCTACATTACAGTATATGTAAAATTGAAATTTATTTCAAATTATTAAGGGGGCTCAAGCCCCACCGGTCCATATAACTCTACACCTATGGACTTGGGAAGAGATGAAGTCATCAACACTTAAAAAATCTTGGCGTAAATAGTTCCCTAATCCTTAAGAAAATCAAAAATCCTGGTATAAAATTTTTGCTGTGGTAAATTTGCCAGATTTTTGTTGAAAGTTGTTGTTGGGTTTGCTCAAATTGGAAACCCAACAACGAAATATACTTTTTGTCTTTTGTTAATTAATGATTTTTAAAAACGGAAAATTGACACAACTTTTCCGATTAGTTCGTTAGTAAAATATCCATTAGTCGTTTCGTTTCTCAGTCGCGAACCAAGTATGAAAAGCCCTTCATCGTTCGATTTTATTTTATTTTTCTTCCGCTTTAAGCTTTTTTCTCTCACTGATTTCGAGGACAGAGATCAATTTTAATTTTTTTAATATTTTTTTGCAGCCGAGCGTCATAACTTATGCGCCATTAGGCCCAAAAATATTATGAACGATCGCCAAAAAATGATAAAGTTCATTCAAATGATCTCTGATTACCAGTGGCTGTGGTATTCCAAGCGTGTCCTATTAAAACAATGAATAAAATGGTGTCCCGTTCCCTTAGCCTTAAATACAAAATAGCTTAATAAATCATATTGGCGTCATTTGGCGGTCGATGCGGACTCTCAATCGTAGTAGCGGAAAATTTTAATGCTTAGAGTGAATCTGATAAAGATTTCATCTTCTCCTCCTCCTCCTTCGCGGAAGAAAAAGATGAAGAAATCGAAGAATATGTAGCCTGACCTTTTGGAACTGTTCCCACAGATCTTTTCCTTTCTGAGAGAAAAAAAGCGAGAGAAAAAAATCAATATCCCTTCGCGTTCGCCAATGCCTTGTCAAAAACAATGACGACTTTTGAAGATCTCAGTTTTTGGAAGTAGATTTTTTTTATTCTTTTGATCAAGTTCGTATTTCGCGTCTTGCTCCCAATCCCACGGCTAAAAGGAGTTTCCGATTTCAAATTAAATTGACTTGAAGCTGGATCAAGAGCTTTTTATGTTTCAGGTCGTATTTTTCCGAAAGAAAATACTGAAATAAGGAAGGTAGTTTTGTATGAAATGACATGCGAAATTCAATCTAAATTGTTGTGATAAAGATTAGAGAAAACGTCACATTTGTGAAATTTGAAACTTGTTTTGAGACCAAACACAGAAGTTTACGGTTGAATAAATTTTTGAAAGAAGGAAGAAACCAAGTAACCGAAGGCACAAATTGTAACATAAATGTAAACTGCCTGTAATTTTGAACAATTCAATTTCTTTTTCTCAGGTTACAAAGTAATTCCTGTTGAATAAGTAGGGTTTGGGGAATAAACACATAACCATATATAATAAAATGATAGAAATAAAAATTTGGATCGGATACGACACAACGATTTAAACTTATCAACTGCTGCGCTAAGAGGAATAAAAGGGATAGAAATTTAATACAACATTGTGATAGATGAATGTATCGAATATTCATTAAAATGTATTTTAAAAAGCTACCTCTTTTAAAGACAGTTTAATTATTTAACGGGGATGAATGGAGAAAAATGGTAGCTTTAAAAATCCGTAAAAATATTTTCAAGTTTATATAACTTCACTTCATTTAGATGTGAAATTATAGAAAGGGTTCCCGAGTACAATTTATTATGGATCTACAAACAAAATCCTTTAATTATATACGAATATGGATCAGCAAAACATAATCAGCTGCAATGAAAATTAGGGGCATATATTAAATTATTCAGTGAACTACCAGAATCATCGATAATATCAGCATCATTCTTAAAACGTATCTTAGGAAATTTCAATTGCCTGGTTATTAAGAAGACGATAAATAATTTACCTTTCGTACAGAGAAGGCATTTTTAAGTCACCATATAAAGAAAGCATACCATACAACTGGGGTCTAATCAAGGCCTGAGAGAGAAACTGGATTGTCAACATACACTGTCTAAAGTAACGGTCGCCAACCTTTCATACCACTAAATTCATAATTTTAAATCCCGCAGACCACATTTCGTGAATTTAGTGCAATATAAAGGTGGAAATTGTCATTCAGAATATGAGAATTTCTTAGAATATTATTTTTGTTTTATTATTAATAAAACATTAAAAATGCAAATAATGTCCAGATTTTTCTGCGGACCACCAAAATTTTCTCGCGGACCACCGGTTGGCGACCGCTGGTCCAAAGAATGGTATTTCTTGCTTTGGTTTAAAAACGCAGTTCTCCGCACAAAACTTTACATACAGTGTACAACCAAATTGTTATTTTAGTGGTGTAGGTCCCATCGTTTTTGAATTCTGGAATAATGAAAAGACAGTATAAAGCGATAATTTGTGCTACATTATACATTAGCTTGATAATCATGTTTCCACTTTACGAATACTCTGTAAACTTTATCCACAAGAGTACCTCAAAAGGTGCTTTGAGGGTTCGGATGAACAATATATCAGAATTGTTTGTGACTAAGCAATATCTATTGATTTCTCATTATTATAATACCACGTAAATCAAGAACTCGCTTCTAAATCAATCCAGGCAATCTTGACGCTTCCGGGAACCGTGGATTCTACTCTTTTCCACCCTTTTAGAAACTTCTAAATTTTTAAAATAAGAGAAATATGATATAAAATAAATAAATGCTAATTTGGGGCCCTTGACTTGGACGGGGATATGAATCTGGACTTTATTAAACATACGCGTTAAGATGGAACGGTCCTCAGATGTCATTTCCTCTGTTGCGAGTTTGCGAGTTTTTCAGGAATCATATACATGTCACTATTTCAGGTATAGGTTCCACTATGTGGATTTTTACTTTGGTTCATATGACGATCATTCATCCCAGTACCAAAATCGTATATTCGTTTGCCTTTACGTATGAACTTTAACTATGTAGTATCAATACTCCGGAAATTATATAATACTTGTACATTATACGTTCAATAATGTATTGTTCATAACCGTGTGTGTGTGTAAACACCTGGTTTGTATAAAATGTATTTATGAACGGACTTGGTTGTTCTAATGTCCTGAGTTAAATTTTATGTAACATATTAAAAGTAAATTTTATATAACGTACACTCACACTGAGAACAAATTACATTTTACATATTTATCTCTGTCGTTAAACTGATTATTTCATAGAAATCGTAATTTACGAAATTATAGTTTTCTCTAATATCATCTGCCTACAAGTTTTTTCTATCGAATTCCTGCCTTCCTCCCAACTACAATTATACATCACCTTTTAATATCCCTGATAAAATAGTTCTGTCCATAATAGCAATAACGTTATATTTGTAAGATGATAATATACACATCAAAAATTATTTTTTTAATAAAATCATATCTTTTCGTTGCAATATGAAACAAAGGTCCCTAAATGAATGTTATTAGTTATATAAAATCAGCACATTTAAATGCATATATCTGAATCTATGGGTCATATTTCGAAAGTAAAAATTAAAAAATAAATTGTAATCACATGTAGGCGCACATGCCTCTTAAACATGTGCGCCTAATACTGGCAATTTTTGCAGATTCATCTTTAACAAGGAAATTTCATTTCAGCAAAATATTTTAAAACACCATTATAACATTATCAAAAGCAATTAAACACCATTATAACATTATCAAAAGAATTATTAAAAACCACTGTTAAAACACTATTATAAAAAAATAATGTTAAAACTTTATTAAAAATAATGTTAAAACTTTATTAAAATATGTTCAAAACTTTATTAAAATATTATTAAAATAATGTTAAACTTTATTAAAAATAATGTTAAAACTTTTATTAAAAATAATGTTAAAACTATTAAAAATAATTTAAAACTTTATTAAAATAATGTTAAAACTTTATTAAAAATAATGTTAAAACTTTATTAAAATAATGTTAAAACTTTATTAAAAATCTTACCAAATTGAAGCTCAAATGACTAACTCTTAAGGAAAATTTTGCTTTTCGGTATATTTTTAAATTATAGAAAAAAATAGTTTAGAAAAATGTTCAAATTTTAGTAACTAAATTCAAGGTTCAAATATGTGCGTATAATTCCTATTTACAATAGAGATTTTATTCTAAGAAATAAGTAACTTTTTAACTATTGCAGATGTTCATTCACATCTTTTTTCTCATTTATCTAGCTAAGAAATCATTTAATTTGAACTATTCTTTTAAATTAAAATATATTTCCCTTAATTGGTAAAAAACGTAACTTTTTTGAGGAAACATGAAAGAAACAGTTTACTAATTAAATATTGTAATAGCAAAAATAACATAGTAATTAACAAATCCTGCACTTTCAAGTAGCATCATTGGGTTAATATATTTACTTACATTAAAAACAGAATAATGATAATATAGTTTCTCTCTCTTTGATAAAATGTAAATGATATATATTATACATTATTCTCGTATTATGACAAAGCGAATTCGGGTATTTCGATTTTCACAATGGAAAAGAGTGATCAAAATACGTTTTTCAGCATATATTTTAAATACTGAATTATTCATTAAAATATTTTTATATAAATATTTATAAATTCATGTATTTAGTAATAAGAAAGTATTCTGTATTTTATTGTGTTTATTACCTTGGACACATTGAAAATTTTTTTAGCTTTCGCATTCAAATTTTAAAATATTGCATAAATTACGAACTTGCGTTACTATTTGTGTTTCTGTAGATGATACTTTTTTATATCTTTCAATAAATTGGAAACAATTTTATTTCATTCCATATTTATGAGGTCAGACTGTTTTACATAATAATTTTAGTCACTGGAAAAATGGCCAGTAGTATAAATTGCAAATTTCGTATATGTCAAATATTGCTTTTATTTCCAAACTTTCTGCAATATTTATTACTTTTCAAATAGTTTTAAAGATATTATTATTATTAGACACATATAAGTTAGTTTCTTTTCCCCTCAGTTTTATGGAAAAATTATAAAGATAATGTTGATCTACTCTGTCACGTAAAGACCTGAATCTTGGCCAGATATATTCTTAATCTTGTAAGATATTTTTAACTTTCTGGGGGTTGTCGAAACGTAGGTGTCGGAATTGTCGCGTATATTCTAACTCTTACATTGAAGTACGCTGAGCAGAGGAATTAACAATGGACACTAAGATGAAAAAAAAACCCACATCAGTATTCACACCAAAGCGTAAAAATATATATTTTCTGGCATCAGAGTACCATAATATCCATCTACTGCTAGTTAGAACACACTGTTTCCATCATTTTTCTCGTATGCATGTAAAAAGTTATGAAATGATGCAATAAATTAAGTCCTTGTAGGGTAAACCTCTACCTAATGTACAACGTCTCGCAGTGGTGTGGGTAATGTGCCTGCCCTAGTTTTTCCTCTCATCTTGTCAGAAAGAAGGGGATCGATTGGCGAGGACTGAAGCAAAGGTAGTAGGTGTGGGTATAAGGAGCTGCACTCTGTCGAAGGATCATGGAGCTAATACATATAAGGACGCTACCCAGAGAGAGGGCATCGCAGCTGGCCGCCTTCTAACCCAAATAGTCATTCATTCTCTTAATGATTTTTCTGACCGCCCTTTTACTCTGGCCACCATTGACGCAAACAATTTTTGTCTTTCTTCTGGCTGAAACAAGGAACAAAGTACCACAGCATGAAATGGGAAATTTGTGGTAGAAATGATACAGGACCCTAATGCCATCGCTGTAAGATCATAGAGCGATATCCTTGCAATCAGTTGGTTCTGCAAATAGCCTATCATTTTTCCTCTCTTTCCATTATGAAGCTTAAATAGTAGATGTTTTGCTAAAGTGAATGTTCACTCTTTAAGACAAGATGTGGCAATTTAATAATTTAAGATGGGAAAAGTTATCTTCAGCACTAATAGCATTTTATGTCTACAAATCCTTTTGCTGATAATGGATGCGTTTTGCAATTATGTACGATGTTTCCTTAATGTTTTTACTTCTATCAAATGTAGTCTATACTAAATTAATGAATCATGCTTTTCAAAATTTCCATAATAGAAAATTGAGGATGATATTTGTCAGAGTAAATGGATGGTAGATATGAATGTATACGACATACTGCGCTTAGATGATAAAAATACAAAATACGCAAAATCGCAGTTAAAATTTAATTAAAATTAAAAAGGTTGATAGCTATTTCGGAAGCATAGAGCTTCCTTCCTCAGAACATGAATAAAACTGATGCCGTACAAAAGATACGCACTTGCCTATGCACCGGTCACAAATTCAAATACTCCGATGAAACCGGTTGCGGTTTCCGACAGCAGCCGGTTTTATAGGAGTATTCAAATTTGTAACCGATGCATTGTAGCAACAATAGACCTTTTGCACGTGAGTAGCATCGGTTCCATTTGTTTTGAGAAAGGAAACCTCATGCTTTCGAAATAGCAACCAACGTTTTTGAGTTTAATTAAATTTTAACTGTGATTTTGTATATTTTGTATTTTTAGATAATATTGTAAATAGATATAATTGAACTGTGCGACTAACCCTTGCTACGCAAGGTGAACAAATGAAATGTTAGAACATTGTGTCATCCCATGGGTTAGGATGAACTCTATGATATCATCCATATATTAAAGTATGTTACTTATGCTTTAATATTTATATTATGTTGGGCGAAGTGAAATTTGTGCACAATGTTTGGAAAATTAACTGATCGGTGTAATCCGTACACGTTTGTGACATGATACCGAATTTTCAAGGAGGTGTAACCTATATGCTAGAAAAAATTCAATAAAATTTCTTAAATGCCTCACAGTAATACTTGCAGACCTCCTGTAAACTTATATAAAATAATCTCTCTGGTAATTATTATACTGAACTCGAATACGTTCAATCTAGTAACCAGAGTATTTGGAAATTTGAAACAATATGTATGCGTTTATATATAGGTATTTGCATTTCAAAATTTACATATGTCGTTCCAACAATTACACCCAACGTTTGTTTCTGTATGGTATATAGGGTTTGTCCTCTAGGATAGAAAATTGTATTTCGGGAAAGCACATTCTGGATATCCAGAAATTTCAATGCGTGTATACATTGTTAGCATAATTCAATTTAGTAACACCTGCTATGAGTATCATTTCCCCTTGGACATAGAATTTCAGGCATCAATAAGACCTGTTCCATTTTCATAGGAGGTGGGATTCTAGTCCCCATTTGGAAATAGGTAAGTCTTTACTTCCATAATTAAAATGCAAAGAAAATGAGATACAAAAAAGAGAGGTGGTAATTCAGTTGGAAAGATTTTGTTTCGTTAACCGATATTTAGTTTAAATCGAACTCACAGTACCATTTCATGTTTTAAAAGTTGGAAGGAAAAAGGTATTTCTAATTTATAGTTATAATAGAGTCTTCATAGCAAAAGTTATATTCCAAACTTACTATGTGTAACGTAAATTCAGTGAATGTGGTAAGAAAAGAAGAGAGATCTAAAAAATATAATCTAAAATTTGAAACAAAAAAACGCATCTTAGTATTTGGAAAATGGATTTCCGGAATTGCTGTTTTAGTAAATTTTATACTTTAGTACAGTATTAAGAAAGCATTTGGGGAGAATATGAACTACAAGAAAAATGTGATCAACAAAAGGCTTGAAAGAAAAGCGAGGTTTTAGGACAAATGGCATTCGGAGAATTCTTTCTGGAACAAGAGATATTTTTTACAGTTGGAACAAAAAACATGGGATTGAAGAGAGGAATGGCGACTAAAGAAAGCGGGAACTACTATTTAATCTAAAAGAAGCCGCTACATTTTGGAAGAATGGATGTCGAATGTAGTGGAGGCCATCTAAAATAATACGCGCTTGAAAAATTTTCAATCAATCTAAAAATATGTACGTTAACTTACCATTTGTTTCGGCAATGATTAAAAGCTAAACATTTTTTTCGTGTTCTTTAACGATAAGGGTGTTGCAGATGCATAAGCGTAATTGTTTGTTCATTTTAAGCAAGGTTTTCTAACTTACTGTTACATAGTTGTTAAACTTGTGTTTAACTGGATATCTCAAGCTAGATCCATTATCAGCTGTTTTACCAAGAAGTTATTGTCTCATACACATGGTGCCGTCGTCATATTATAGAGAGTCTTGAAGGATATCATTCTCTGCCGTGGCGTAGTAGTAATTTATTTACCTGCTAGGCAGAAAATCTGGTTTTGAATCCAAATGATAGCCAAATCTTGTCATTTTTCAAATTGGGGGGTTGAGTGGGAGGGATTGACTCCTTCCGTATGCGAGAGAGAGGTTTGGATTCCACGGGAACTTATACCAAGCACCTGAGAAATATATTCGAAATAATCTCTGAAAACTATATGCAATGATCTTTTAAAACGATACTCAATGGTCTCTTAAAACTGTACGCAATGATCTCTGAAAACTATACGCAATGATCTCCGAAAACTGTAGAAAATTATTTCTGAAAGTTGTACACAATATTCTCTGAAAACTGTACGCAAGAACCTCCGAAAACTGTGCGTAGCATAATCTAATATTTCATCGTTCTATGAATCACAACAAACAAATAATACCACTGCTCTCAATTTTTCTCTTTTTTTTTTTTTTTTTGTCCAGCCTGGTTAAACTGTTATTCGTCAGCTATACACTAAATAAAATTAAAATATCAACCCATAGAGCCTCTTGTTTAATTTGTCTGTAAATTTTTCATGCGCAAACAACATGGTGAGTTATGATGTAGGCATTTTATACATTTCTACTGAAAGACCACTTTGAAGAAAAATAAGTTTTAATAATAACTTGTTCTCCAGTAGAACGACTAAGTTGTTCATAATATATTGAACCTGTGGTGGCAAGGAATATAACTAGCTTACGGACTTAAGCGAGGAGGGATTACTGGCCTTCACGAGGCTAATTCGATGTATATGAGCATGTATGGGCAACGATTGCAACGGTTCAACGATATGTTCATAATTGGTAGTGAGATAGCACCCAAGCCCGTTCGTTAACTTGGGACTCAAAGCACGAAGCTTGACTATTTAGCATGATAATCATCTCATTCGCCGACAAGCCCTTCTAGCTACTCCATAAGTCTCTCTGTCGGCCGTCATAGGAATGGAGTTATTTACCATCAATCAACCCATCATCTAACAAGAGATCCCCAATTGCCTTGCGAAAGTAGGGTTCAGCACTCAACGGCCATTGTGCTGCTTACCACTCACCCCTCAGTTCATCGTTGACTGCGCTTGGATTGATGCCGTTTCCGAGTGACTTCGGACGAAGACTGGCATCAAGTAGTCTTCAGTAACGAATCCCATTTTTCCTTAAGCTTTATTAATGGTCGAATGCGAAGCGACGTGGCGAACGAGATAATGTATTCAACTGTGCCAAATGGCACAGAACCCGTAGGGCGTTTCGGTCTGGGGATCGATCAGCTATGATAACCTGTCCAGTTTGGTGTGCATTACAAAAAATTTAACAGCTCGCAAGTGTGTTGAAGCCATCTTGGAACACGTAACACTCCCTTTCATAGCTATGGTGAGCACCTCCTTATTTCAGTATTATAATATTTGCCTTCATGTAAGGTCTCATGAGAATGTCTACTACGTACTCACATGCTACTATGACCTGAGGGACCTTTAGATTTATCCCTAACAGAAAAGCTCTGAGCCATAATGGGACGTCATCCACAGACTCAGGCACAATTATCACAGACAACAATAGATATTTTCAAGAGGTTGAACAAACACAGAAACGAACAGTATCTGAGGCTCCATATGACATCTATACGATTTAATGTTACGGTGTATAACAAAATGGATCGTTAACAAAGGAGGAGCTATGCGTACCAATACGGCCATGTAAGCCATGTTTGCACACTAAATTAGTTCTTTTGGGTTGAAAATATATATTATCATGTATTATTTACTGCTCAATCACTCTTGTCGATAAGTTTCAAGCAAATCGGATTTCCTTGTCTTGGTGTCGCAATTTCAATTTGATAAAGTGTATTCGTGTATGGTGTATCGAGTGAGCATAATTAAAGCTTCCCTATACAGAAATTTATATCGCTTCAACTAACGAGCAGAATATCACAAAAATTTGTACATTTACTAATTAAAGGATGAGAAAAAGGATAGATTGGAAAAAAATACGTTATTTTTAGAATCTGTCGACAGCGGGAAATAAGGAGCTGAACAACGAAAATACGTATTATAAAAATAAGTTCCCAGACTTATTATCACCAATCGAGCGCGTTTAGGATTTGTTTGAGAAACTGTCGCAACGATTATGGAATGTTATCGACCTAGCCGAAAAATTGCAGGACTTACGGCAAAGTCTGCCACTGCAGAATATTCGGTTTGATTCCGTACCTCACTGTATGGTATTATGTATGGCAATCAGAGGTTGTTTCATAACGATTAAAAATAACACAGTTATGATCCCACTGTTCTGCAAAAATCCATTTGGCTATGAAATTTCAATCATTTCTTTATCTCTACATATTTGTTTTGTATTCGGAATTTTAGATAGATCAACAAGTTCTTCTCTGGTTTGGTCTTTTCATTTATATATTTTTGTTTTGCAACAGAGTGTGCCCATAATATATGCTTCCGATATACAGTGTGTCCGAGAAATATCTTCATTATAAAAATTCATAAAAAAGAAACAAGTGATCTATCGGAACGCGGTTTACGGTAAAAGAAAGATCAAATTAACATTTTTTTTTTCAGATACCAGTTGACAAACTTCAACATGGTCTCCTTTAGTTGGACGAAGAATGGCCAATCGGTAATAGATTTCTTACCAGGTGTTGCTTACCATTTTTCTAGTAACGATTGAGATTGAAAGGACATTTCGAAACGTTTCAATACGTTTCGAAACATTAACATCAGAAACAGATATCAGGTACAAAATATCTTTTGCACAACCTCATAAAAAAATCTAGTATGGTTATGTCGAGAGACCTTGGGTCCAAGATGCCGGTCCGCCATGGCCAATCCATCGTCCAGAAAAAACAGTGTCAAGCAATTTACGTATGCAACAGGCCCAGGGGGGGTGATGATCTGTTCTATTTAAACAGTACAGTTGGCTGTAGATGTTCTTGTTGGGGTATCACGTAGCACCCCAAAAGATTGTGATATTAGTAGTAGTATAATGTACAATAGGGGGATTGGGAAGGGTGGCTGCCGAAGGCGGTGCTGTAATCTTAGACGGGACGTTCAAACAGCGTAGCCAACCGCAAGCAGTTGAGGGAAGGGGGTATTCGATTGTCGACCATGCCCAGCACACAAAGATGCACGCTGACATATGTGTCGTCATTTAACTATAACCAGTGCCAGCTGCTGGGAAAGCCGCCACAGGGAACAGTCCTAACTACTGATTCGGAAACACACCCCAGAGTCATCCAAGAAGGAGCTCCTCCCTAAGGTAGCCGTAGGCCGGACACCGCAAAAGAATGTGTTCCAGTGTTTCGTCAGCACCTTCCTGACACTGGAGACACACAGGCGAAGAGATCGTGATGGACATCCCCTGTAACTGTGTTCTCCACGAATAAGAAAGGATTGATAACGGTGTTATGTACATTTGTGTTAAAAAATTTTTTTAGTTGATCTTTTTTAACCGCAAACCGGGTTTTACTAGACCAATTGTTTTTTTTTTTTGTTTTTTTTTCGTTATGGATTTTTATAATATTGTAGATCTTTCTCGGACATCCTGTGTACATTGTAAGGATATGTAGAATTTAAAACTGAAGAATGCAAGCAATTTTAAAATGTTTGAGTTGTTAATATATATTTTAAAGGATCATGATAAATTACTAGCGTCAGTTATATATTTTATTAAGCACTGAAAAGCAACTTGCAATATGTCCTTGCCAACTGATCCATGCTCCAACAAAATTGCAGTTACGTGGTTTGCTAAAAGCCGATTGGCCAGTCATGTCAAATTAGAGTTCGGCCATTGTGAAACGATCGAGGCGACTTAAACTAATTTTAACTGATACAGAACTCTTGTAGAAATTGCTTCTCTCACGTGACCGCCTGCCAATCAATCAGTTCTGCCTCCGTAATTGAGTTTTTATTCGAGAATTCTTTTGGTCTATTATTCTCTTGGAAATACAAACCAATCTAACTGAAGACCTAATTTGCTATAGTAATGTACATTTAGCAAGAATTTATCCAATAATCTGGCATTCAATGCAATATATTTACAACTTTCAAGATGTTTTATTTATAATAGAAACGAGATTAAAAAATTAATAGGGCATTACATTATAACAATTTTAATTCGATATTTTAAATCTCGCTTTATAATTGTCTTAATATTATTAGTAACAATTGCCTAAGATACCAATGAATAACTTACATAATTTAAATTATAAAATGTTTAATTTACAATTATAATATATATTATTTAATTTACATAATTTAAATTATATATATATGAGTTTGGAATATTTTCAAAAACCACAGATAGGCAGATATTTAAATTGTAGTAGACAGTACATAATTACTATAGAAAAAATTAATCCAATAGACTGAAAATTGTTATACAGGCTGAGTTTAATCCTCCGCACCTCCGATACATTTTTGAAATCCTTATGTTATTATCAGCCTATTTGCAAATCATTGTTGGATCGAAAAATGGAATTTTATATTTTTTTGTTTTTTTAATTTTTTCGAGCGGACCATGTTTGTTGATTCAGCCAATCATAGGTTAGGGGAGGCCAACCTTCTTTTCAAGATTTCACGCCCATTTGACGAGACATTCGACATGTTCAGCCAAATTAGTATAAGATTTATTACGGCAGTATTTCGTTCCAAGAAAATAAGTTTAATTATTGGTTTTATGACTATTCAACACAGAATAGACTGAACGGAATGATTTCATATTTTTGCTAGAAACTGATTACGCATATAATAAATTAGACAGAATTGTAATTGTAATCTATAGCATTCGCCAAGAAAGCTCGCTAAATTCTTAAATGCAATTTTCAAAAAAAAAAAAAAAAAAAAGTTTGGCTGACATTATTTCGCGAAAACATCCACGCGCGGGATTCAAAATAAAATGAATGCTTCTCTTATGCACAAACCGAATTGCAACTTGCAATGTGATTATAAAAATTAAAGTAAATTGTTTTCTGCTATGACTTTCAGAAATAAAATAAAAATAATATAGAACTTCAATTTAACAAATAGAGAAAAAAATAACTTTACAGCTACTTCAAAATCTAATACGTTTAAATTTAAAAAGTTAACGCTAGCTCTGTATTACTGGACGTATTCTAAACTTTTAGAATACATCCCGCGTTCGCTTTTTCACATTTTTCGACCAGCTTGTTATCCCGCCGCGTGTTGCCAAAAGGGTTGCAATTGGCGCTATTTTAACTACCTTTTAACATTTAATTTATCGATTTCCATGGGGATATAGCTGCTAATTTTCATACATTAAGGATTTTAATGTGTCAGAGAAGGATTTTAATGTGTTCAGTTAGAGCAAACTAGAGTAGAGGACATCATTGTTAAAGTAAAAGGGCTGAAATGGCGATGGGCTGGGCATATTGCAAGAAGAACTGATCAACGATGGACAACAGAAATTCTGAACTGGATTCCAAGAGACCACCGAAGACCTAGAAAACGTCCTCAAACTAGATGGGTGGATGAAATAAGAAAACAGGTTGGGGTGACGTGGAAACGAATGGCCCAGGATAGACTTGTGTGGAAAGCATTTGGAGAGACCTTCATCCAGCAGTGGATAGATAATGGTTGAATATGATGATGATGATGATGACATTAAGCTCAATTAAATTCGTTAGATTCGGCATGTGAGCTCCGAGGAAGTGGGGGAGGGGTTACTTGTGAGTTTTCCTGACTTTCTCAGTCTGTAATGTAAATACGAGCCAATCTCCTAAAAATTCCTCCAATGAGGCAATCCTCTCTATCTCTTCAAAGGGGGCCGGTACCTACACGCTTCCCCCCATCTTTCCAAATCCTGTAATAACTTGAGAAATTCAAGAAAAGTTGAATATCATATTCAAATTTAGCCTTCTTATCAAGACCGAAGTATAATAGGGGGCAACAGATTGCGAAGTCCGGGCCCCACCACAAATAATAGGCGACCTATTGTCGTACGATACAAAAAGGGAATCTTGATTTTGTGCCTGTGGAAATCGTAACGTGTCTTATGTTCAGTGTATCTATTAGATAAAGTGAAAGAAAATACAATGTTTCAGTAACGTACGCAAACATTTTATAAGGGGTTATGGGTGTACTAAGAGGTGGGGAGAGTTTCGACAATCAAAATTTAATTGTATACAGGAAAATGGAAAGTCAATGGGGTTATGACTAACCCCTGCTCCCGGTGCTATTACAAATAGTTTTTATGTTACAACTACCAAATGTTCAGGGCCGGACATTAGCTGAAGCCATTCCTCTCTCCCCCAAAACCGAGCAGTTTTTAAACACAAAAAGATAAAAATATTACTACTGCTAGGTTATACAAAAAGTGCTCACGAACTTACTTTACAACTTTGTAATAATTTTATGAAAGACGCTGATTGGAGCGGAGCTTGACTACCCTCTACCCACAAAAAAAATAAAATTAATTGATGAGCTTCGGAACCATTGATTAGTTGTAATATCATCAATCAGATAATAACAATTATTAACGCTGTATTAGGGTAAAAGGTCACTAAATTAAAAATTTACAGGACGGTGCATAAGCATTCCCAGAAAGTGGAAGGGGGTGAGGTTTATTTCAACCCACAATCCAGAATATTAACCATGTTAAAAAAAATGCACGCTAACACTTAGGCGATGGAGGTCAAACCCTCGCGACCCCCCCCCCCCACCGTTGGGATAGGCAAATGGGACGATGTCTAAATGTTCTCTAGTGCATAATTTTTAAAAACTGAGGTTTTTTATATTTATTAATTATGGAGAGATTTAAGAAATAGCGATGGGCCGCCAATTCTAATAAACTGATCATTCTCGCGCGTAAGAATATTGTAAATTTTATTTTCGTTGTTCGTAACACGGTGAAGATAACTTGCAAAGTCGCCAAATTGGGCTTACCCTTTTTCTGATAGTATAGAACCAATGAAAAGGTTATCTCGGAAAAATAAACAACCCAGTAGTTACTCGTTAGCGCCTATTGGTGAAATTAGTCCAATCAGTGAACAGATGGCTATTTCAAAAATGTTTCTCTAGTGCGGTGGTTTGAACTC
>QLNU02015360.1:30625760-30640995 GCA_006491805.2 Dysdera silvatica
AATGCAACTTCTAAATGGTGGTCAGAATAAATACACGTGTTATTAGTCAAATGTGTTAGCATCAGGAGCCTATGTACATTATCATGTTTATTGTGGTGGCCATATGGCCACGTCATATACTCCTGGCAGCACAAAAAACTAGAAAAATTACTTTGTAAGTTCTAATATTATAAAACAAGCAGCTTTGTTCGTTGAGAAACTTTTCATTAATTCGTTATAATTATAATAATTAGAGTAATAATAAATTACAATGATTCGTATTTTATTTAATTTTTATCCCCTATTTTCAATTTAACTTCATTATCTGCTCTTTATTTTTACCTACAGCGTTTAGACCAGTAAAGGACTTTATGCTTTATAAAGGACTTACGACAAACATTTCTATCATTGTGTTATGTCAAAATAGTTTTAAGGGCCGATAAAATCTGCTTTACCCAGGGCCGCTAACTTTGTAAGCACGGCCCTGGCCCCACTGATTCAGAGTTCAGTTTGGGTGTTTCTGACTCCATTGCAAATCAACACGCCTGACCACAGGGTCGAGCAGAAGGCAAATTGTCTGGTATCTGGCGCACCGTCTACTTTCCTTGAGCCCCCTTTAAGCAGTTTGTGTGGAAACAGTTGCTCCTTTCACCGCTGTTAGTCCTCCGGACACTTACCTTGCTGACATCGTCATGTGACATTATGCAGTTAATGATAAACACTGGTCTTACTGAGGGTTTGAAACATTGGTCAACCTCATACTGGTCATCGTCTAACGTCTGTTTTGTTTCAAACCTTCTCCGGAGCGCTGAGGCATTCACACACATTGTAGCACCTTCAATGCTTTAGAAACTTCTGTCTATGACTGGCATGATTCCATCATTCAGATGATTCTATCCTTTAATGGCAGATCAACTTAGTGCCTTTATGTGATAGTTCAGTTTCTGCTCTACAATTATATCAACAATTTTTACAAGGATTGTGAGAAACGCATAAGACACGCATTCTTGGTTCCGTTGTATTTATATATGCATCTTTGCTTATGCATACGCATCTTTATTTTTACATTTGTGTGTGCATATTACTTGTGCATGTATTGCCAACCGATAAAATTTGCATACATATAATTATTGATTTAGGTTAGTGAATAACGTGCGTGCATATTCCTGCTGTTCTGTTCGGATTAATCTTCTACTTTGCATGTTTTACGAATTATGCTTAACTTTTGGAGACACCTGCATAATTACCTCATACCATATTCATGGTACCATATAACCCTCAAAATAAAAGCACATGGCAGCATTCTTTGAACAATTTGAACATAACAAAGTGATGATGAAATCTTTAAGAAAGAGCGCCTTCTCGGGGATAGCTGGTCGCCAGAATCCTACGGTAAATAAACTGCAATTAAAAAAAAAGAAAGTAAATTGCCACCGTTTGTGCCCCTAGAGATTTGGCGCCCTGAGCAAGTGCCCAACGTGCCCATTTATAAATCTAGCACTGCGCTTCACGCCTCTGATCCATAAGAGAAGAGATACACATATAAGATATTTATTTATATGTATATTGGAATAACAAGCGCCTATGTCCAATTTACTAGATTTTCTTTCTTTCTTTCTTTTTGGTTTTACGGCTCAAAGACTACAGTGGTCATGCTGCGCCGGGACCTACTGTTTTCCGAGGAATCCGAACCTCTTAAGGCCTAGGGAACCAAACCCCGGACTACAGTGAGCAGTGCGATCTTTTATGAGATCTCTGAGTAAGCGTTCTTTTTGCACTGCTGGGAGTCGAACCCGGATTAACGGCGCACTAGGCGAACGCGTTACCACACTGCGCCACCGCAGGGCTTACTAGATTTAAGAAGCCGATTTTAATTATAATAATTTCTGAACCATATTTATAGTATTGAATGAAATAGTTTTTTGAAGAAGATAAGAATATACCCTTAAATGAGAATAAACCTTGGGGAAAATATTTCTTCAAATGCTATACGTGTGATTCAGAAATCGTCGAAATTAAAAAATAAAATAAAACTTTGGGATATCCCATTTCTCCCCAACCAACGCAAACATTGGCTTTAGTATTTTTCAAAGATATAGGTATTTAAAATGATTTTCAACTACATTTTAGGAATTAACGTGTCTGAACTATTTTAAAGGAAATGGTGGACTAAATATACGTAGTACATACTGCAACGTATGTATGTACCAATAAAAATGAATTGTGTACTATGTAGTTCTGTGCGCAGGGTTCCACACTATAATTCACTTTCCAATTCTAAATTTTTACCAACACTTTCGAATAATCTTACAGCTTATCCTTCAAAATGATATATTCAGTAAGTTACCGTTTGACGCGTATTAAAGCAATAAATATTAGTGGTTTTTTTTCTCTCTCTCACTCTCATTCATTTAATTGTTTATTTGTATAGCGTAACTTAAATCTATCTCTTAATTCTTCTTATAAACCTACTAGAGACACTAGGTAATGGGTATATAACTGCAAGAAATAATTCTAATAAAATGATTTGGACATTTAATTTCTTTAAAGAATCACCTCAATTATTGTCAACACTATACTTGAGTGCACGTTGTCATTATTATGCTGCTATATCACAATGTATTAGTCCCACAACGAAAAGTTAATCAGCATATGTATATAGCAATATATATAGTCTTCAAGCAAGGACGCAGATATATATTTGTGTAGATATTAATTTTGCTTTTGTTATAATTATTTTTAATTCCGTTTTATACCATTTACAAATAATCAGAATTTCTTTATAATAATATATCAAAGCTATCAAAGCAAAAAAAAACTCTTAATGCTGTATTCTTTACCATTAGAGCTTTAATGTATTAAAGTTATTCTTTAACAGTTCAAGCCAAATCAAAATTAGTAGAAAAAAAAAGACGTTTGTGAATTCGTATATTCTCTTCTACCCATTCGATAAAGAATGCGAATTTTCAGATGCGTTTAAGAAATAATAACCTCGACTTTCGTGATTGTCGCAACAATTGCAAGTTCTTGAGTCTGGAGACTAGATACATATTATATCGAGTGGTTATACTACGAGTAGCATGGTAGAATTCGCGCGCATTCTCCTGCATATACCACTTAATACCACGTTGTTCGTAGCACCCAGTACCTCGATAAGGTAGCCCATTAGGAGCCAGTAAGCCTCTGAAGCTATGAGCTTATTGAATTAGCTAGCGTTCGAGCTTTCGTCTCGTAGCATTTGGGAGGCCTTCAGAGAGGTCCCTACCGGGCGGCTTGCGGCAAAGGGCTTTCTCTCTTTTTCTCTTTTCACTTCCCGTTGTAAGGTAATTATGGTAGGTGGCCCTGAAACTTTAAACGATGGCCCCATTAGCGCCAACTCTAATGGTTCGGGACCGCAGCTTGGCTATCGTGAAGGAGCGTATGCGATCGGAAAGAGGTTAGACGCAGGGCGCAATGGCTGCCAGTGAATAGTCCACACCCTAATGGTTGCGACAGTTGTGTGGAGCCAAATTCTACGCAGACAAAAGAAATCGATTCCAGAACGTAAGTTACCATCACCCAATCGCCCAACCAAAGAGCAACTGTTCAATTTCTACACTACCTGAGTGTTTCGCTTAGAAGTGCAAAAGATTTGGAATCGTTTACTTCCAATAGCCATTAACACATGCTATTGGAATCACATTGCTTTCAGTTGCCAGTTTTGCATCTCGTTCTAATGAGGCAGTCGACAAGAACAGCGAGAAGATGTTTCAACAACTTTTTATAGGAATCCTATTAATTATTTTCTGCAAATTAAAGAATCTTATCGTCCATCTTTGCACAGTTTTCATTACAAAATGCTCCACGCGTTTTCTTTGAAATGTTTCACTTTAGTGAAGAAACCATTAACTTATTTACTTATTCTTTATTTTGCATCTTCTAAAGGCACCTGCCCGTTGTACATTTTGGAGAAACATTGTACCATATGAGAAAAGTCACTGGAATGCGCATTTGATATCTAGTCCTAGAAAGAGAAGTCCGTTCGCTAACAATCAAAACGGGTTATGCACTGGTTGCGAAAGTGCAGTTTTTCAATAATATAAAATTGAATAAAATGCAGCGGAAATCCAATATATTGTCGCCATGATTCCAAAACCACAAATCTAAAAAATCTAGTTTTTGAGAAAAAATCATTTATAAATTTGTTTACTGTATATTTTAATACAGTTAGGTACAAGTGCCCGTAAAACTTATATCACTTAGGTTAAAATTACACTTCTACGTTTCTGTAATGATATAGTAGACCCTAAAAATCCTCAAATGTGTCAGACAAAAACTGCCAAATTTTTAGATCCGTAATTGTGTTGTGGTATCGACGGTATTTCCTTTGACGAAACAATCACTTGCAGCCTCTCGCTCTAAAAGTATATATATACATGCATACTTCTTAATTTTCCCTCTCCTTTTTTGTAATAGTTAATTCTTGACGAAATATTAGCTGATGATATCCAATTATTTCTTCGGCAATAGCATGATCCTCATGTATAAATGAGACATTGAAGTTAGAGAAGTTTTTCGCACCTGATTTACATAACTAGTATATAGTATATTATATTTTTGTTGCATTAATAATTATTTTATTTTGAAAAATTAGATAATATTTCTGCAATCCTTTAGAAGACTAAAATTAATTAACAGCAAAGTGTTATTCTCTATTTTAGTCTATTAAGAACAAGTCCTTTATTCTAATTCTTTAATGTAGAAACTCAATAAAATCATGAAAATTTTATGCATATTTGAAATTCTAAAAGAACTTTGTTACTTTGTCAAAGAAAAATAGTTTAGTTTAATAGGGAACATTTTTCAAATAATTTTTGCTCATCAACATCAAAGCCAAACGATGAGTAGTTTTAAAAATAACTCCTTGGTACATGTATATGGTTGTTAAAGGTTTGATAGCTGCGGTAGCACAAAACAGCAGCTTTCATTTTAAGCAATATGCTGATTAACTTTTCATAATTTTTGGACAGTTTTCCTTTCGTGGAGCGACAATTTTGATCGCTTGCCAATAATGTTAAAACGTAAAGGCCGAGCTTGTTACTTTCTGTGGCATAAAGAAAACCTTCAAGACCGAGGAAAAGCTATAATTATATATAATATGAGCATTTTGCGTGTGATCAAAAATTATTCCATTAATTCTCATCTTTTCAAATTGCAATTAGTAAATATTACTTTCAAAAGCTTAATAATGAAAATAAAATGTTAAGCTACCATCCTACCAGTAAAATCGAAAGGAGTGCACATAGCTGATAGGACAAAAATACGCCCCCCTGAAAAACTCTTGGTATTGAAGAAAGAGCTTCATATAAATGTAACATAGGCAGGAGCTCAGTGGGGGGATCATCTGGGGATGCCAGTTCTAGAATCTGGAAAAGTAACCAGAATTTTAGTACGTGGATACCTAAGAATTCACAAACGCTGGCTATAATGTAATGTTAAGTAAAATCGAATGTGTAATCCAAAAACCCGTTACGGTTATGTATATAAGTATTTAACACGTAACTTAAGAGTTAAATGAAAAGATTAGAAAACGGTGCGACTGCCATGATTAGAAGTAAGTTAGAAATGCACTTCTTATCATTATAGTTTAAGGTTGGCTCAAACGTCATGGATCTGATGACACATTCTTTCTCTTCGCCACAAAAATAAAACTGCAATATCAGCACTTGAGCAACCACTATCGAGATAGAAAAACTAGGCGGCATTTCTTCATTGACAGATTTCATAAACTGGTATAATAACGTTGCAATTGTGCGATTGATTAAGCATATTAGAAGCAGAGCCGACGAGAGAGGGGTGCAGTCCGGGAGCCCGGATGAAATCTAAGCCACGCTCTGGCACGAACCTACGCTGTGAGGGGCCTCGCCTAAGGAGGGGGTCACTGGAGCCGATCGAAGTGAGCCTGGAAGCCCGCAATGGCTCTCGGATCCCCCGATTACAAGTTTTAATGGGGTTATCCGAAATTAGGAGGTACCTTTTGTTTGATGTGGTTGAACAGAAACAAACAGATGAATGATCTCCCCGTATTCATCAATAATTGAAAAAATGCAGCTTATAAATCATTTGATACACCAGCTGGCCATAATTTAACGGGAGGTGTTTAAAGTCAGATAGAAAAAATCTATTATGCCAAACTGAACTAAATTTGGTGTACACACTCCTGGGAGCATGGGGTTTTGATTAACAAGAAAAAAAAAGTGAGTAATTTCCGTCTTGTGGAATTAGTATTGCCACTTTTTTGATAAGAGGGTTTTTCCAGTAAAGCGCAATCACGTTGTGTTAGTAAAGTTTCATCAAACAAAAATTGTCAGTCTTTTTTATTTTCACCCATTGACTTCGACGTGCTAAAATTTGTATAATCTAGCTACTTTTGAGTGAAAATCAGGACAGTTGTGCTAGCTCAATGCCAATTTCTCTTGTGGTGGCAAAATTTTGAACTATTTTTTTTTCATTTTATTATTTTTTTTTTCTAGAAATCAAAATCTCATGGTCCCAGGAATATGTATACTAAATTTGGTTTAGTTTGGCCTAATAGATTTTTCGCTATTGGATACCTCCCGTTAAATTATGGCCACCCTGTATATAAATACAATCTAGGCGAATAATTTATGGCCACTCGACATGAAATATTGCTCTTATCTTATGCATGTGCTACTTGATATAATAAATTGGCGAATTGAAAACGCGGAATGTAAAAATATCAGAACATGGATGGAAAGCGTGGAAGATTTTGTCACCGAATTTGTCCCAGCTTATCGCATTTCCGAGAACTGAGGAGTGACCACAATGTGATTCTTAACGATATTTTCATTCTAAAATCAAAAACAGTTGAATGTTGTTTTGCCCTTGCTGTATTTATGGAACAGCGAACCTCAAAGATTAACAGTCAAAAGTTAAAATTTATTATAGGGTAAATCCGGGTTACATGCCACATGCGGTATAGATTGCGCACCCCCCCTAGTTCTGAAACGGGCTGTGGGATGACACTGCAAAAAATACCAAATGTGCGCCATTTAGTATTTGAAGCGTGTTTGGTAAAAAAATCGTGTTCCTGTGCCTTTTTGTTTTTAAATTAACAAATATATAAGGTGAGTTATAGAGTTTATTATGAAATATTTTCGTGTGCTATCGTATTTTGTATATTACAGCTAAGACTTTAACGATGTCAGTGGATTCCCTGTTTGAGCGAAGCATAGTCTTAGTATAGAGTGTTTTTATTGTTATTTCGCCATGTTTGAATTCAAGATCAGGAAGGCTTTGGGTGAGGCATCTATACCTTACAAATTGGTATACATGCCGCAGTTAAAATCAGGGACATATGCCGCGCGTATTCTTTCGGATGTTAATTTTAATTTTTTGAATTTTTTGTTATTTTGCGCCAAATGCCGTTAAATATAATCGCAAATCCTAGTCAAATGTCTCCAATTTAATTATAATTTTCTTTTCTTACAAATTCGTAAAAATATCACCAAAGTTTTCAAAAAATCCGCCAAATTCATAAAAAGCTGATGATTCTGTGAGTATTTTTTACGAAAAGTTTGAAATAGAATTTAAGTTTTCCAAAAAAATTACAATCGCACTTCTATATTATTTTTTGTGAATTTAAATCTTATATTTTCGTGAGCACTGAAATTATGGAAAACTTCCTGTCCGAATTTTAAAGAATGATTTTAGGGTAACAATGATTAGTAATACGGGACGAAAACTGTATTAAATTTGCGTGCTGTGACCATCATCAGATAGATTGCTGAAACCTATACCAAGCATGTTTTGTGGCTTGTTTGACAGGATTTATTTCCCTAAATATATGATTAAAGAATAAATATTTATAAGGATTATATATGATTAATATTTAATGTAGTTGATGATTAAGCCGATAAAAGCGCAGTCAAAGTAGTTACATTGGAATAATCTTTGTTGGATACGAAATAAGTATAAAATAAACAATGAATATACATTTTAAATCAATTTAGAAACAGCAATAAAGGTTCTTTCAAATACACTCTTTTACAAACAAAAAACGAAGCACCACGAGAAACTCATCCGATTATCTTGAAATTTCCTTTGCGAATTTTTCTATCCAAAGTATGCAAATGAAGAAATTTTTGTGGCCAATGAATGTTAACTTCGATTGTAGCACACCTTTCTGCAGCGCAATCTGCATCCTGTAAAATAGCTAACAATTGCTAGTTGTTACAATTTTTGAAATCTTTTAATTTTGAAAATTTTTAATCGCCGTTACAGTTCCCTGGAGACATTACTGATAATACCATTACGATGCACTCGAATACCTTAAACACAATAGGACAACTTCGAACAGAGTCGAATAGTTGGATGCGCGAAGTGGGCTGGTCGTATCGAGCGCCACTAGGGCCGTATGGACACGGCTGTCCAAAGATACTGGCAGCAATGGTTGCTGCATGGTTGGTACATATCGGCGAAAGAAAGGCTCTGGAAGGTAAAAGTAAACGAATGCAAAAGATCAGCTGATTGTGAGACAGGTCCGAATTGCATCAACGGCATCATTGTAAACCATACAACCAGCTTCAGCATCTTCCATACCACCCGTGGGAACTTCCTCCATTTCAGGGCGCTTGACTGAAGCAGGGTTACTCTCACGGCGCCCTTTAAAACGTCTGCCTTTAACGCCGAACAACTACAAGGGCATTTGGATTGGTGTCGTAGCCGGTCATCGTGGCTGCCAGCAGATTAGTATCGCATAGTGTTCAACGATGAATCCCGCTTCAGTCTTGGAGCAGATGACCATCGGATCCGTGTTTGTAGGTGTTCAGTGCTCTCAAGCAGATTTTGTTTTGCATAGACACACATTCATTACTGCTCGTTTGATGGCGTGGTATGCTATCTCCTGCAATTGAAGATTACCCACAGTAGTCTTGCGTACAATTTTAACAGTTCAACGATATGTTAATGATATCCTGACACCGTTCGTGTTACCTTTCATGGCACGTTATCTGGGGCCATTTTCCAACCTGACAATGCCAGACCCCATATGGCGCGTATATCTTTGGATGACCTCCATTCTGTGCAATCTCTTCCTTATAAGCAAGATACCAGACCTTTCGTCAACTGAACATGTATGGGACATGGTAAGTTGCCAGATTCGGGCACGGCAAAATATCGAAGATTTGGCAATTCTATCCCAGGATGACATAAGAACTTTTTATCTTTCTTCACCTGGCTGTATACGAGCATGCATCACGACCACAGGAGGTTTCACCAATTGCTAATTTTGATATTAAATGTACAATCAATAGCCATTGTTGCGTTCTACGCCTTGAAATTGTAATCATTTCATTACCTATATATGTGTTTTATCCATATTTAATTTCAATGCAAACAGACACTTCCTTCGTGTGTTTCGTTTTTTTTCTTCAAAAAATGGTATATTCGTAGATAACAAACTTTGAATATCCCCATCCATTAGCAGAAAAGTCAGTTAAACGTTGTTTGAAATCGGTGAAAATAAAAGTGAGCAAGTAATTGAGAAACACATTTGCATAAACATTACATACAATATCACGCTCTTGTGCGAAAATAAAACCACCACTGCTCAAGGCAGCAAATGTTCATGTTTTCTTCCTATCACAAATTAAAACACACATTTTCCTATATTTTAAGAAGATAATATGTAGAGACAAATTTATGCATGTGTCAACCTTGTTGGAAATTTATTTTAGCAACAGCGTCCAGAAAAAAAGAAATTAATAAGCGATTTAAGGATTTTTTGAGATTTACAAGAACATCATCAAATGTCCTTTTTCTGCATGTCAGAAATATCACGAGAATATAATGAAACATGCTTTGTAATTTATTATTTTTTAATTACCAGTAATTCCTGCAAAAAAAAACTAATATTTAAATTTTCGGGTTAATTTGACGGCACACCGTGCAGCAACAAAATTTCCTGAGATCATGCAAACTTACACAGTTGAAAGGCTAAATTAATCGTTGAAATCTATTTCTATAACTATGAGCTATCCTCGTCAGAACGGTAACTTATACAGCAGAACATACGATGCCAAACAGTGTTGTATAAAACGGCGGTTTCAAATATAGGTTCAACCAGGTTCGGCACAACAGTAAGACGAACTAGGCGCACGTCTGTGGCGGCATCGCGATAGACTTTTAAGATGCTTAATACAATAGGATAATATATAATAAGGTAAACGCAATAACAAATGAATATAACTAAATGAATTTTCGATTGCCCTGGTGTCACCGATAGTTACCTTGGGTGTTACTGGCGTGAGAACAAAAAAGAAAACATCAAGTCTTCAACGAGAAGGTTTGCAGGTCCGCCCTCAAGTTTTGCGCATCCATTTTGGTCCGAGTCCCCCCCACCGTTGTGACATCATGATGTTGAAGTTTCTTATCTAGCAGAGCGAGCATCAACGCGGTGTCAAGTTAAATATAGTTCTGAATTTTACAGCTCAGCTGCATATACATTTTCTCTCCTAAATGTTCTTCTGTAATTAAAACTTCCCTTGCAGATGCATATAGCGCGATGTAACACATGAGGACATCTTAAGCTGGCTATATATTAATAAACTTTAGCTTAACGCAACAAAATCTAACAACACTATTTTTCACTCCCGGCCAAAAAGTGTACGTAACCATTCTCCAATTATTATCCTTAACTCCAACCTTCAGGAAACCAAGTTAGCTAAACTACGTGGAGTAATTCTAATTTAAATTGGAAAGAACACATTACCGACTACAATAATTCACTTAGCAGTCTCTTGGGAATCTTCTCGGGAGTAAGATATGTCGTTCCACGACACATTCTTATAATAATATATTATTCTTTATTTTACTTAAAACTTACTTACTGTTTTGAGGTCTGGGCTCACTACCACCACTACCACCTTTTGGCAGGTAATAGCCACACAAAATACCTCATGTGAATAGCTAACTTCGAAAGATTCAATGAACATACTTGCCAATGTTTTAAATCATGGCATATTCTCCCTTTCACTTTCTTACTAAGCTAAAAAAATTCTCTCCTCCTGTATAAAATAAAGAAAGGATACCTAGTTTTACCCTTTACCATATAACAGTTTACTCATAAACATAACACGCGTCATCACACTGATATCAAAATCCAGCAATCTTATGCTAACTTTAAAATTTGTATTGTCTCTGCCACTGAATTTAAAATTTGGAATTCGATCTCCCTATGATACAAGGCTCTGTCTTATCTCTCTCCTTTAAAACCAATATTTTGAAGGGTACCTTAATCAGGTCTGCTCAAGTTAGCTTGTTTTCTCTGCCAGACTCATTTTACCCTTTGCATTTTTACCTCCCCTCCTTAGTTTTCCTTTTTGCATCTTTTTTTTTTACTCTCCCTGTATCTCCATGTCCTTTTCGTTCTTTTCTACAAGAGCACCAGCAGCAGACAATTCATATTCATCTATAATATTTACATTCACCTTTCTCGATCCTGAAATCAAGGTTAAGCACTCTGGCTCTGAATCTCTCAAAGACTCCACCATTAGATCACTTTTCACGAGGGCATATCTTATTGAGGAAAGAAGGTGAGATACTGCAAAGAGTGGAAAAGATAACAATGATTATTAGTAAGAAAATAAAAAAGATGTGGACAGAGCCTTGATCTGATTCCCGAAAAAGGACCAAACGGAAATACGATAAAAAGCAGTGTAACATCCCTTCCTTCAATTCAAAAGTGATAACATGGGCTGTTTTATTTAACATCTTTTACTTTTGAAGTCCACTTAAAACGTTTAAACCCCAGGCCACTGATCGTACCAAACTTTAACTGCGCCACTTACTGTTACTTCTCACATAAAATTGCATTATTACTTATATTGAAATTCCACACGGATATAAAAACGTAATTTTTTTCAGTGCCTATGGCGTTTTAATCTTACCAGAAGCAGTTAAAATTGGCATCGTGAGCATCAGTTGATGACTTAGAGCATGTTTCCGAAACGTTTATTTTACCTATTATTCGCTAAAGGTATTTGGATGATGGTGAGCACGTACAGAATTCTAATAAGCCATAGTTACGAACGTTCGTGAACTTAATTTGTTTGAGGTGTTGGCTGCTGTTTTCCGAGACCAATGTTATCTCTCATTTTACTATATGAGTTTTACGTGAACATTGCTTTTTTCAAGAATGTGAAAAATCCCGCGCATGTCTGGCAGCATATATTATAAAAACAGTATAAAATTTTCAGAAGTTTGCGTGTAGAGAAAAATGCTCATACAAAAACTAAAGGCAAGCATTTTGTAAAAAAGTCCACATAATATAACTATACTTCACTATATTAAATAAAGATAAAATACGCCGAAATAAAAAATATTAATAATGAAACAAATGATAAATTAGTGAAGGAAAAAAGTAATAAATTGATAAAAAACTGAGCAATAAATTAATAAAAAACTAAGTAATAAATCGATAAAGAAAATAAATAATAAATTAGTACAAAAATAAATTGATAATTAATATACATAATTAATTGATAATAAAAATAGGTGATGAATTAGTAAAAATATGAGTAATAAACTGATGAAGTACATAATTAATTGATAATAAAATAGAAAATATGTAAACTATAGACGTTTTGCATATAATTTTCCTAACAATATGGTGGTGTAGAGGTAACGTTTCGTGTGGATGTGGTCTACGGTGTAAAAAAAACATGTTTATATCTCGCTGATAGCAAACTTTGCTTCAGTTTTCCTAATCTGTATTACAGAGTTCAGTTTTCTAATCGCCAGGGGTTCGGATTCATTTGCAGACTGCAAATTTTGGCATAGCATAATCTTTGTACCCTTGTGTCCTAGAGCACAAACAAAAGACATGTATGAATAGTTCTAGCATTAGAGCACGAAGAAAGTTCAAAAGAGGCTTGAATTATAGGCTTATAATGGGGAGAGGGTTACAAAGCTACGACCCATGTACGTATAAAACAATAGCGTCGCAATGGGGGTTACAACACCATCAACCCCCCTTGCATACTCCAGTGAATTCTAGTGAAATAACAAGGGCAAGGCCCGATTAGAAAATTTCGGGCTCTAAGACTTCTTTCTTCTTCATAAAGGGAAGTGAAAATAGAAACCTGTTCGTTCTTTTTCTCTCTTCAAGAAATTTTCTATTAATGATGATAATCATGATCCATAGAACTTTTGGTCTTCAACTGCTACTATACGAAAATCCTTTTTAAATTCGAAAAAAACATATTATCTTTAGTGTTTTTCACAATTCTTTGAGACAATTATGCTGAGTTTAAATTAAAAGTGAACTGTTATGTTTTAAATTTTGTAGGGAAACCCAGACGAAAGTTTTAAATTTTATAATATGGTGGAATAACGTTCTATTTCATGAAGACCTCAGCTCACAGGAAGCTTCAACGGTAGAACACCTTTACCATAGCTCGCATCTGCAATGATATGATACTGAGTTAATGAATGTATCTGAGGATTTTTGTAAATCAGAGAAAAATTGCTATGACGTGTGTACTTAAGATACTTAAAATTGTTTTTCAGCGTGTAGAAATTTAAAGCGTGAAGCATTGCGAAATGAGGGACGACTTGCCCTCTTATTACACACAAGATTGGGCAACGTCGCCGACATCTCACGAAAATTCCCTAGAATCACGTAAACTATCATGCAAGTTAATAATGCTATTTGTAAGAGGCATAATACGAAGTAATTTCACTTGAATACAAGCTACTGGCGCATGTAAACAATTTTGTATGAATATCTTAGGTATTTTGGTAGTGCTTTGTTTCTCATGAAATAATTTCTACTTTATTTGATAGTGTTAATACCTTGCTTTTCAAAACTATGTAAAGGCAAAAGCAGTCGCTTTTTCATTTCACTCGCAAATAATTCATTTTGCACCTATTGAACAGGCATCAGCGTTTTAAAATTATTGCATATAGATTTTTAAGTATGATTTTTCATAAACACACACCTTATAAAGGTAGAGATATATTATATTTCTGCCATATTTATTACTGCATATTTTTATTCAAATTATCCAAATTACTTCCATAGATCTAGGCAGAGGCGCACCTAGAATATTTCCAAGGTGGGGGGGGCAATGCTGCAAGGAATTTTTGGGTTGAAAAAATGGCCAGGGGCAATATCAATTACGGTTGTTCTTTTGCGTTCATTTACAATTATTTATTTTTTTTGAACAGTCTTTGATTTTACCATGTTTGGCGCAGTATAGCCCAGATGCTCTTGCGCCATAAAAAAGCCAAACAAACAAACAAACATTTATCATTTTAAACTACTAGTAATTTTACAGTCCAAGATACTTAAATAATTAGAAATAGTAGTAGTAGATTATGCCATACGATTTTACAATAAATGCGAAACCCCGTCTCGAAGCAAAAATCACTGTTTTAGTAATAGGTTAAAAACTAACCCTATTGTGCAATACTTACTTTTGCTTGCCTCAGTCTACTACAAGGGTGACTTGACCGCATGCGGCCTTTTGAGCAATTAAGTGCGGCCTTTAGGATGAATCCAATTTTTTGAAAATCAAATCCTTTTATTTTTATTAATATAATGTTTTTCATCATATTTATTTATTTTTATTATTATCTTAAATGAACGCATCTAAAGTACAAAAGATAAAAGAAGTATCAATGAAATAATCCTTCCAAACTAACTTCCGGAATTAAAACATTAGTAAACCAGAAGGGCTGTTTTTATATGTTTAATACATACCAATTGTACTGTGGTTTCTCTCTTAAGACCGCGGTACCTTAGAAAGCGAATATGAACATTTTTACCGAAAGCATTGAACAAGTATCTACTAAAATAATAATAATAATAATAATAATAATAATAATAATAATAAGTATAGTTGTCTATTTCGGTTAAACGGAGTTCGCATAATCGGGGTTCTGCTATATATCCATGCATCTAGTCAGTGGCACAGGAAAGGGAAAGCAAGTTTCCCCATTGGGTAGCAAAATGTTGCTGTAGTAAGCTTGAGTGTTCAAAGTCCTATTATAAGAAATAAATCTATCTACAAGAAATTCTGCTTGCTCTTCAACCTTTGATTGTACCACAATGACATATTTGATTTGAGATATGTTTTGTTTACAAAACTCAAACATATCCTTTGGTGTTGTGATATGATCCTGGGTAATTCTTTGAACGTCCGCTTCTGATACAAGTCTTTTAGTGGCCTCTTCAATGGCATCACAAAGTCCC
>QLNU02015360.1:30641095-30668205 GCA_006491805.2 Dysdera silvatica
AAGGCAATCACTGATAACGCAGATACTCTTTCTAATCGCTTCTACAGTTTCATTGTCTTGTATTTTAAAGTACAAAAGGCAACAGGTAAAAATGATTCTTTGTGATGGCAGTTAATTTGATAAATACTAAAGAATAAAATAATTTGAAGTCTTAAACTGAAATCTGAACTAAATCTAAGTCTGAAATTTGAAATACAAATGTTTATGTATACACTGGAATTCTAATTATTTAAATATATACCGATATTTAGAATATTTAACACTTAGTGAAATATTAATTTGGCAACACATACAAAATATCGAAACAAGTTCGACTTTTCCCCTCAAATCCTCTCCCCCACCCCCTATCCTTTTCAAGGCAATCTTCCGATTCTCCAGTTTGGAGGCGGATATCGGGACAAGCTCGATATTCTTGGGTTGAATCGCAAAAATAAGTTTTCAGATAGATATTAAAGCGCATCACAATAATCAACAACAAATTTTCAGGTAACTAGCTGTATAGCAAAAAGATTATTTATTGCTAAAACTTTACGTTTCGATTCGAGCTGTGCGAATCATCATCAGAAGAGGTTAAATTACATGAAAAACTTTTGAGAAAATTGTAGAATATACGTAAGTTGCGGAAACAGTATAAATACGTTGAAATAAATTATTATGAAATTTTAGAGATGAATATAAAAGCCAAAACAGAAGGAAATGAAATCAAAAAATGAAAACTGATGTTAACGCGTTACAATTTCGTTAGAATGGGTAGCCAAGCAACAGTGTTAACAGTTACAAATTATAACGCGTGAATATCAATTTTTATTTTTCGATTTCGTAATATATTTAACATATTATATCAAACATATTTATACTGCTTCCGCAACTTATGCATATTCGACAATTTCTCAAAATTTTTTCGTGTAATGTTACCTCTTCTGATGATGACTCACACAGCTCGAATCGAAACGTAAAGTTTTAGCAATAAATAACCGTTTTGCTATACAGCTGACTACCTGAAAATTTGTTGTTGATTATTATAATGGGCTGTGAAAGTGTACGTGAAACTATTTTGCGATTTGTTAGCCCAAGGGGGATCGGGCCCCTTCGGCCCCCTATGTGAGTGCTCCAGTGAATCCAGGTCTGAGAAAAGGTGCTCGGAATTCTAATCTAATGTGTAATGTCTTTGAGAGTAGGGCTGAGTTGTTACTATTAAATATAGGAGAGTATATCGCCCATTGAGGGTTGTAAAATATTCTATCAATAAGTACCTTATGAACTTTTTAACACGGCTTAAGAAATTATATTCATATTCCATATATGCGTATATACAATGTATACTAGGAAGGAAGGGTCTTTTTTTTTATCTCGGTTTCTGAGAAAGGTAAGAAATTTGTTATGATCTCGTTTAAAGCTTTTTCAATACATTGCCTTTTGAGATACAATAGATATTTTATCTTAACTTTTAAAATGTAAGTAAAAAATAGAAATTTCACTTTTTTTTTATTTCAGATTGTACTTCTAAAAGAATTTTATTTTGTTGCAAAATTTATATAAATATCTTTCTTAAGGCACTAGAAAATTTTTTTGTTAGTAGAACGTCAGCCATCACGATTTACATTTTTCAAATGACCAACTAGCAAAGCATTTATTTACTGAGTGAATAGCCCCGACAAGCTGTTTTAAATTATTTAAGTATTGATACCTTAAGCTCTACTTAACGTAGGAATCTCGTGTTGATATCATCAGAAACGAAATAAAATGAACTTTCTAGCAACGTTAAAATTATCGAAATACTACTTAAAATAAAAGAAAGATTGCAATTTCTAGTTTTTGTCTCTCTTCCTAACTTTAAAATCTAATACCTGTGTGACATTAAAAGAAATAGTGCCTTCAAAAAACTTTAAAAGTAGACAATAATGAAAATTTTAAGTTTCCTAGAAGCCGAAATATTAAGAGTAACCTTTTGTTTATCGGACACATTGTACATATTTATCCTTTTAACAAACCTTTTATAATTTAGGCATACTATTTTCCATGTACATATCTGCAGATCCTAAGAAAATGTATTTGTTTCAGTCTTTGAAAGTGATTTGCTATCTCTTTTCCCCATTCCCAAGTTTTCTTATCAGTCACTTTCTGTTCATGGTGGTTTTTACGAATGTTATGGTAGGTGTTTTTCAATGTAAAGCCCTCGTATTTTCTTTTACGTATATGCGGACGAAGAAACACATTTGAGAGCCATTTATGTATACTCTCCGGAATGGGTGCTCATTTTAGATCAACCTCAAATATATGTCATTTCTACACTCTTACTTCCAAATACTACACCTTTCTTTAGTTCCTTTATTTGGCTTAATATTTATACTTGTTCTATTCTTCGTTATTGTTCATATAATATGCTTATTAGGTCTTCGTCGCGATTAATTAATTAACTAACCACGCTATGGATTAATTCTCATACAACAGGCAATTATAAAATAATTTTTGCCACCCGCGTAAAATTATTGTATAATAAATTTTCCCACGAAAAAACTAGCCCCGGTGGCTTTATGTGTTGACCATTATTTGGCAATTGTGTTATCCCTGTGAAGGGTAATAATAGCTTACACAACAGGTAATCTTCTTCATATCTACTATTTTGTTCTCTGTAATAGTCACCACATAAGTTTTTTGGACTTAAGAGGTACAAAATTAATATAAACAATATAAAACAGCAGAAGAAACATTCTCACTTACTATTTATATTCAGCTGCTTTAAAGCATAATGCTGGTTTTTCATAGTTGATTAATAAAGAGCATGCCTGTGTAAATATCTCTATTCAAAAATTTAAAAAAATACTTAGAACTAAAAGCACAACATATGTAACTCTTAATAATACAACTAACTTGTAGGCCCTGCGGTGGCGCAGTGTGGTAACGCGTTCTCCTATTGCGCGGCTAATCCGGGTTCGACTCCCAGCAGTGCAAAAAGAACGCTTACTCAGAGATCTCATAAAGATCGCACTGCTCACTGTAGTCCGGGGTTTGGTTCCCCAGGCCTTAAGAGGTTCGGATTCCTCGGAAAACAGTAGGTCCCGGCGCAGCATGACCACTGTAGTCTTTGAGCCCAAAAAACAAACAACTAACTTATTAATTAACATCTGCTGTACTAAAAAATTTTTTGAATCAAAATTTCAGATAAGATATGTTGACTCTCAGATACACTTCTGTCTTGAATCTTGATAAACATAATTTCGTAAGCTTTATCCAGATGTGTGCCGCAATTTTCTCAAATGAGGCCCATGAAAAATCCCAAATAATAATAATACTTCTTATTGAAATTCTACATTTTTTCTTGTCAACATCACCGCATTCTAGAAGAGAATCTCGTAACAAGCTTCGGCTTTATATTCTCTTCCATTTCTAACCTCAAAACTTAAAATAATTTAATATAGATCTTCTCTTACATTTCTATAATTTTTATACTGCTCAAGCTATGTATCACGAAATATTGTATATCGGGTTGAATAAAAATTTATTATTATTATTATAAAAATATATCCAGTTCACAAATGCAGATAGGCGAAAGTATTAGTGACCTAAACTGGAAAAATGCAGCGTTTCAATTATTAGAGCGGAGCGAAGGTTTGAATAAAAATTACTTCTGACTGAAAGTGACGCGTCATGACCTTGTCATTTTCAAATGTTTGCTACTACAATTTTGAAGAGCGAACTGATCTTCCGCTGATTCTCTTCGGTATTATAATTTAACCGTCTTTTTCTACCTATTTTCTAAGTCGTGGGAACAGTTTTGGATACTTGTATTAAAATTAATAAATGTGATGAGTACGTTTAAATATCCTGTACAGTGTGAGAAGTTTACCAATAGCATTCCCGATTTATTTCATATCGCTTGCTGCCATTGTCTCTGAACTAGTTCAGATTTCCCTTTTTGAGATAAGTATACGATTATTCAGAAAAAATACATTTTTCAGTCAAATCCTTATAAGGAAATTTAAAGTTCTACAACTTTACTGATGTGTAAGGAAATATATATACTGCTATAACGGATGTAAGGGTTAACAAAGTGGAAAAACTGCTGTTATATTTTTTGTAACGCCATATTCACCTATTTGTATATTGGCGCAACTGGCCACGAGATCTAGGAGCGTGGGCTTTAATAACTCTCACCCCAATGTTCCTCACGTGCATTCATTTATAATTTTGTTTCTCCTAAGATAGCTAAATTGTTTCTAGGAAGATCTGAGCCATACTTATACCTTCCTAGTTAAGCCAATATATATCTTATAATATCCTTAATGTATTTTATTCTATTTTGACCTATATCTACCCCAAAGTTATCTGTAATACAAAGAAAAGTTACTGAAATTTGTGCAACAAGTAATGATTTGGGAAGAAAACTGGAGAAGAGTCACTTTCAGCGACGAAAAGAAATTAAATTTGGATGGGCCAGATGGCTGGCAATTTTATTGGCACGACTTGCGCAAAGAAGAACAAATCTTTTCGAAACGACGGTTGATGTGATTCTGTCATCATCTGGTTTAAGTTTTAGGCGGCAAAAAAAAACAAAAAAAAAAACATATATTACATTCTTAAATACTCGTATGAATGCCACAGATTATCAAAACCTACTTGATGAGCACTTGCTACCATTTTCAGCAGAAATCGGAGGGCCATGCTTCATGCTTTAACACGATAATGCCCCAATTCATACAGATAATTCAACCTCTGAGTGGTTTATAGGAAATGGCGTCCACATTATTGACTGACCACCTTACAGTCCTGATTCAAACCGCATAGAGAATCTATGGGGAACACTTTCAAGAGCTGGTGGGAAACAATATAATACTACTAATGAACTGAAAGAGGAAATTCTGACTGAGTGGTGAGCCGTCAACGTGCATTACTTGCAGAATGTTATTAATTCTATGCAAAAAGAATTTATGAATTGATTCTAAAGAAGGGAGGAAAAATCTACTACTAATAAATTTTTATGAATAAGTTTCATATGGTGGACTTATCGTTTTGCAACACCTGTTTTCAATATTGTGACTTTATTATTATAAATACATTTACAATCCTTCTTATTTTTATATAATTTGTTGTTACAAGTGTCTTGTAACTTGTAATAAATATAGATTAAAAAAACGAATCAATGGTACAATAGAACTTTTGTTCTTTTCGGGTGGATCTACCATTATGCAATGCACTGTATTTTTAATTTACATAACGAGTCTAATTTTTCTGTAACCTCTCTACTTCTGTTCTGATGATTTATAGCGAGAGAAAATTATACCTAAAAATGTGATTCTGCAGGTTTATGAAATTTAAAAGTCTTAACCACATGAGTACAATCGATCAGGATAGATTTTTATTAGCAATGATGTTGAAAGAATACTAAAAACTCGTGAAGGGTATAAGCATAACAACGCTATAAATGCATTTAGGATTAATATTTACAAACTAAAATCGTGTTTAGATTTTTAGATAAAGTGTGCAAAACATTAATATTTAGAATCTTGATAAAGTTTGCAATGTATCTGTGTTTACAATCTTGGTAGGGTTTACAAGGGGTCAATGTTTGCAATCTTGGTAAATTTTACAATGGCTTATTATTTGCAGCCGTGGTAAAGTATACAAAAGGAAATAATGTATAATAAAATGACCAAATTACTAAGCATTTTATATTTAACCTTTTCTATTAGTTATAGTTAGTTATAAAGTCACCCCTGCGGAATTCACAAAACTGACCTTATATAAGGAATTAGAGAGAATTCAATTTAACTATTTTAACTGTATATGCGAACCAATAGCAAAGACATTATATAAAAATTAAATTAATAATGTTATAAAAATAAATAATTATTGCATTAAGCAATTTTTAACATTTATTATGAACTTCAAAAAATTAATTAAAATGGTTTAAATAATAATGACACAATTTACATTAACATTGAAAGAGATTGTCGTCCTCGTGACTTAATATCTATTAATACTTTATCTAAGTTCCGAAATGTTTTGAAGTGCTCTTCAGCTATTTCACGGTTAGTAAGAAATCGTCTTACGACACTCAGTTCAGTGAGAACTTCTGCTTGAGTCATTGCTTCAGTTTCATTTTCGCACTCACTTTCGCCATCACCACTTTCATCCGCATTTGTATTTAACACTTGAGAAACAAGCTCCGCTATAGAAGCATCTGTATCCATAGTAGCACAGTTGTCAAATGTTACGTATTTGAATTCATCTGGTATAGTACAGCCACGATGCCGAAGACTGTGTCAACACAGACGGTGGCGCATGATTGTCATCACTCAATATTTCATTTGTTGAAATGCATATGTCCGATACCATATTCTACCCTTTACCTATGTAACAAGGTGCTTTTAACCCTCTGACTGCTATTTTTTTTTTCCTTTTTATCAAAATCGCATCAAAAACTGCATATTTCTTTTTATTCAATATTTCAAATCTACATGTAATTGAGAGTTAAAATATGTAGCACATTTTTGTAACCAAAGATGATGAGAGATGAAAGATGGAAAAATTTCATACCCGCGAAAATCGCTTGAAAAGAAAATTTTGTTACTTTCATGTTGCCCGTGGAAATCGGTTAATATCGACACATGAAATTTCCCTTTCTGGTCAGTTGCAAAAATCATGTCCTTAAGGAGTGTCTTTCTATAATTTGCCTTTAGATTTTGAATCACCCACCCCTTGGCCAATTGGTTGTAAAGCGCTAGTGATATTCGAAGATAAAAAAAAAAAACGAAAACAATTTCGATCGATTTCAAATGCGAAATGCTACAATGGGAAGTTCAATTATTTGCGATGAAAGCAACTTCTCTCTTTTTCTTTTAAAAATGGATATCAAAACACTGCCTATTTTTTTTCCTATAGGCCTATGCCTGTTGTCATTCACGCTTTGCTATTTGCTTCATAAAGCACAGGCAAAGATTTGATGTTCTTAAAACAAAGAAGTTTGCGAAATTTTCCAATAACTAACGGAGTTAGTTCCTCTAAGCAATCAATGTTCGCTGCTAAGAAAATTGTCAGTCTATCTTTGCTTTTTTTTTTTGTCATCCACATATTTTTCATTTCTGAAACTAAGAGTTTTATTCGGAAGAACATGATAGAATAGTCCACGTTCATTAACATTAAAATATCACAAGGTTTATATCGCCTGAGAGCGGCCTTTAAATCTGATTTCTCTCAATTTTGTAAAACACCATCATCCACTTCAGCTGCTTCACCACACAATTTTCTGAAGATTAGATTATGCCTTAAATTAAACCTTTCTATCCAGCCATTGCTTTCAGAAAAGACAACTTCTTCCATGTTAGCCTCAGTTTTTCAGAGCCTTTGCTTTCAACGCTAGGGATAATATGGGCATATTTTGTGATCTGGCAAATTTTATCCATATCAGAAGAGTTTCTTCAATCTTCTGAAATGCTGAAACCTCTGCCGTTTCCTTTGTTTGTTAGGCATTGCATTCGCAATACATTGCGAAGCTGAAATATTATTCAGCGTGGTCCTTGGTATGCTATACTGAATTGAAATAGCTATTTTTGATTGGTTAGATTTCTTAAAATGCTCCGTAATTTTTTTTTATCTACAATTGATAAGGTTTTCGTTTCGTAGATATGTCACACGTAAACGGAAGGAAACTAAAAATTAAATGCTCTTGCTCATGAAAAACAGAACCTTTTAAGAATCGCGTAATTTTTTTTGTCTCTAGTGCAATCTTGTTCCATAAATCTGTAGGAAAAATGGGAGAAAAGATTCTGCTGAGCAATCCACTCTCCAATTCCTTTTAGCACACCCCTTAGAGTGTAATAAACGTTTGATTGTAGCATGTATTTGAATTCTTAGAACTCGAATTGTCCTTATTTACGTACTTCTGTCCAGAACCTGACCATGTAAGCAGTAAAGGACAACATAGAATTCCTATTCAATCAGCTAGAACTTTTGGAAAGTGACCTTATATGCCGGATAAACTTGTAAGCGAGTGAGCTTATATTGAGGTCTCTGCTGTATCAAATATACTTAATAATATCGGCTGTATATAATTTAATAACCAATTGCTATAAATGTTTACATGTTGCATGGTAATATAGAAATATCTGTACGTTCTAGTAATTATATAGCATAGTTTTCCTAATCTGCATATAATTTTCAAATAGACCACGGAAACAAAAACGACTGGTTTTTAAGTTTGGCTTTAAATCATAAAGGGTGGAGCTCACATTCAATAACAATGCAATTCTCAGAGTGATCCTTATTCTTTATAGCTGAAAGTGTACCATCTCCAGTAATTTAAAGCTGAAAGAATATCTTCGCTTAGGCTGTTAATTGCATAATTAGGGCAAGTAATTCTGGATCCCAGACGGTCAAAATACCTCAAGTTTCAACCATTCTTACTAAATCATATTAATTCAGAAAGTTAAGGAGTCCACGCCTTGATATATGATTTTGACGTTGAGTTATGTGAAGGTTCGAATAATAATCATGTCATATGATGCAATAATAAGTTTTACAACTCTGTAAATATTGATAATATTGACAAATGATCCAACGTGATACTATATGGCTATATTTCCTAATATTTCAACCTTTAAATTAATAATTTGAAATTAATCCTCATAAACTATAGTAGACAAATGCTATCTGAAATATATGACATTCAAATGTTAAGGCACGTCTATTCACAAACAAATGTGTCTAATAATTATTAATATTCTTCTGTTGAGTTTGCATTATATTTTATGTATCAGTTTTATTTCTATTTATATAAATACGTTTATATATTTTACAAAGGAAAAAACAAACTTAGATGTTAAATATATTGAATAACTCTAACGACGCAAAATACACATAAATTCTTTAAACATAAAAAAAACTTTGATTTTAAGGGCATAATGTAAAAGCGACAATTAATTTATAAATTCGATGCACATGAAATAATATCGATAAATCAGCTAGCATGACATCTGCGGATTAATTGAAAATGTAAGACACATTTCAAATAGTTTTTCAAAAACTTAATCAATAACTAAACTGCTAACTTGAATGAAAGTTTATTTGCCAGTTTTTATATGCCTGAATTTATAAAATCATCAATTTCCAAAGAGAAAAATCTTTAGTGGTGGCATCATCTTTTGTAGGCAGTAAATTCGCAGGGTGACACGGACCAACAGATGTAGGTATTTTAGCTTTCATCTCAGAGTAAAACGTATTTTGACGTGGGGGATAGCGCATTCCAGAGTGCCTGGTATTTGGGAGGATTATTATGCTTTGCCATAACCGTGGTTCACAAAAAAAATGTCTGGAACTCTGGAAAATTCTTGCTCTGTATTGTTATCATCGGCGCGACGTCACCACGACCCTAAAACAGAGGTCGCCAAAAACTCCAGCTTAAAATGCAATTCAGCAGATTCTAGTCGCATATTATGGAATTTTGCGAACGCAAACTTTCTATATCTGAATGCGTTCTGGGCCCAGCTTGTCTCTTTAAACCATTTGTTAGGACCAGAATGCGATCAAGAAATAAGAAATGGGTTCTTGACAACAAAACTCGTGATTGAGCTTTCCACATAGTTCTTGCCTATTTTACATATCTATGACTGCCATTTCAGAAGTTCTCTTCCGTGAAAAACGTGGCCCACCGTCCGTATTTTAAAATCCAATATAAAATGCTGCAAATTGAATTGGGATAGTAGTGTGCGCTACACAGAAACGAGTTCTTCTAAATCTTCATAATTGATAACCAGCAATTTGGCATAGAAAAAGTTGGTGATCAAAGGCTTTGAAGATTAACTTTGCAGAACCCTCATCTTTCGGCATTATTCTTAACTCTTATAAAAGTTCCGCTACGTATGCAATACATATTGATGCATGGAACAACAAAAGTCCCGAAACATCTATATATCTGCAAACACATTTTACTGAAAGTGCAGTTGTAGGTATTTCAAACTAATTTTACGTGTGTATAAGAAACGGCAGAAGAAACTGAGAATCTTAAACCCACACTGGTCCTTCGTAATGTTAGAATATAACTATTGACTACACTTGTGTTTAAAGATTAATCTTTATGAACCATAATTCATAAACCCATACTTCTATTTATTGCTCATATTTTCTCTGTGGGGAAGAGGTGTGCCTGTGTGATGTAAGGGTAAATCTTTGGACCGCCGATTCGAGACCGAAATTTGGACCGTCGACCAAAATCGAGCCCTTGTCCTTTTTCCTACTGATCTGTATGTCGCACTTTGTTCCTCTAGTTTTTCGAACTCATCAAAAATACTTAGGTGTTCGAACAACTTTCTAAAATTAATTTCCTTAGGTGACAAAGGCTCCTATTGCTCAGAAAAGTTCAGCTCCTCATGCATCGCGGCCTCATCTGTCCTTGCGGTATAAAATGTGAAGCAAATAAATAACCTCAGGATTAACGTTCTTTACTCCTCTGGAAAATTATCCAGAGGATATTATTTCTCTTGAATTAATGTATACTGTGTTTACTGCCTATGGGAGAAATTGAACGGTCTAAATCCATTGGATCACATTAAAAGGAAAACAAGTTTTAAGGTGAGACGTATTACCAATAGTTCTATGCACAACTGCAAATTAGTGCTACTATCTGGTGGAAAGTAAGAGAAGTATGAATTTCGAAAACTCTTGCAATGGAGAATATGAAGCTTTCGAGCAAAGCTACCATATACATTAGCGTAGCAATTCAAAACTCATGGAGAGGGATTCAAATGCCTTTAACGGAAAAGATTGTGCGATGCGTCCTTAGCAAAAATAATGTGTTTTGATATCCAATGTGGGCTAGAGTCCCAGGAGACACCTTTTCTGCACCACTGGGGATATATCTAAGAGACAAATAATATATTCTCTCTACTTTATTTCTGTATTCTCCTCATCCAAATTCATGCAAAATTTCGTTGAAGATATTATTACATCAACGATTTTTCATATTAGCCGATGGGGTAGCAAAAATAAATGCCAAATTGCTCGTAAAGAAGAGACCAATTTTCCTACGCCCGGTGGGGACTCGAACCCACGACTTCTTGTTTGCCGGTCAAGTGCTCTACCAACTAAGCTGCAGGCGTCAATCATTTCCTCCCTTACGAGCAAAGTAATCATAGCATTACTACACTAATAGCGAACTTGTCCATAGAAAAACTTATATATATGATCGTAAGGGAGGAAATGATTGTTGCCTGTAACTTATTTGGTAGAACACTTGACAGGGAATCAACAGGTTGTGGGTTCGGGTGCCCACTGAGCGATAGAAATTATTATTACCTCATGATATTTACACATTGTTGAAATTTTGTCTAGACTCTGCTGTGTTCACCTCAAATGGTTCTATCTATAGACAAGTTTTTGGCACTGCCATGGGATCTCCGGTCTCAAGTGTTGTAGCTAACTTGGTTATGGAGTCATTTGAGGAAACTGCTTTATCTTCACCGAATTTTAACATTAAATTCTGGAAAAGATACGTCGACGACACGTTTGTTATACTTAAAACTAATACACTCCAAAGCTTCTTCCATTACCTTAATAACTTAAACTCACATATAAAATTCACATACGAAACAGAACAGAACAATAAACTCCCTTTCCTAGACGTTCTTGTACACAGATCTCACGATAACTCAATCTTCACCTCAGTTTACCGTAAACCCACACATACAGACAGATATCTCGATTTTAAATCGCATCATCCAACATGCCACAAAGCTTCCGTTGTTAAAACATTAAGTCTTAGAGCGAATTCTCACTGCAGTAATGAAACACTTTCAAACACAGAAACAAAACACATACACACGGCACTTAAAAATAATGGATACCCTAAACGATTCATTCTCAGAAACTGTAGACCCAATAGTACATCTTTAAACAATACATCTCACACCCGCATATCTATTCCATATATTCACGGCATTTCCGAAACAATCTCTCGCATCCTTAAAGAGGCAAATATCAAAACATTTTAGAGATAGGATACAGGGTACCAGGGAGGAAATTTACATACAAAAGGTTAAATACTGGTAAAATAGCAAATGAAAAATATCACCCAAACTTTCGGACGCGTCAGCAGTAATCCCTCTGATCCATTACTCCTGATGAAGGACTGCTGCTGATGCGTCCGAAAGCTTGAGTGATCTTTTTCATTGCTATTTTACCAGTGTTTAACCTTTTGTATGTAAATCAAAACATTCTATTCCCCTGTCACAACACTTCGCAAACAACTTACAAAAGTTAAAGACCCAGTTCCACCAGAAGATCTCACAGGCATCATATACCAAATACCATGCAAAGACTGCAACAAACATTACATAGGACAAACAAAAAGAATGATCAAAACAAGAAAAAAAGAACACAAACAAGCACTCGCGAAAGGAGACATAGCCTCACGTCTGGCAGAACACGCTTTACAACACGGACACGAACCCGACTGGGACTCAACAAAAATACTACACCGTCACATCACAAACAAGAATAGTAGACTCTTCTTAGAATCTTGGGAAACTTACAAACTACATGGGAAAGCCATTAATACATCACAACCACTTCCAGAAACTTATAAACAACTCTTACTCTGAAATGTATGGGACTTCCCCAACATTAGGTAACCCGCAGTGTGGGTTTCTCATTGGTTCCCATTGGGTTCTTCCATGATTCTATTGGAGGCCTCCCATTGGTTCTCATTGGGTTTTTCCATTCTGCGGGACTACTCTGATGAAGGGTTTTCCAGAAATTTCAAGTATAAAAAAGAGACAGAAACATAACATCGTCATTACTCCTGATGAAGGACTACTTACTGTTCATGCACCCGAAAACGTGGGCTATCTTTTTCAATTGTTATTTTACAGTGTTAAACTTTTGCAAATAAAAAATGACCTTTCATATTAATCTAAATAGGTAAAGAAATAGTCGTTTAATTGCGAAAGAAAAAATCTGAATCTTTTATTCAAGATAATGAATGTTTGTTTTTAATGCAAATTTTATATACAATTATTGAAAATTTCAGAAAAACGAATTTTAGGTTTTAGCCGATTATTTTTACATGATCTGGGCTCTAAGAATAATCCTAAAATAATGATGTTGTTGTAAAGATCTTGGGAAAAGCCATAATATCCAACTTCGTAATAATGTATGGGTTAAGAAACTCTAGTGTGAGCATTATACGTGTATTGGGAAATTCAATGTCCTAGACATAACAGCAGCATTCGAAGACAAAATGTTAATTACTTTATCTCCATGACATCCCATTAATTTTTAATTCCCGTCTTTAAACTAAATTAAGCCCTGTAATCTTACCAGGGTATATCAGGCATAACTCAAATGCGGTTTCACTGTGCAACTGAAGACTTTTTGCCTCAGAAAGTCTGATATCATCGTGTAAGGTGCTGCGCAAATTTTACGCAGTTGTAGTTGATTTGTGTGAGTTATAAATAAAAGCAAAAATTTTGAATATCGCTTGGATACTACAGTTGGAATCGATTGAAATGCTCCAATTTTGTTGCGGTAGGTTATCTACTTCGAAACTATAAAGTATCAGTTGGATGAGAAGACTTTTAGAAATTTAACTGCTAGAAAATGTTGGGAGACCATGTTGTTTCTGCAGAATTTCAAGCTCTTCGTTCAGTCTCTTTGAATCTGGTGCGTCACAGAGGAGGTAGGCGCTTCATTCGACGTTCTGATCGAGAGGGTTTCAAACCATCGGAGGGTGGGCGCGGGTGGGGATATAATTTGCATAATGGTTTCCAAGAACAGCCAACGCACTCTTAAAGGAAGTGGGAACTGTGGAAAGAGAAAACGTTGAATCGTTTCCGAGATTGACTGTCCCCCTCTTCCGCCTCCCGAAAAAAGCAGAAAGAAATGGAAGTGGGATTGTTTGGTGTTGCGATAAAGGATTCGATTTTCCTGTTTTCTGCGAATGGAAAAAAATTGCCTCTGAATTAGGTGTTAGATCCACAGAATTTTATAGATTTTTGACAGTAATACAAAAACGAATATGTCCAGCTATTTCTGTCATTGGAAATCCTTTGGCTATCGACGTAAAAGCTGATAATATACATGTACGCGATTTTCTGTTTTGTCTTTTCTCTTATTCTCTTTGTCCCTCCGTCTACATCCAAGTGCGTCAATATCTTTATTTAATGCCCACCTCTATTTTTCATTGTTTTAATGCTATTTACCCCAAATGGAGCTTAATAACTACAATATCGATTTAATAGTTAACTAATATTGTTTACTTGTTTTAATATATTCTGTTAAATGTAAGCATGTTCAGAAAAAAAAGGAAAATACGTAAATGTGTTTGTGTGTGTGCGCACCTTATCACCACTAAACTTCCTATTTAGTCCCACCAGTTGAAATGATCGGAAATGTAACTGTTTCTGAAATTGACATAACGTAATCGAAACTGATATTGAAGCTGGAAAAGTGACTTCTTTTGTATACACCCAACTCCATTTTTACACGGAAAATGCATTCCTCATAAAACCATGAAAAAATGCGTTTCTTATAATAACATGGGATATACGTTCCAAGTTATTAAAACTCCTTGTAAGTGGAAATAAAAAAAATATTTCTTTCAAAATCCGTGTATAAAATGACGAAATTATATACGTATATGCATGAAATACATTTACAATGTATTTGACAGAAAAATAAAATTCATACACATTTCAATTATGTACATATGTTCTAACTACAGGACAATCAATGTTACATAAATATTGCAAAAAAAAAAGGTAAATATTTTCAGTAAAGAATACCAGAAATAATATGGTTCTTTAATGTCGTTATTTGTCGCTACTTTATAATAATTTAATGATATTTAAAAAAAAGCTGGTTGAACTACATGCTAGCAAACCTTACGTGAACTTATGTCGACCTTGTAGAAAAAGGGAATCCGGTTTTTACTTTGAATGTGTTACTTCAAAATTGTGTACAAAAAGACCGTGTAGAAAAAGAATTAGAGGTCAATGTGAAAGATAATAGTATCTTACAAAAAGAATTAGGTGTATACAGGGTGTTTTAGAATAACCTTCAGAAAATTTGAGGGTTTGTAGGTGACTTTAAATAAAAAATATTGGTGGAACTCGCATCGTGCGCAAAGTAATCAGTTTGTTTGTACAGCAAATCCACATTTCATGTTCATCTTCGTTGCTGCATAAGCAATTATACGAATTGAATATAATTTTTGATACACATTTTAAGTCATTGGCCTAATAATACAGCAAAGACAGAAAAATGCGAAATTCCATTTCCTGATCGTGATCTGTATTGCCCTCTAGTGAGATAAAGAATGAAAATTGCCTTTTTTACATCACACTGTACACATTTGGGACTTCGTAAGCATTTGCAATCTGTAAAGGACTTAAAAATGAACATTTTTGGTCCTAACAATTTTTTTCCTAAAATGAGCCGTTACGGCGCTACAGTCATTTAATTGCTTCCACCCACTGCGCACAAGGTAGCAAGAATTGGCTACGAAGCACCATTTGGTGACTTTTTAAGTGGAGAAAGTCCATTTTTATTAAGCAATTTTTAAAAGTCGCCAAATGGCGCTTCGTAGCCAATTCTTGCAACCTTTCGCGCAGTGCATAAAGGCAATTAAATGACTGTAGCACCGTAACGGCGCATTTTAGGAAAAAAATTGTTTGGACAAAAAATATGCATTTTTAAGTCCTTTACTCATTGCGCATGCTTTCGAATTCTAAAATGTGTACAGTGTGATTAAAAAAAGCAATTTTTATGCTTTATCTCACTACAGAGGAATACAGATCACGATCAGTAAATAGATTTTCGCATTTTTTTTGTCTCCGCTGTATTATTGGGCCAATGACTTAAAATTTGTATCAAGAATTGTATTCAATTCGTATAATTGCATACGCCGCGACGAAGATGGACGTAAAACATAAATTCTCTATACAGACAAGCTGGTTTCTTTGCGAACCGTGTGAGTTCCACCAATACTGTTTATTTAACGTCTTTTCCAACCCTGAAATTTTCCAAACGTTATTCTGAAACACCCTGTATGTACCAAAATGCACAGAATAGTAATAATTTCTATAATTTGATAGAAAACGCATGTTGATGCAATCTACGAACAATATATTTTATTTTATTTTAACGTGCCATAACAATTGACCGTAATACGAGGGTTATTTTTAAGTAAGGTCCGTTTATGAATATCGTTTGAAATTCCGTGTGCGCCTGAGAATTTGTGCTCGGGCAGGCTCCCGGCATTCTTTGAGCAGAATCTGACAGCTTTTCTATTCACGCCGTCAGTCTGTACGTTTTGCACGCTTCGTTAAAATGTTTAAGAAAACATAGCGCCCTGCCAACTGTGTGAAATACGGTCAGTCATCCCATTTTTAACAACAAGAAACATGAAATCTGCGGAAAATCATCGCCAGTATTTGAAGTTTACCGTGACAACGCAATGAGTGATTCTAAAGTGCGCAAATGGGTAAGATTGCTCAAGGAAGTTCGGAAAATATCCATGACACATTACGCTCTCGTGGGCCATCTGTAATCACTGACGATTTAGTGCAGCAGGCAGTTGATACCCAAATTCACACAAACAGGAGATTCACAATTTCTAAGATGTCATCGGAATTCCCACGAATTTCAAGGTTAGTTTTGTTTAAAATTGTGTCTGAGAACTTAGAGTATAAGAAATTGTGCTGTCGATTGGTTCCTAAACTGCTTAGTGAGGAACACAAAAAGAAAAGATCGGCAAGTGTTCTAACATTTTTGACCCTCCACAACGAAGAAAGTGATGATTCGATCATCCGCCATACAGTTCAGACCTTGCGCCTAGCGACTACCACCTCTTCGCTTATCTGAAGACCTTCCAGGGCGGCAAGCGTTTAAACACTGACTGATGAAGTAGTGAAAACGACCGTGAGTAACTGCCTATCATCACAGGCGGCAAAGTTCTATGACGACGGTACCTAAAAACTGGTAAATCGTTACGATAAACGTTTCAGTTGACAAGGAAATTATGTAAAAAAATAAAGAATTATATGCAAATTCAGAATATGAATGCTTTTTTGAAAAAAAAATATATTTATTTCGTTTTTATTGCCAAACAGACCTTCCTTAAAAATAGCCCTCGTAGAATTTCGTAAACAAAACCGAAGTTTAAGATATTAATTTGTCTGTTTTTAGTATTTTACCAATGTTGGGGATCTCCTCCCTTTAAGATGATTTCGAATTCAATTAAAATAATGCAACAGAACAGGAAATATTACACTTCCTGTTTATACTGCCGGCTAATTACGTTTCCTAAAGTCTGCTCACAATCACTATTATTATTGTCAGTGCATTAATTAATTAAATTCTAGGCAGGAAGGAAACGCATTTTACCCGAAATTTGACTTCCCCTTGAAATAAACCAGGTCTGAATTATTGCGGAACAATTTGATAAGATCCATAAAGCGCTGTGAAACTGGTCGATGGTATTTCGAGAGGTTTTAATGGTTACGTGCGATAAAATGATAAATAATTCACTATTGTTACCCTATGTAGATTGGTAACATGTTCATTTAGAATCAGATATACACTTTGCGGTGAAAAAATCAGTCTAGTCTGAAGCAAGTCGTCCATTTTTATATTATACTGATTTTTTGCCACAGTATATATATTAGATTGTGTTGTAGTCTTCGATACTAAAGAAATAGAAATATATAGAAGAAATTCCTTTAGGCGTGTAATTCATATACGAAATTTATTTAGAGCATTTGTAAATAGTAGGAAATTGATCACGTATCGATGTCGTTAGGTAGATATTGCTAGATTTTAAATCACATAAACACACGAACAACAGCGTAAGCAACTGTCAATTTAACGAACGGTTTTCGTGTAGAAAAAGCTAGAAATCGCTGATTAATTAATAAAAATTTAAAGGCAAATAAAAATAAGTAGTTCGTTTAAAAATAATTTTGGATCATTAGAAACTGATATCGATTAGTAATGAATTATTTTAAAAGAATGTGGTTTAGTGTTACGTCAATTTCATCCTACCTGACACCCGTTTCTGACCACCCAAATCTATTTTAGACAAAGTACCTTCTGGCGTTTCAAAGCGTCTTTGCCAATTTACTGAAAGAGACAAGAAACAAAAAATCTAACACAGTATCCCGTTTTACCATTTTGGTAACTTCAATTTTTTCAAAGAATCGATTTTTTTCATTTAGTTTACAGCTGATATCTGAAGGTTTAAAGCCTTCTCTTTGTAACAACTTATCTTTGTAACACCCCTTTTTTCACCTCAACTACCTCCTCTTTGCGAATGTTAATTTGTTTTCTTTTTTTTTCTTTTTTATCTTTCGATGGAATATGTATTCTTTCCCACTGAAGTTCGTCCGTTCACGTTTATTGGATTACCCTGTCCTCGGAAAATTTCGTTTCTTTTCCTACATTTTTTCGCAACATCTTCAGTTTGTTTGAGCAATTTCCCGTCCAGCTTTTCTTATCTGGGAACTGTGGATATTTGCTTCTTTTTCTTAACTTGAATTGCTGATTTTTTCTTCATAACGGTAGAGTTTTGATTTGTTGTTCACGGATGAGTTCGAGCCCTTATTTATAATAGCCGACGAAGTAAGGATTATATAAACGCATTACTTAAACTTTTGTTTCGCATTAAAAGTTCCATAAAACAATTTCATGCATCGTTTCAGTAAAATTTTCTTACATAGGAATTAAAAAAGTGTAGAATATGCATTTCATCCCCATTAAATTAACAGTTATTGAATATTTATTCAAACAATTTCGCCACGTTTTGAAGTTTTCAAAATATATTTAAAGTAGTCTCTTATAAACTTACACTAAAAATTATATATTATTAATTACGTAATTATATTTACCCCATGTCGAGTGAAAGTGAACTCAAAAAAGTTTAATATAATTTTTACAAAGATGTGTAATATATGGTCCATTAAATAATGTTTAACAACATCTCCATCTAAATAGAAATGTAAAGCATGTATGAGAAACTGAAACATGAATTGAATTAATAAAAACATGCAAATCGGTCTAACCCATTTGAAACTTTAAAGTGCCTTGTGAATTCTGCGGAACAAACCTAGAAAATTTTAAAAAATCTGGAATTGTTTACAAAATTTCAAACCTAATTTGTTTGAAGAATTTTGATAAAACAAGTCTCCCTTTAAGATATTTTGCAATACACTTTAATTTATTCTAATCCGCACTGAAGATATGCATTAAAAACAATTGATATAAACAATTGGCAACATTAAAAAAATTATATAAACAATTGGCAGAGCTGAAAAATTTATATAAATAACTGGCAATAAATATTAGCAAAGGTTGCGAAATAGCCTCGGTTTTACAGGGCATTTGTGTATGGGGCATTATAATTCCGTTTCGCCGTCTCGGTTTCCAGAGGGCGGTCTGTAAGACTTAATTCGTTTTCGAACACATATGAGATGTTAAGGTATTATTACCCTCCGCAGGGATAACACAATTGCCAAATATGGTCAACACAAGAAAGCCTCCGGGGCGAGATTTTTGTGAGTTTTCGTGGGGGAATTTATTATACAATAATTTTTGCCACCCACGTATTAATTAGCTCAAACTAGAGCTTTATTCGTTTTGGAGAAAAAGAGACGCTTTCCCCATCCTGGATTCGAACCAGGGTCCCTCCGTTTAGCCCGGAGTGTCTTGGACCGCTAGACGAATGAGGACAGGAAACAACGCTCTCTTTCTCCGTATGTAAAGATGTTAAGGTATTATTACCCTCCGCAGGGATAACACAATTGCCAAATATGGTCAACACAAGAAAGCCTCCGGGGCGAGAATTTTGTGAGTTTTCGTGGGGGAAATTTATTATACTATAATTTTTGCCACCCACGTTTTAATTACAGCTCAAACTAGAGCTTGTGTAATTTTGGAGAAAAAGAGACGCTTTCCCCATCCTGGATTCGAACCAGGGTCCCTCCGTTTAGCCCGGAGTGTCTTGGACCGCTAGACGAATGAGGACAGGTAATAACGCTCTCTTTCTCCGTATGTAAAGGTGTTAAGGTATTATTACCCTCCGCAGGGATAACACAATTGCCAAATATGGTCAACACAAGATCGCCCTGGAAGCTTTCTTATTCCTCATTCGTCTAGCGGTCCAAGACACTCCGGGCTAAACGGAGGGACCCTGGTTCGAATCCAGGATGGGGAAAGCGTCTCTTTTTCTCCAAAACAAATAAGCTCTAGTTTGAGCTAATTAATACGTGGGTGGCAAAAATTATTGTATAACATATGAGATAATTCTTTTACCATTTACCCAAGACCAGGCTCCTTTTGCTTCGCTTCACTCCCTTAATTGCATTTTCTCTCTATATTTCATCAATACGCGAAATTCCTTTAACGTAAAGTTCGTTTTATTCCGTTCTTCGCATTTTTAAAATTTTCGTGCATTCTGTTTATATAACGTTAAAGAATATTAGCAAAATAATTTTTAATGAAATTTTTACAAATTCATTACCTTATCCGCTGCAGTGTACCAATCAGATTTCATTTAAACTTAATAAAATGTTTTTATATGATTAAGTATGTACACTCAGTTGCTAAAATACTAAAGACACCATACTAATATGGAGTTTGCCCTCTTTTAGCTTTGATCACAATAGATATTATTTTGGGCATGGCTTCAACAAGTTGATACCATGGCAGAGAAATCCTAGACCATGCTGACATAATGAAGGCTCTTAATTCATTCAGATTGGATGGTGGCGTTTCTAAGCTTCGAATAGATCTTTCCACTGCGTCTCACAAATGCTCAATGGAGTTGAGTTCACGTGACTGCACTGGCCATTGAAGCAATTGAAACTCAGAATCATGTTCCTCAATCCAATCCGAGACCAGTCCAACACGGTGACAGGGTGCATTGTCCTGCTGAAAATGATCATCTGTATCCGGGAATACTGTAGCAATAAACGGGAACACTTGGTAAGCACAATGTTCAAATAGATGCTGGTGTTTAGGGAGATTTCCAGCTTTCATAGCTTTTCTAGTAATGCTCCACATGTCCGGCTTTAGGGAGGACAGTTTATCTGTTTTGGTGAAAAAAAACCAGTGTCCTCCTTTGTGCCCAAACCCGACTTGCAATTGTCCGGATTTTAATCTCTACGAAGTAAATCTAAAAAATGTTGCACGAAAATTAATTTTCGTACTGACGTTACGTATGTAACAAAACTGGGCAACTTCTTGAAAAAGTTTTCCTACCATTCGACCTAAATTTTTTCAAGACTATTACACTACTGTTCAATAAACACATACCCATCTATTTAAAAAAACTTTCCCGCTCCACAATAACAGGTACACTGCTATTAACCCACGAACCTTTTCTTCAACATGTCGTATAACGGCAATTATGAGTGTGCTGGCGAAGAATTGTACAAATGGAATTAAAAAAATGCTCAGAGTTTGCTAATGAAGAAAATACTTGTATATGTTCTAAAATATGTAAGGTATTTCTGAAAAGCAAACCTTCCAAGAGCGGCGCAAGAGGATAAAAAATAATATTTTAGGCATGGAAATATACCTTTTTATTTAATTTCTGCACAGAATAACGTGTTGTTCTTGTATATTTAATGTAGAATAAAGTTTTGTTTTCGGATTTAAATCACTTTTACGGAATGATTTATGATAATATATAATATTTATTGTTAAGGATATTAATAAAGTTTAGTTTGTCTTTTTTATCTAATTAGTCAGCTTTTCGATAATTTAATTGTTCAACTCACAGAAGTTAAATAATAAGGAATAATATTAAATAACGGCCTTCATTTGATATTAAGATTAGTTTCTGAACATTCAGAAATTAATCTTTAGTGGTTTTATTCAGTGTCTTTAATATAGCAGCAGCATACTTTGCAATTTTTTCCAAAGAATTTTCTTAAAATAATTCTTTAATTTTTTCAGAGCACAGAATTTATTTATAGTGTAAAATAATCCCAATAACTCTCTTGCCATTTAAATTATGTGTTGATGTCTGTTAAAACTCAAAACCACGTACTGAAAATACTTTCCGATAGATGGCACTGGTATCTACTATGACCGTCCGGCCTTTATATTTTTCAATTGTGGCAGCCTTAGTTTTTAGGGACCAAGTGTTGCCCGCGAAAACATTCCTAAGGCCATTATTCCACCATTACCTGCTCTGACCATTTTCATCTTACCATAAGCATGGCGGAGGAAAAACTGAGACTCTCTCACTCTCTCTTGTTAGATCATGCAACCTTCTTCCACTCTATAAGTGTCTAATTTCGATGCTCCTGTGTTTCGATGCCCACAGAAAGTGCAATTTCCTGTTTTTCAATCATAGCAAAGGCACTATTAATGATCTCCTGCTGTGAAAACTAATCCGTAGGAAGTCTGTCTTGTTGGGCCTTTAAATATGCTTTACAGTGATACGCCTGCATTGTGTTGTTTCCCTTTGATATTTAAGACTCGTGCCAGTCTCCTGGTAACTCTTTCATCAAAAGCATTTAATAATCATAGTTCCGATTGCTTGAAGTTTCTTGACTCAACTACCAATTTTAAACACTCGAAATACTGTTGAACGAGAACTGCCGAGAATATTAGAAGTTTCAAAAACGTTTGAACCGTTCGTCCTTGCTCCCAGGATCATGCTTCGTTCAAAGTCCCTTAAAACTTTCGTCGCACCCATGTGCAGGCTAATTGTAATGATAACTACTACTCGTGATTCTAAATGTGCCTTTTCTATGCAACTCCTTATTATTGAGTACCCGTGAAATTACTTGTTATTACATACACCGTACGTCATTAACATATGTTAAAATTCGGATGAGGGGTGACTCACACGTTTTGGCCAGTGAGTGTATATTTCTGTCTTATATTTGAGAAGTTATTTTGATGCGGCATCCATTACTAGTTCTAACAAAAGCGAAAAAAAAATAACTGAAATAAATCCTAAGACGTTGAGTTATAACCCGATATATACCAAAGCATATACATACATACACCCTATAACAAAAAAAATCGACGCACCAAGAAGGAGTTGTCCGATTGCGATAAAAATTGGTGGATGTGAAGAACATACATAGAAAAAGAAACGATTAAAATTTCAGAACAATTGAATGATTTATTGCAGAGTTTGACCGTTACAAAGGGAGGAAGTCAATAAGGCGTTGGTCCACCTCTGGCCTGGATGCAAGCTGTCACCCGGCGTGGCATAGACTGATAAAGATCCCGGATGGTGTCCTGCGGAATTTCTTGCCAAATTGTCTCCAACTGTCGGGCTAAATCGTCAACATTCCGGGATGGTTGCAATCGCCTTCCCATAGCGTCCCAAATGTGCTCTATGGGAGAGAGATCAGGAGATCTAGCTTGCCAAGGAAGTGTTGGGCAAGCTTGAAGACAATTCATAGCAACACGTGCCGTGTGCGGCCGGGCATTGTCTTGTTGAAACGTAAGTCCAGGGTGTCGCAAAAGGAACGGTAACACAACCGGTCGTAGAATGTCGTCTACGTACCGCTGTGCTGTAAGTGTGCCAGAAATGACCACCAAAGGGGTCCGGCTATCAAAGGAGATGGCACCCCAGACCATAACGCCCTGTTGTGGGCATGTGTGGCGTGCGATAGTAAGGGCAGGATCCCCACGCTGCCCTGGACGTCTCCAGACACGTCTGCGGTTGTCGTCAGGACACAGTTGGAAACGGGACTCGTCACTAAAGACTATACGTCCCCAGTCAGCGCAGTTCCAAGTTGATCGAGCCCGGCACCACTGTAATCGGACTTGACGGTGTAAAGGCGTGAGAGGTAAGCGGCGTAACGGTCGGCGCGAGCGTAAATTCCGCTCTCTCAGTCATCTGCAGAGGGTCATGTTGGACACATGTGTGCGGGCCACACGTTGGATAGTTGATAACGACGAATCCGGTGCTGTGACAGCTGCTCTGACAATCGCTCTGTCTTCCCGTTCTGTTGTGGCCCTAGGTCGACCGCTGCCATCCCTACGCTGACATCTGCCGTTGTTGACCCACTCTTGCCAGCACCGTCCAATCGCCGCATCGCTTCGACCCACATGTCCAGCGATTCTTCGATTCGTCCAACCAGCCTCTTTCAATCCGATAGCACGACCTCTTTCAAACTCTGACATATGCTCGTAATGAGCACGAATCTTTCGGCGAGGCATTGTTACAGTCGACGTAAGATATCCGCAGTCAAAATGCAACAGAAATTTTGACCACATATTGAGAATCGCTCCTTATATACACCTGCTGAATGCGCAGTTCCGATGCGCTGGAGTTCCCGCTATTCATTCATTGGACACCAAATTTTAATCATTTGCATGTTCGGTCAAAATGTCTTTGCATACGAAATTTCATTACAATCGGACAACTCCTTCTTGGTGCATCGATTTTTTGTTATAATATTTATTTATTTATTTGACATATATATAGAGGGTATTTCACGAAGAACTCCCTAATTTTGAAATCAAAAATCTCGGAAACAGTGATCGATGGAAGAATGAAACTAGTGGTATGTTTATTGGGAATACCGTAAAAAACTGTTGAAGAAATTTAAAAAAATTAGTTACAAATGTTTCCGACGGATGGCGCTGTACACTGTAGTCGTAGTACGGAGTCCGAGAAATAGGCTATAAATAATGGTGACCCTGGTTTTTGCAATAACATCAAAATCAATTAAAAATGTGCACCTTGCACAGCACAGAAATTGCGCAAACGAAAAATGCAATTGGCAGTCGCCCTCTATAGTGGGTCAGCAGAAATGAACGCACATGCCTGGCAGATCACCTCTTTAAGTTCTTACAGTGCCCTTCAATGTGTCGCACAGAAAGAAGTCGCAGGGGATTTCTAATCACTATTACTACTATACTACTTTCTTAATAAATCTTATTTCACTGACACGGAGTCATCAACACTTCCCACTACGTATACAAGTGGTATATATATTACAGCTTAAATAAAGAGTTATTATTTGTTTCATTGCGGGATATTTCTATCTGAATGTTGTGTATTTGATTTATATTTTTCATATTTCTCAGAAAAGGCGTATTGCAGTAGATTAATGGTTTGTGATTGCATGTTCTTATATAACTGATATTAAAACAAGTTAAGTATATGTAACGGAGTAGCCTTTTTTCTATTCAAAAAATTTATTCACTAGTCATTTTATTCCATTGCTTTCCATTTTCCGATTATTAGTAAATTATATTATTGTTAGTGCTGGCATTGATAAATGTAACAAATATTTTAGACTGATTTCTCAAGTATTTCTGTTTTAATTTCATTTTTATTATCTTACTTTAATATCTTCATATAGTAACACCATATACTTAAATATCGTAATCGACTATTTTTAAGCTATTATTTAATTATGGTGGTTAGTAAAAGCTTTCACTTTTCCAATAAATTAGGTAATACAGAAAAACATTATATCCATTGAAACATGATTTTTAAGGACGTAGAATTAGGCCATGGGGATTAGAGGCTACAGTATTACGTAGGAGTCTCCTTTTTTCCATAGACATGTATGCTGAACAAAAATCAATTTGCAAACTTATTCAGCCAGCTGTGGAAGCGTTAGAATTGATATCTGCTGTGTCTGAAGTACATTTGGTGGAGAACTTCGCCATTTTTACTTCGAAATTGAATGGAAAAGAAAAATGTAAAATGTAATTCAATTTCTAGAAGATGAAAGCGTGCCATAATTTTTCTTTGAGAAATGATAACTCAATTCTTTAGAAACGAATTCTAAATGAGAATTGGGAGCAAAAGAAAATATGAAAACGGTTGAACTGACATAGGTTTGGTAATGCAAATTTGTAAAATTATAGTTTTAATAAAAACGAAATTCAAAGGTTGAATATATTCAAGAATAAAGGGAGTTTATATATTCTTTCCGCTATTTTAGTTTCGAGAGCCAAAAAAATTTCGACGTGTTTCTTTAATATCTTATCTCATATATTTAAAAAGCCATAGATACATGAAGCATAATAATGGCCGTAAGTTAGCAATTGTTCCTCAGTTGGCCGAAATAGTACACACGTATATGCGTAATTTTTCAGTTTAAACGTAACATTTTTTGCGACAGAAATTAAGATTATCATTAAATCCGTTTAGAACGAAGAAATTTCAGCTAGTTGCAAAAATTCATTAAATTCATTTAAAATAGAAAATATTCCTCAAAAGTTATAGGTGAGGTTCAGATTGTAGTTACAATTTTTTTAGCAACTGTATGCTAAATATGTAATAAAGATTCCAAAATTTTTTCAAATCTGAGAAACAAAAGAACAATATCTATTTAATGTTACACTTACGTATCTTGAAAAATTAATTAGTAATTATATTTTGCATTTTTGTAAACCTTTATAATTCATTCTTTACTTAAAAAAATAAAGCATTTCATTATGTCATTTAATTTTAAAAATAACAATTTTTAAACTCATTAAAAAATTCCGTGTTTTTTGTTAATACAAAGTAGTGAGCCTCCAAATCGTTTCAACTTCAATTGCGAAACTTCCATTGTGTGTTGCATTTATTGACTATGAGAAGGCCTTTGACTCTATTAAAACATCAGCAGTCATCAACTCTTTAAGATCAACAGACATTGAGGATGTGTACATTGACATGGTGAAACGTGTGTATAAAAATGCAAGTGCAAAATTTCGGTTACATAAAGATACCAAAACTATCAAACTTGGTAAAGGTGTGAGGCAGGGAGATACCATTTCTCCAAAACTTTTTACTTCTGCTTTACAGATGATTTTTCAGCTGATGAATAGAAATAACACGGGAATAAAAATAAATGGTGAATATTTAAATCATCTGCGGTTTGCTGATGACATCGTTATTTTTTCAATGGACCCATTAGAACTCCAGGATATGGTACAGGAGCTTGCTTGCATCTAGAAGTAGAGAAGTTAGACTCAACATGAATCTACAAAAGACTAAAAGCATATTCAATAATTTTCGTAGAGAAAGAAAGAATATAGGTTGACCACATTGAGCTGGACATTGCAGATTCATATATTTACCTTGGCAGACTTATTTCAATAGAAGGAAATATTATTAAAGAATTCAGCGGACATATTAAACTTGGCTG
>QLNU02015360.1:30668305-30684304 GCA_006491805.2 Dysdera silvatica
AGACACATACTGTTTCCAGGACTCCCTTTTTGCTTCCCATCGGATGTGTCTACATTTTGCTCTTGCTTTTTTGAACTCAATAAAATTATCGTTTGTTGAGTACCATCTAAATCTATTCCAAGCCTTTTTTTGTTCTTTATAAGCAACGCTACAATCAGAGTTCCACCATGGTTTTGGAAATTTGGGGTACTTTGTTGATGTTTTAGGTATTGCTTGATGGGCTGCTTGCATTATTGTCTGTGTAACAGATAATGTGGCTTCATTGATATTTCCTTTCAAGACCAAATTTTCTGTAAGTATGGCATTTATACAGAAACTGTCCCAGTCTGCTCTTTCAATTTTCCATCTTGGAAGTCTAGTGGTGGTACATGGAGAGTTCTGATTATCGATCAAGATGATTGAGAAGTGATCACTACCGAAAGGGTTATCCAAAACATTAAAAGAAAAATTTGGCATGATATTAGGTGAACAAATGGAGAGGTCAATCACTGAAAAGCCGCATGATGCAGGATGGCAGTATGTGTAAGAGCCATTGTTAAGACATGCCAAACTGTGACGGATTAAAAGGTTTTCTATTATTCTGCCACGAGAATTTGTATTATTACATCCCCAAAGCTGATTATGGTTATTGAAATCACCCAAGAGGAGGAATGGAGGTGGAAGTTGTGTAATCAAAAGAGAGAGCTGGTTAAAATTAATGGATTCGTTTGGTGGCAAATATATTGAGCAGATGGTAAGGGATGCATGAGTATACATGCGAATTGCAGTAGCTTGTAGTGTTGTGTTGAGTTGGAGAGCAGAAGCAGGAATACTATTGGGGACTATGAGGGCAACCCCTCCACAAGCCCTGTCACCAACTTCATTATCTTTACGGAATATAACATGGTTCCGAAGTGTGGGATCACGGTTAGGAGTTAAGAAGGTTTCTTGGAGAGCAACACAGATAGGTGAGTAAGTGTTAATAAGGTGTTTAATATCATCAATGTTAACTTGGAAACCGCGGCAATTCCATTGGAGAATGGAAGAACGCGCCATTAAGGGAAGTGGATAGGACTCTTGGTCCTATTAATTTGTGTGTCTTCATTGTGAATACCAGAGGTATCTATCCCATCTTCCTGGAGACAGGAGAAGGCATTAGAAATTTCAATATCAGATGCATAATCAGTGATGTCATTTTCGGCTTCTTTAATTTTTTTGCTTTTCTGTTTGGACTCTTTTAAAAAGTCCTTGGCTGAAAGGTGTTTGAAGTTTGGTGCCGATCGGAAGTTGGCCAACCTAATTTGTTTTTTTGAAGAACTTTGGGTTTTTAAATTTATTTTCATCTTTGGTTTGCTGAGTCTATTTGCTTCCGAGGAAGTACGTTTTATGAAGTTGGTTTTTATTGGTGTGCTGGTTTGAACAGAGTTAGCTGTACAACTACTATTTTGAGGGAGTGTCTGGACTGCAACACTCACCATTGAGGGTTGTTTATTTGTTTGGACAGCTGCTGCAAAATTAAGGCTATTGGGGGGTTTGTTAATGTTTAACTGATTTTTAGCTTCAGTATAGCTGATATTATTAGTGACCTTAATTTCAAGAATGCGTTTCTCCTCTTTCCATTTAGGGCACGATTTTGCATTTGATGGATACTCACCCTTACAATTTGTGCATTTAGGAGAAGTGTTTGAGCAGTTGTTGTCATCGTGGTCGTGGGTTCCACATTTAGCACAAGTTAGTTTACCTCGGCAAGAGATCTTGGAATGGCCAAATTTTTGACAGTTAAAGCATCTAGTTGGGTTAGGGATGTATTCACGGACTTTACAGATCAGGTAACCTGCTTTGATGGTGCTAGTGATTTTAGGTCTATTGAAAGAAAGAATTACATGTTTTGTTTTGATGATATTGCCATCCTTTTTTATTGTAATGTGCCTTGCGGCGGTGATTCCCTGGTCTGCAAGTTCGTTCATAAAGTCTTGCTCGTCGACATCAATCAAATCCGTCTCTGATATTACACCACGAGAGCTATTTAAAGTTTTATGGGGACTGATTTGTACCGGAATAGAAAGAAAATTTGTGCATTGTAGAAGAGAAGAGGATTGATTTGGTGTGGCCGTTTCTATAAGCAGGTCGCGTGATTTCAAACGTTTTATATTTTTAAACATTCCAGCAACGCTTTTAACGGTTTTATCGATAACGAACGGTGACAGGTTTTTGAATCGTTCATCATTAGATGAAACAATTAAGAATGATGGTTAAACGGTTGTCAGACTAGGTGTATCAAAATGTGCTCTTTTGGTCATTGGTTCGACATTCGGTGAAGAAGTTTGTTTTTTTGATTTATCCATAGAGAATTAGAATAAGATTCAGGCCCCACCGGCCCCACCCACCACGGAGCCCTACAAGGGGACATTGCAATAATGCCAGAGCTAACCAGGACCTATACCCTTTCGGTTATCCCCTAAGCCGTGAGGTACGAGTGGTCAGAGGAGCAAAATCGATCTCAAGAAAAAAGGAACTATAATCTTGGATCATTCGACTGACGTTTCAACTGAGACAGAGTAGTAGTAGGACCAGTAAAAGGAAAACCAATAGAAAAGAAAAAAGTAAGAGTAAAGTAAATCAAATCAAATGAGGCATGTCACAGTAACAGTGTGTTAGAAGAAAAACAAAAAAAACGAAGGAAGATAAGAAAGAACGTAACAGATTTTGAGGTCTCTAATGCTCCTAACACCAGTAGCACTCGCGACCAGCTGATTGGTCGATACCGGGGACAGGCCGACCTCCCGTTTACCAGGAGCAGGGGCCAAAGTAGCGTGTTGGGGACAGTACCTCGCCCCTCAGCCACCAAGATCCCCCTTTGCTTGGACAAGGGTCTCCACGCACGGCAAATACGTGGGTGCTACACCAAAAGGGAGCACATAAGTTTCCCTCAGTAAACCATCATCGGGAACCCTCTTGGTTCAAAACAAGAAGTTTAGTTTGAAAAATAAAATTCTCGAGACTCGCAACACCGATTAAAGAAGTTTGCCTAAGGAGTGTTTCAATTTTTGCTACGAAGGGCAGGGCAGGCTATACGGGAGAGAGGGTGCATTGCACAAGGGCCTCCAGCGGTCAAGGGGGGGGGCCGGTACTTAAAGGAACAAACCCTCCGCCCGATATACGTTAGCAAAAGTCCATAGACGGACGCCTTACCAACTGCGCTACTGATTCCCCACCTCCCACCTTTGCGGCAGTTTAAAATTACTTTGAGCTCTTTTATATAAATCGCCCCCAAACTCTGGTTTTCGTACTGGATCCACCAATGCCCTACACTTTTCAGTTGTAAACTTTTATGCTCCGAAGATTCTTTTATTTTCGTTCATGTTTTACCGTCGAAGAAATCAAAAGTCTGTCCTGCAGGTAAATAATAAATAGCTTGATAATAAAAGTTAGTATCGAAAAATTACCCTTGATGCAGTAGCGTACGCAGAAAATTTCTAAGGATGGTTTGGTTCGAATAAGAGAGTTTACCTCTACATCACATAGCTTGGGTACTATAGACCTATTGTTAATTTTCTTCTAATTGCGAGGGGGTTAATGTCCACATCACCCACCCCATACCGTACGCCTTGATCGATTCTGAGTTACGACTATGGGCGCCGGCATGGGGCTGGGGGTGCAGCGCAGGGCTTAGATTTCCATTTAATATGGAAAAATTTTAATATGGAGAAAGTCAACGGTTCGTGTTCGGTTCGTAAATAGATTGCTTACTTCTCGCCAAAAATTGGTGAAGGCAAAATTTATAACAATAGATTCAAGAGGAGAAGGCAAATTTTAAATACTATTTTCATTGGCACGTTGTTAACTTCTACCTTCCAGAGATGCACAGCTAATAAGATACCAATTTCTTGATAATACAGCCCAGATGCAGTGTATTGGACGATTAAGCGCGTCATGTGAGTAACTTTTCTTCATCAAGACATGATTCGTTATTTGTTTATAATCATAACTCTATGGATATTTATTCCCAACACCACATCCAGGGGTTCATTATGGTCCACTTTGCACAAGGATGACGGCCATATACTTTTGATCTGGCATTTTCGGAACACCCTGTACTATACATTATTACAGAATATAACGAAGTAATAAATAATATATGAAATAATTATCCAAACCGGATAATTTTGTTTTTCATAAGAGACCATTCAGAAACATTAACATATTAACAGGTTTCAAATGGTTTCTTAAAAACATTGGTGAATAGATTTCAATTTTAATAATAGTTTTTGCATAATTTACTTGCATGAAAACTTAGTTTTTTTCTAAGATGACATTTTCGGAATTATTTAGATTGGATAAATAAACAACCAAATGTACACAATGAGTGTGAACGCAAAAACTTTATGCTGCATCCTTTATTTAATAATTTGAAAAACGATAAATTTGAAATGAATTAAACTAATAAAAATTCCCGTACAATCTTTACTTTTTTTATAAAGATAATAAAAAACCACTTGCAAATTCAAACATATAACGGCATGTTTAAAGCAAAAAAAAAAACAACCATTTTTTGTGTAGAATTTTTTAGATGAATACTGATATTTTATTATCATTGGATGCTGTCCAAAGGGGTTTTAACAAAGAGTAAAAAGCTGGAAGATCATCACACAAAACCTTTTTAAAAACAACCATTTATGTTGTAAAAATAGAGAAACGAAAGGAACAAAGTTTCTAATAAAAAAATATTCACTCTCAATTCTTTTTTATGTCATTACACCCGGGCTAATCGAATACATATTATAAATTAAGAGATTAAATTATTATTTCATTTTAATCTATAACGCTGTAGAAAAAGTGGGAATTATTATTGAACAAACTTATAAAATTCATTTTTGAGATATAATTATGTTTTGAATAAAAAGTTATTTAAAATTAAATATAACAAAAATGTCCATTTCGCGTAAAGAAGGAGCAGTTATGAATATAGAAATTATTTAAGAAGTAATAAATATGTGTTGCCTACACAAAACTATCACTATTGGTAAAATACCATTTGGCAATCCACTTTTTTTAAACTCACAACCGAACTATACATGATGTTCAAAGAACACCTCTCCAACTTACAATATTTTCGTAATTCTTACGCCATGCCGAGCAAATTTGAAAATAGTTACCGTAGTCTAAAATCAATGTATAATAAGATGTTTCAGATAATACATTGCGCTCTTTTGTCCTATAGTTGTAGAGAGCATCTCTGAAATAGCCAATGGAAAAAGAAGGCCATTCGACTTCGAAACTAAAGGCTGAACTTTTCTTTCATCAGCTGTCTAAAGTTTACATCAATTTGGAAATTCAATAATTTGCTTTAAAGAAAGCAACCCCATCTTTTCCATGTGTATGACACAATAAAACCACTAAATTTTTGTTAAAGTCAAACACGACGTATTCTGTAAAAACGACAACTTTAAATTGCTTTTCAGAAAAATATATTCACAACATATAAAAGCGTGATTATTATTTGAAAGTTGAGTATCAATATTAGAATGCTATCGATTTCGCTTGTTATACAAAGGACGCCTAATTTTACTTAAGTAGCTTTCTGCTTTGGCGCCGTTTAAGGTTCTTTAAAAGTTTGATTCCAACATTTTAATAAATGTAATAAGTTATCAAATGAAAAAGTGAAATAAAATTAAATAAAACACGAGATATTTTTAAAATAAAAAATATCAGTGTGGTTTACTTATTGATTTATGGCTACTGACGAAAATGAATTGTTAATGGCGCTAATTAAGCTTAGAGGATAAAAATTCTAGGTGCATTGAAATAGAAATTGTTTTATTTAAGATTTAAAAGTAACATATGGGGGAGATCCGTAGAATTTGTTTTTGTGTTTGCTTGAAAAAACGAACATTTTTTTAAAAATAAATAAAAATATTGCGTGTTATGAATAGAAATTTCTTGTGAATAGGTAGCTTATATTCGGTTTGATTTTGTTTTTAATGATGCGACAATTCTTAAATATATTTTAATCTGAGTGTATTTAAACATGATTTGCTGGTCGTATTCGAAAGGTGAATTGGCAATTTACCAACTATGATGTACTAAATAAGTGTAAACACGCTTGTTTGCTTCCGAAAATTATAATTTTCGATTCTTTTCGAAATCTTTTTATAAAATTAAAAAAATTAATGATTATTGAATTATTGAATTATGATTATTGAATGAAATTAAGATTAATGTTGGAAAAGGTTATAAAAACATCTTTACTAAGATTTTTCCCAGGTTTTGTACAAGGATATTAAGTTTAGTAGCTATATATATATATTGCAATGAATATAGGGTAGTATTTAAAATATTCTGTTCATGAAATCTAAATATGTTTCAGCATTGTCTTTCAGCCTACAAATATGTATATATGTTTTTATTGAAATTAAATGAACATCCAGCACATGCACAGGTAAGAAAATGATAAAAAATATTCAAGGCCTTAGGATCCATCAACAGCTAGGAAATGCACATTGGATGTTCAAATTAATAGTTGGCGACCCCACCCCCATTCCAACCCAGGTGGCGATGCAAAAGTAATAAAGTTGAATAATCCGCCAAAAAGACAAAAGGAACAGTCAGACAAAGACAAAGATTCCAGACAAGGCGTTAAACGTGTAAAGCAGCTCAAAACATTGTATCCCTGGTTAGTGATGGAAATTAACAAATCGAAAACAGCTTTGGAAGGATATTGCGCGCTGTGTAGAGTGGATTTCAAGGAAAAGGTTTTGCTTAAGGGATCAAATAGGACCTTTATTTCAGTTCCATTTTGTAACTGGAAGAAAAAATTTGGATAAACCTTTAAAGGGAATAGGCTACTCCAACACGAACAATCCGAAACCCACACGAGGTTATTTGAAAAAAAGGCACAAGCAAAACATTGGGAATTAACTGGAAAAGTTGCAACCCAGCTATACCACCAAGACAATAGCCAACGTTGTCAAAATATGTTAGTGTTATCTGATTACATGAAAGGGGTATACTGGCTTGTTAAAAATGAAATTCCACATTCAAGAAATTTCACCTTTCTGATATCATTGTGTTCTGAGTTGGATCATAGTAACACTTTGAAAACATGGCCTGCGGAACGTCCAGAAAATGCGCCATATTCTAGCATGGCAAGAGTTTATGAGTTTATACCCGTTATAAAAGAATACATAGACACGAAACTCATTTAACATATTTGGAAATCATCACTTCTACGACTTTCTGGAGACTAAGCTACAGATCAAAGAAGGGTTAATTTCTTCAACGATTATACGGTATATAACAGTGGATGGAGAGCCAAGGGAGGCTGCTTTCAGTGTGCAAGAACTTCACTTAACAAATGCAACTACCCTATGTCAGACAATTGTGGATGAATTTATCCGTAAAGGAATTGATGGCCATGAAATAATATGGCGTGCATTTGATGGCGCCTGTAAAATCAGTGGTCAGCATGCTGGAGTAACAGCATTACTGAAAAAAATTGTGTCGCCATTTGCCATATATGTACATTACAGAAACCATATGTGCCGCTTAGCAGCGTGTGTCGCATCCGATAAGTCTCCCCAAATAAAGAGACTGATAAATGCCATCAATAGCCTTTGGAAGTTTTTTGCTCAAAATCCTAAGAGGAACGACGAATTTCATCAGGTATAAAATGTCCTTGAAAAAGAAGAGTTGGAACTTGTTATGGCAGGTGAGACATGTTGGACAACTCAGTATCATGCCGTTACAGTTGTACTGAAGAATTTCAAGGCAGTGCTAACCAGATTGCAAGATATTTTCCGAGAAGGAGGAAATATGTTCAGCGAAGCTGGGGGATTACTATTGACATTCCAGGAAAAGGAAACGATTGTTTTTCTACATGTTGTATATCAATTATATTGTTTTAAAATGAGGTTGTAATATCATGCCACGATAATGCCAGACCTCCGAAGTTATCTAGAGGGAACTAAGGAAAGTTTGAAAGCAGTTATTGCCTCAAATGAGCAGTATTCAATGGCAGCGGAAGAGGTGATACAAACTTGAAAAGAAAGTGGCATTACAATAATTAATGAAGAGACTTAAAAGTATATAAACTTCACAACAGCATTTTTGTACCGTATGTGAAACATGTATTTTCCAACTTGGATGCGAGATTCTCTGGCCCAGTGCAAAAAAGGTGTGAGGCAAGTTCAGTGTTTGATTCATAATTCTACCCAGAGGAACATAGCAGAGAGCATGGAATCCAAAAGATGTCAGAAATCTCTGACACACTTAAATTCCTAGGAGTTGAAAAATAGTATCAGGAATGATGAAGGAATGGGAGATGAAGGAATGTCCAATGTATTTTAGATACCTATGTGCCATACAGAAGAAGGACAGTAAACTGATCGCTAATATTGTGTTCCAAAATGTAGCAGCATACCATGAAAATGCTATAGTTAAGAATGCACCATATCCAAACCTTGCGCTTGTTGCAAGGATTGTACTGACATGCTTATTATCTACTGCTCATGTGGAGCGAGTTTTTTCATTTCTTGCTCCAGCATGCAATCGTCTTCGTCAACGGTTTGGTGTAGATAATATCTCTCACAGTATAAGTATTTCTATGGAAAGATCGGAAACTCTCAGTGATGAAATAGTGTCCGAAATGGTATCTTCATGATAACTTAAAGAAACTCCATCGCTGGATTCGCATTCCAGAACGAGGAACCCTAAAAGAAGACTAAAGTACTATCCTTGCTCCGCCACTCCCTCAGTTTTTAAATCCCCTAAACTAGATCTCTAGATCTCACTCTGGTTACAAGGTATATATTATCACTACAATAAGCGGACAGGTGATTAAGAAATAATAAAATTGGGAATTAATTAATTTGATCTCATTTTATTTTATTCGCTTTAAAGTAACACTCTAACAACAACTACCTTTAGAAATAAGATAAAAGTATCGTAGAAGAAATTTACATAAAAAAGGTTAAGCACCGGCAAAATAGAAAATAAATAAGATCATCCAAGCTTTTGGACTCGTCAGCAGCAGTCCTTCATCACAATAAACTTTCGATTGCTTGAGTGACCTTCGTTATTTACTATTTCACCAGTGTTTGATCTTTTGTATATAAATAAATACCCCCGTTGGCAAAAACTCTGTTGATTTAGACCCTTAATATCAGTAGTATATAAATATCCAAAATTTACGTAATTTGCAAGAAAATAAACAGAATATATACTTCAAAAACCATTGCCGTTCATTTGTAAGTTGAAATAAACGGAAGGGAATAAATAAAAGCCCAATTAATACCCTAATACTATTTTTGAAGATAAAAAGTTGATAAAAAACCAAAGAACAAGTAATGTGTGAGACATCGTGATTTTTAGGGTATCTGTCGAGCTTTCATCTACAAGATAAACAAATGTAAGTTACGATGTACCATTTCCAGAAAAAAGAAATCACAAAATAAAAAGTGCAGTCGATAGCCGCCTGGTACCAACGAGAGACAAAACTGGAATTGCTCTACTCGGAGCATTTTTATTTTCTCTTTCAATTGCGAACGTACTACTGTAAGGGAGTTTGCTTCGGCTCTCATTATTTTCGTATATTTCACTTTTGCTTCCACCCTGCGGGTATATACTTCCTTAGATTGAGAATAACTTCGGTAAATGATTGACTAGGATGCTAGTATTTCCTTATACGAGAAGCAGTGCAGGAAAGCTGGTAAGTGGAAGGAGAGGAAGAGTGAATGGTAGTACTGATAAAAAAAGAGAAAATGCGAAGGCTTACGGCATAAAGTGGTCTAGATCGCGATCGTAGCGCGAATTAATTTTACGTGTTGGTGAAAACATGGTAATCAAATAAAATTCTTTGTCAATTTTTATTGATAAAATGAAATGTAATAATTTTTTCGCATATTTTAATTATATTTAGCAATTACATTTTCAAATAATCGAAAGCTTACCGTTAAAATAACATTTTTATTTGCTTATTTGATTTCACTGTGGTTTACATGTGTATCTCATTTCACATATAATTATCAATATGTGCATCATATCCATGTGTACACCTCACATGTATATCATACATCACCAACTTTTTGTAATTATGCTGATATTTTATACCACTTATAAAGCATATATTGATTTTTTAATTTTTATATACATCTACAATTTGCAATATATGTTTCATAATATACACTGCATTACAATATATATTTGCAGTTGCGACATTTACAAAAATACATTAATTTTATATGAACTTTATAATTTTTTGTGCACAATTTTATTCACGGTGCTGAGCATTATGAAACATTTAACACTAAATATCAAATTAACCAAAAAATAAATTGGAAAAACAGTAATTGATATCTATATATCTATTCGCTTTATGAAAAAGAGGAATCATTCTCTATATTCTAGGGAGATTTCAGCAAATATACAGTTTCAGCGTGCAGCTTTAACTTATTTTTGTGACATTTATCTTGAAAGGATAAATATGATATAAGTGGATCTGATGAAAGTAAAAAATACTTCCATAAATCTTTGTTTGTATGCTCAGCCGAATCTTTTCTTCTGCTATGCTCTCTGATGAATTTAAAATCCTTATTCTTCGCTTGTTGACCCTCCTCACTGAACTGTTCTATTGGAAAAATTATTTCGTTACCATGTATTGGCAACTTGTGGACAATAGGTGGCATGTAAAAGCATGGATAATTTGTTAAAAATAATTTTGCAGTTTCTATGGCGTCATTTTTAAATTTCCCACAACCCACTTCGTATCCACAAGAAATTATTTGTAGGATAATATAGTATCTTTTTTTGAGTTCCTCATCGACTCCAGTTATTTTTGCAGATTTCTTTGTGTTTCGGAAAAATACTTGAGCCGTGTTTCCTACGCTGGTCGATCCATACCCAGGTTTCAGCTGGTTAGCCAATATTCCAAGTTCCTGTCTAAACTCTGAAATAATGTGTTTTTCTCTCATCAGTTTTCTTCTATTTTCACTCTTTGCTTGCCCACTCTTTATTTCTAATTTATAGCCCAGTGTAGACAACATTCAAAGAATTGAATCCATGTGTGAAGGAATGATAAACCAAAACTATAGTCTTCTATTTTCGGCAATTTTTTCCACGTTTTCGAAGTCGTTTATTTCTGTTCTTTTTGGTTTACGTATGTAAAAAATTTGAGTTGACTTTTTATCTGTTAAGTTGTGACAAAATTTGCCATCCACTATTGATAAAGTAAGTTTGAAACTAATAATATATTTCTCCTTATAAATGAAGTCATTTAATTTGGCAATTTGTGCCTGAATACCTTCTGGTTTTTGGAGTTAGAGCACTGATCGCTTTGAAGAAATAAACATTACTGCCCTACAAAACCTAGAAGACGTTATTGGATTTTGCCACACAATTTTCATCTCATCCTCACCGTCATGTAATTGTAAAGGGAAAAGTGAAATAATCAATACAGACGAATTACTTCTTTCGGCATTTGTAAGTTGTCAATAATTGCTCTGTTCTGAAAGTTAGCTCACATATAGACCCCATTTGTATACAAGAGTCAGTTGGGTGCTAGAGAGCGAATTTAAACCCTCTTCCTGTAGTTGACATGAAGGTCTTGCTATCAAATTTAGAAGATCTTGGAGTATGATTTCAGCTTTTATTTCAATTGTACTTTGATCTGGATAATAATCACGCTTCGCCGGCAATATTTTATTCTACGAGGGATTGATATTTCCGTTACAACTTTTCTCAGCCAGTCCATGTGCCAAATATGTCCACTTACTTGATTTCGTATTAACAATCAACGATAATGCTCCTTCTGGTGTTCGATGTGTCTGTGTTTGTTCTTCTGACTCCACCAATTTATATGCTTTTCGATATTTCTTAACATATTTCGGGGAGTTTAAGTAAGTAATTTGGTGAATAATTGTAGCTGAAACACGTTTTCCAGCTTATCTTAACTCATCTGCGTCGCAAAAGCAAGTTCTTGTATATTAGAAGTGGGTACCAAATTTTGCACTTTCTTCTGTTTGGATCTGGTGCCACACAATCTTCAAATTTTTATGTGGCCTCACGGATCTTAATGGTCCGGGGATTTTGCACTTTACTCTCTTTTTTCGGAAAACTTTATTTACTCTAACCATATCTTATTATTACAATGAAATCGAGTTTTGTGCCTGTAACTCGTGTTCCAGCATAATTTTTTGATAAATTTTAAAAATATTTCGTGCATATTCTGCTAATTTATATTTTTATTACTGATAAGATACTTTTCCAATTCATTGCAACGATCATTTCTTTCCAAATGTTCCAATTTCAACCATTTATTGAAATGCGTCTAATGGGTGAATAATTGAAGATACGGGCACTGAAAAAATAAATAATAATCAGGATAGCGCGTACGAGCACTTAATTTTACTCTTAGCTTGAAATATACATTACAAGTTACTCAAAAAAGTAGTTCCAACACCTGCATATACCTGTCTTTTTTTAATTCTTTGAAATATTTCACATCATGGTAAAAAATACAGTCATTTAAAATTGAAGTCTTTAGCTCAAAATCATAAGTTGAAATATTTAAAAAAAAGGCTAACCTTACCTTAGCTAATATCGGCCATTGTGATTATAGCAAAATTAACTCATGGAACATAGAATAGGTATTGATTTAACGGGCAACAACAGCGACTAATCATAGCGCGTTCTCTGTACATATTTAAACAGTGTATTTGAAGTGTTGCCACATTGCAATGATACCATCGTTTCCTGAATTTTCGATTGGTTTCTTAAAGTTCACATATTACACTCTCTGAAGTATGACTAAATTAAAGTGGAAATATGAAAGTTGATTTTTTTACTTAATTCACGATACGAACCCGATCTAGACCATTGTGCGGCAGAGCGAAATGCAAAGTATGAATCCGTTGAAAGCGGAAAAATGGTTCGAAATGCACTATTCCTTTGGGATGCGTACGCCAACAGCAATATTGTATCTAATATATCATACGAAGCCCATTGCAAAAGTTTCGATTTTGCTAAAACTAAATTTGGGGAAAGTCTGACATAGATTTAATTCTCGCTGTAGTGTTGTTCTGTTTTCTAACTTAGATTTAGAACGTTTGCTATTTCTGCTTCTTAACTACTCCAGTTTCCCTGCTGAATTCTTTTTTAGAATTCAAAGTGGGTTGTGCTGGGTATGGATTTAATATTTTGTCTCATTTACAGAAATTTCTCTTTAGGTAAATTGGACAAAATTTGCAGATTTGGCTTTCCTGAAACAGATAATTTACGATGCCATGTTTATAAAGTAGTGATTAAGGAATATGAAACAAAAGTAGCGCATTATGAATAAGATTTATTTCCTTTTGTGGTACGTGCAGAACAGATAATTAAGGAACCAAACTGTTTTAAACTGAAATTACAGAAGAAACTATAATTATAATATAAAATAAATTAAATAACCGTTATCTTGACAACATGAGAAGTGCTTCCTGAGACGCTATGAAACTTTTGTCACATGTTTGTTATTTCCATACCATCATGTTTTTTTTTAAATTCTTGAACATGCCATTTTTGATATTTCTCCCTCTTCGTTTGCCCTCTTTACTTTATAAATATATTAACTTTCTATCTTCATATGATGCCATTCCTCGTGAGTGTTATTCACCTATTGTGTTCCTGCCAGCAAGAGATACTATGAAATTATTATGCATAAAAATAATATTTACCACCAATAGCGGACATTGCTACACATGCGAATAACACTTGAGGAATGGCAACACGTCCTGGATTTACATACAGTATATCCATTCCACTGGATCCACATTGATTTTTTGGCAAAAAATAGCCATTTTCTCTTTAAAACGCGCTGCATTGCGTCAATAAATTCAAATATATGCTCAGAAAACGTTGTTTTTCACTACTTGGCTGTATTGTGTAATGCCGTGTTAAACATTTAGGTCCAAATTTCCATATGCTGCTGTTTTCTTTGGCTTTTTCCATTATTTTCCCAATGACTCATCTTACAGATTATAGAAAACCTTGTTTCATGGCCATTTTATTTCACTGGAAACAATATTACCGTGCAAGAATAGAATAGAATATAAAGAAATAGTCTTTTCTGTATCTAATTCATTCGAATTATTCGGAATGGAACCAAACGAAGAACCGAATTCATTAAGTAAAAGGCTCCTTATAAAAGAACGTGGGGAGGAAATTTAAGGAGATTTTATTTTCTTTGGGAAACCATAGTTTTGTTTCATTTAAGCAGCAAGGTAAAACATGGAAAATCGTTTAAAGAAAAGAGGAAAGTTGCAACAGTAATGCTAACCATAAATCAGGAGGAAAACTGCCTCAAAAATGAAAACCCCGCCATTTTCCCCGTTACTATCAACTAGTAGAATCGAGAACATTTTCATTTGCCTTTCGCGTAGACGGCGATAAATTGATCTTTACGGATGCTACAAATAGAGACGAGATAGTTCTAGGACAGCAGATTTTATGCTGATGCGATTTTCTTCAAACTACATACTTTCGACGAAACATTAATAGTATGATATAAATGGAGATAAATCGACAACGTTCCTTTATCTTATGTTCTTTCTACCTTTTTCTGACCTTCTTAGAGGCAATTCATTTAAAGGGGTACAACATTATGCTTACCTGAGGAATTTTAAGGACGCTCGTTGTGTTACATTTTGGGGAATTTTAAATATTATAGTATCAGTGGAAGTAAACCGTCAAAGTTCCTTTATTTTACGTCCTTTGTGTCTTTTTTTTTCTGATAAAATTTCAGAGGTAATTCGTTTAAAGGGATGCTATTCTATGCTTACTTGATAAATTTTAATTATTCTTGCCATGGCATATACTTGTCATTTTAGCTGTTGAGGTGTTTAAAAGTATTTTTGTCATCGGTAAAAGTTTTATAGGTGTAATTCCAATGCACGTTTTTAATTTTTGTAACTTTTGGGCAGATAGATTTTTTACGTTTCTAATAATTTGATGGCCATTATTTAAAGGAAATTCCCTCAATGAAGGAGGTAGTGGATGGAATAAACCAAACTAATTTTTATATTCGCCATAGAACATTTTATTCGTCTATTTTCATATGTCCCTGTTTTTCATGGTGTAAATTTTTGTCATATTACCCAGATTATTATTAAAAATTTCTTTTCGCTGCATGCAGACTTGTAACGTTATAGCATTTATATAAACTCATTAATAGGTATGAAGTGAATTATTTTGCCAGGGTTAAAATGAAATCAGGCCTACTTTATTTGTAATAAAAGGCTTCAGATATATCAGTGACAATACGCTAAAATCTCAATTTACTTGTTTACTTTTTTATTTCTACCTCTATACGGAAGATAGTGTACAAGTGACAACTTCGGTTCTTGAATTTTGTTGTATTTATGTCAATAAATTATTGGAGGAAAATTGTCCGAAGGGACGCAGTGACTATTATTTTCTTAAAGACGACAGCATCGTCTCCCTCTGGGGGATCTGTTCTTTATTTGGAAAGACCCGATCTTCTCTTACAGTATCATTTTTCGTGGACGTGAGATTTTTACTACTCCTATTCGGATTTTTTCGCCGTTGATGCGTGCTGAGACGAAGACAGGTCAAAAGTTGCGAAGCGAAGTGTGAGCGAGGAAGGCTAACACGTCGATCATATGAGTAATGAAGCGAATGCCGCTTTGGCGGAATTCTTAAGATAAATGTTACAACCACGAGCAACAAAGGAACGTGGAACGTTACTTTGACCGAAAATGGCTCCTCTAGCCTCCCCCCCCCCCACCTTATCCAATTAATCAGCTCTGCTTTCCCCATTTTCCCTTCAGCCTAAACAGATAACCCTGATTTTTTCTTCGTTGATATATATGAATGCTTTTCAGGTGGCGTAAAACGCTGTTGGTCAACTATGACCTTAGATGTAAAGGCTCGTTTTTTAGAGCTGTGGTTTCTCTCCCCCGCACAGATGTCACAATTAATTTTAAGCGCAATATAGGACATCCTCGATAAGAGGTCAAAGAGCCGCAA
>QLNU02015360.1:30688120-30712398 GCA_006491805.2 Dysdera silvatica
GCGCCGAACGTTACGCCGCTTACCTCTCATGCCTTTACACCGTCAAGTCCGATTACAGTGGTGCCGGGCTCGATCAACTTGGAACTGCGCTGACTGGGGACGTATAGTCTTTAGTGACGAGTCCCGTTTCCAACTGTGTCCTGACGACAACCGCAGACGTGTCTGGAGACGTCCAGGGCAGCGTGGGGATCCTGCCCTTACTATCGCACGCCACACATGCCCACAACAGGGCGTTATGGTCTGGGGTGCCATCTCCTTTGATAGCCGGACCCCTTTGGTGGTCATTTCTGGCACATTTACAGCACAGCGGTACGTAGACGACATTCTACGACCGGTTGTGTTACCGTTCCTTTTGCGACACCCTGGACTTACGTTTCAACAAGACAATGCCCGGCCGCACACGGCACGTGTTGCTATGAATTGTCTTCAATATATGTGAAAATAAAGGGTGTTTGAAATTCCTTCACGCCAGAATTTCTTTAGTGATCTCACTAATTCTTATTTTAATTATTATTGTTAGTATTCTTGTTCTGTATATGATTTTAATTTTTCAAGTAATGGTATTAAGTCATAGTATTAAGCTTTGCAAATGCATTTTTTCCAATGCTTGAGTTTTGTTCAGGAATTTGGAAAGTAGGTATCCTCAATAGGGCTTAACGCCCTTCTCCCGTAGACGCCTTTTAAATGAAATATTAAACAGTTTTGAACGCAATCCTACCTTTAGTCTAGGAAGCGCAAAGCATTGATTGAATGCGTAGAAATTGAACGATCGAAATGATACATTGAGTACCTGTTTCAATTCGTTACTATTATTGTATAGTAGATATTATTACTATCTATAGAAGCTCTGAAATGTTTTAATGCACGCAAATGCATACGTTTCCAATTATGCAATCAACAAGGAGTTTGAAGTTTGGGGATGCATTTGAATAATATACGTATGCATTTCACGCATGGGCCTTTCAGTATCATGAAATAATTATTCCAATTCCCATTTTATATATTGCGATGTATCTTAGATTGATCACGTATTATCGTAAAAATAAAATTTAGCGTAACCAATATTACTGCATTTATCGCATTTCCAATGCTAGTGAGTAACATGATTGCAAAATATTATAAATGGATTCATATCATAACGTTAGGTAGACAATTTTAAGCTCATTATAATAAACGTGAAATAAAGTTTAATACAATTACAATTTCCCGAACAGACTATTTTACAAAATATTCGGTAATGGCTGAAAGGAGACATAGCCTTATTTCTCGAAGCCAATGAACGCGACGAGTGAAAGAAAAAAATTTTAACTTTCTGTATTTTTTTTCATATTGCGATGAAAGTTCAGCCAATTATAGGATATTCCTCACTTGTAAACTCCTGTCACTGTATACGCAATCTTTATTTTCATAAACAATTTTCCAAAAGTATCGAGATTTGAAATCTATACGAAAATAAAGGTTGAATTTATAAAAGATAATGATAGCTGGTTCACGCTGTTTTTACAAACTATTTAATTTTCATGGCCCTTCTAAAAAATTTTGGCCCCAAAGCCCATTCTTGATCTTTTATAGCTAGTAATGTAAGGCTCTTATATATATATGCTTTTTGAGTCCTCTATATTCAAATATTGCCAGTTTTCACAGGCCCCAGCTCCATTTATATTACAGAGAATGGACGAACGCATATAGAATTGCAACATACGCTAAAAAGTGAAAACAAATAAAGATCCATTTCATCTCTTGCCCAATACCAAAACTACAAAAGCGTTTTCTTCATAGATCGTTTGCACTTAGGAGGAAGTTATTGTTGAAAGGTCACGCAAATGTTAATAGACAGGGTATATCCGATTTTTAAAATTTCGGACCAGGTGTTACTAATTTTTTTTAGTATCACACTGTTCAGAGATCAACTGATATCATCTTAAAGCCATATAAATCATCTAAAATTAAAACTGTATATCAGTGGAGTTAAGTAAAGTTCACCTTCAATGACGTCGCAAACAATAATGGCTTTTTAAAACCACAAAGTACAGAATAAAACGAGGTTTAATGGATAAAATTGGAAACCTCTAAAACTCCGAGATGCATGCATTTAGAGATACCGTGAAGTATTTTATTAATCAAATATAACCCAAATATGATATCCACCATATGATTTCTGTCACAGATGACCCCATTTGATGGGCTCCGGAGACGGATCATGATGGAGCGCCGTATTTGAGAAAAAGATCATGGCATGAGCTCTTACTATGAGATTACCCTGAAAGGAAAAAAGAAGAGTAAAGCTAGAGCTGCAAAACCTTTCCGGATAAAAGATGCCTTAACACTCTTCTTTATCAAGATGTTTGATAATGTATCAATGCAGAACGCATGTTTTTAACAATTTAATATTACATTAGTTTTTCTAATGTGGCTAATCCTTTGAGTGTGATAGAGAGAAGTAAGAATCACAACTGTTGTGTGTGCATGTATTCTCTCTCAATATTGCTTCTTATATTTATATATCGATATCTACTTAAATTTGAACGAATGTAGTGATATTAACTTAATTAACATGTGTCCATCATTCGGTTCTTGATAATGAATCAGGTAAAGTCTTAAAAACAGAATTTATAACATATAACTTTGAAATAACGTGCTGATTTAGAGTACTTCCAGGAAAACCTTTGATAAGCTTAATTAAATTCCATCATGTTTGTCAACTGCAAATTTATTACTTATTTAAGAGTCTTTGTTAGGAACTATAGAAGATGCAAACACAAATTGGATTATAAATGAATCGGTTGTTTGAGAAACCCTATAAGTTACGTCTTTGTCGAAATCAAGTTTTCAGAAACAATCTATTCTTCTGAGGTAGAGTCAGAAGCGAAACCCTACGAATCAGGCAACTGTACACGGCATTGGCCCGTATGGAACTTTTCATTTATTCGAGAAACCCCTAGGTCACTGACTTACGGTTTTTTTTCAAATACATGCCTAAATCGCTGGAGCCGAGCGAATGCGAAGTTTTTTTTAAGACAAATTTCACCTTCTCTTTCGACACAACACAAGTGGACACTTGTTGCTTGTGTGTGAAGAAATTGCTGTCGAAATTAAGAGTTCATTTTTGAACGATAATGCCAAACGAGCTGCCACAGCTGAAAAAATGTTTCAGTTGCGTCGTTCGAAAAAATTTTCCTTCCTCATGAAAGTTAGTCCCGAGAAAAACAAAACAGATGACTGTATTGGTGCCATCGTTGTTGATTTCATGCAAAACCTTCAGCTTCCTCATATACCTCTACATTAAGTATTTTATTATCGCCAGCTAATTGTTAGTGTGTTTTGATTTCATAATATTAGTGATGAACACTCCACTTTCTTCCTGTACCATGAAGGGAATAGGATGAAAGGACCTAACGAAGTGTGTCCATTTCTTCTGCATTATATTAATTCGAAAATGGGATCGATCAAGCATTTGTACATTTTCTCAGAAAAGTGTGGGCACAAAATAAAATCACATCCTTGTTAGAATTTTACTCTCACTTCAGTTTTCCTGAGAAAAAACTGTTGAACAATACTTCACAATCCAAGATCAATTAGTTTTACCCTGGACCGCGATTTCGCAGTTTAAAATAAAAATCGCATCTTCACTATCGAAGAATATGGATGGCATTTTCATTAAGTCTTCTACTAAGAATGATCGGTTTGAGGTTAACAGCTAAAGCAAAAGATTTTATAAATTTCAATGCGTGGTGGCCCAAACTTCATAAAAAAACGATGCTTTCCATTGAGTCAAATGGGCGTAACGTTCCAAAGGATGAGAAAATTGCTTTTAAAATCTCGCAGTTCATACGGTTTCCACACTCTTGCAAGCATAAGGATCTTGTAATCGCCAGACCTTCCATTGATGGGTTGTGCAGTCACACTTTTAGGCTAAATAACAATAAAAAGCTGTCTCTGTCACTCCCAAATGAACCAGTATATCCAAGTGGGGAAATCCCATCAATAAGAGGAAAATTGGACATAAATAAACTTATGAAATATACTGGTGTGCAAAAATTAAGGACGGTACAGTTTTTCGCATGTAACGTCGCATCCAAGCGCTTCAAGTGGGTACAAAGCATATCATAACATCCTCGAGATGTAAGATTATAGAAAAAAGAAACAATGCTGACCAAAAAAGGAATCCAAAGGACACAAAGGACTTTTATTCAAAAGTGGGCTTTCAGCACAGGCGGACAGAAGACAGAAAAGTCCATGTGACAGGTGGCAACAAGAAAAATATAGTTTCCAGTATGGGGGGGTTATGATCACCCCTGCCTACGATGTAGGATGTGCACAGTCTGTTCATGCTCAGTACGAGGTTGTCGAGTAGTTCTTGGGGCATCATAACAACCCATTCTTCTTATAACGCCAATCGCAGCTACGTATCGTTGCTAACGGATTGCAACGGTCTGCCAGACGTCTCCTGAGAACATCCCACACGTGTTCTATTGGATTCAGGTCCGGAGAGTGTGCCATCCAGATGTTGTCTACGGGGCTGTCTGTTGAATATCTCGCACTGCTACAGCAACTTGCCGTCGTTCAAACCGATATACACTGTGCAATATCTTCCACTGAAATACTGTGCGAACACCGCCCTCGCGCTTTATACCTTAAATACACGCTCACATTACGTAATGATGCGTAATATGCAAATGCTCTACCGTATCTGACCCTAGGCAGTCTCCTGATTGGTCTTTCGGTCGGTTCTGCGTGTTCATTCCGCTGTTACGTTACTTTTTCCATCTCGTCCTTAATTTTTGCACACCAGTGTACATCCCGGACGGAAAAAACGTTCAAGCATTCTACGAAAAGACAGTTCACCAGCACTGAGCTAAATTACAACTGGAGTGCGGACTCCATATTCAACAGCCCAGCGGCACCTGAAGCCGGTTTTTTGATGCGGAAGGATACACATCGTAAGCGAGTTAGGCAAACAATCCGTGAACGATATTGAAACCGAATCCCATTAATAATACCCCCTGTTAATAAGTTACATTTAATTTTAAAGATAAATTTCACAACTAGTGTGTGCATAGGCGTAACTAAGGGGTTAAATATAGCGTAAACTGGGGGTGGGGAGGAACAAAAACCCAAAATTGCAAGGGTACGATTTTGCCTCCTTTCTAAAAAAAAAAAAAAAAAACTAGGGGCAAGTGCCTCCCCCTTGCCCCTGTCATATTACGCCCATGACTCTGTGTGTTTTAGATTAGTTTTGTTATATGCCGTGTGATATATATTTGCTTTTTAAATTCGAAAATCATAAGTTCGACTTTCATATACCATGTGCATGCCGTATAAATTTTTAATAATCATCTAAATCAATTAATCTTTGAAGGTTAATTAACTAAAGCATACACTAATGATCATTAATTTATAAATTTGTAGAAAAACACAAAAATAAGCGTTGAATATCGGTCTGTTAACTGAGTATATAGTTCTCAACTAAAATCCAAATTATTCTTACTTCTTAACACAATTTGAAAATAAAAGACATTTTCACTAAATGTCCTGCGTTATTTCTTTGCTTTACATTAACTTAAAATGAAATAGTTCCTTTATTTTTTATCCTTAAAAGTATCCGTTAACATCACAAGTCCCATTGAAGCTGGTTGTTTGCCTACCGCGTATAAATAAATGTGTGTTGAGGTCCTTCAGAAATTGCGCTATCAGTCTTCACTCCAGTTGTAATATAGCTTATTGTTCACCAGTGACCTGCTTCTGATTCGGAGTTTTCGGAGAACTACGCAAATGATGAATAAATTTTATTTCGCCATTTATACCATTCTTCTTCACAAAACTAAATAATCTTATTTATGTTTCACATTTAGTTAATGTTTCTATTTGTTTTAGAATACATTTTTGAGGTGTATTGAGTGTAATTTTTACTTTATAGAGTTTAGAATACAATTATCTTTTGCCAAAAGTATATTCATTTAAGAAGCTCCATAAGTCAACAGATTTTAAAAATCCATAATAATTTAATTATTTATCTTTTGAGACCTTCATTGAGCACAAAGATTGTATTTATCTCCAAACAATACATTTTATTGGAAATAATAATTTCAGGGGTTACTGGTTACCTCGGAAACAGTTTTTCTAGATTTCCCAAAAGTTGCTCTCACCTGACCCATGGGGTTTCTCAAACAACTGATTCAAATGTTGTGATAATAAATTTTCGTTTGTTTTTTAACCAATTTTTAACGTTTTTTCAACCGCATAAAAGGTTATTTACGTTTACATATATATTATCCACAAAAATTAATTTCTAGGATGGTAAAAATAGGATAAAACACAATGCACGGTGAATAAACTAATTGAGAGAAAATTTAATTAAAAAATATAGAAATTATTAAAAGAAGATTACGCAATTAATAAACAAATAAAATTTTATAAGTAAGTCATATCGTCGAAAGCGCTTGGTTTGGACACAATGCAATTACATCTATACCAGTATTTTTTATCCTAGGTGTTGTGTCCTGAGTCTGATTATCTCAGAAAGAGCTTAGAGTTATCTCTAAACCGTGATACGTCGTAATGTCGAAAGTGCTTGGTTTGGACACAATGCAATTACATCTCTACCAGTATTTTTTGTCCTACGTGTTGTGTCCTGAGTTCGATTATCTCAGAAAGAGCTTAAAATGATCTTTAAACCATGATATATCGTGGTTCAAAAGTCAGGTTAAATTTCAAGCTTACAAACATCCATACCATTTGAAGTCAAATCAGTGACAAGTTAGCAGAAAGTCCATGGATTTAACCTAAATCTCTCTGCCCCACAGATAGTGTTCAGTTAATTCCATACAGCTACGTTTTAAGTGAATTTCGAGTTATTAGATAAATGCAAGCACTCTTGCTTTCAATGAAATTCATATAAATGCGGAACTTCAGCAGTTTATCAAAGCCGAGAAAATTAACAGAGAGATAAGTTCCTAAATACGCTCTGCACCATTTTATTGTGCATTAGTCATAAGATTAGTTTATTTTTAACATTCGCGACTTAATTAAAATGAATTATTTCAAATGTACGTCGGCTGTTAGACACTGAAGAGATTACCCTTGCCAACAATAACACCGCACAAATGAAAGCATCATTTATTTCAGATCGTTGGCTTTCAGACATTCCATGTCCGAACATAATCGTTTCGTCGTCGATCCAAAGCGGATACCAAACCCCGCCGAGCAAATAAGTTAAACAACATGATAGTATGACAAGCGCATTCAAGGATAAAAAATTACGTCCACACAAACACAACTTGAATGGTATTAGATTTGGGATAGTGCAGTGCGTATCTTCTATTTAATACTACTTATGGAAGGTTTTAACCTTAAACAATGAGGATGTCGGATTGACACGTAAACAATCAATAGCAGCTCTGGGATATGGACATCAAATTTCAACAGTGGCGCAATGCAATTTATTAGTCATATAGCTTAGATGGGGTATGACAACGGACTCCGGTTGCTTTTCCTCACTTTCTCATCTCTTTCCTGGAATATCCAATTTCACTTGTATTGTATTGTACTTCTATCCACGTCCTCTTATTTTTAGCATATTTTCTTCCTTTCTTTCCTGCGTTCCTCTTTTCTTTCTTATCGCGCTTGACTGGTTTTGTCTTTCACTTTCTGTTTCCTAAAAGCCTTGTTATTTTCTTTTTTTATATATGCTTTTTGAGAGTCGATGTTTATTTTCAGTCTTTGCGTTTTATCCTCAAAACCTTGCCTACAGCAATTGGATTGACTTTATCCCAAAAAAACTACGAACAGGATTTTATACCGAAATAAAAATTTTTGTGTCATTTCTTTTTAATATTCAAAAGGCATGCATGTAAATTTACAATAGATGAGTCCGTGATATGTAAAATTAATGAAAAATACAATTATTACGAATGTTATAAACTTTAACTTCAAACCTGATCTTTAGAAATAAATATTAATCAATAAAAAACTAGAAAATTCAATTGAGATTAATAATGGATGATTAGACTGGATGATGAGATTAATATGTGGGTAATCTCCAAATAAAAATTGCTCGTTAAATCCGGGTTTCAAATATACTTGTTCGCTAAAAGCATTTAAACTGTATTGCGATTAATCATTATACCAAACAAAATCCATATTTTCCTCGCTATATCTGGAAATTCCCTAAATGCGTACTCATTGTAATTGGGTCCTACTCTATTTTACATTCCCCTAATTTCCCATTTAGATTTGCAGCTACTTGATAAGTGCTGAATTGATTTCAAAATTTTAAAATATAACACTTCATTGACAACGTTTGACTTCAATGCTGATACTGGAGGTAATATTTGAAGATTACTGAATTTATATTTTTTTTCTAATTGTTAATTTCCGTATTTATTCCATGAACGAAAGCGTGCATGTACAGCAATACCATTACTTATTCAAAAAATTATGTAAATTATTAAATATATGTTAACGATAAACATATTCTGATTTTTAAGGTTTTGAGGTACTATTTCTAGAAAGTTGTGAAGGCCTGCTATGAAAGTCTTGGGTGCAGGCCGGGTCACCTTGTTTTACATAGTAGAAAGATGTTTTTCTATGCTGAAAAGAATAAAGACCTTTTAAGAATTATCACGTCAGATAATCATCTATCAGTACTAACTATCCTGAGTGTACAGTGAAGAGCCTAATAGATAAAATAAAAAGTGAAAAAGTTATTGCAGTATTCGTTCTTCGAAAGGAGAATGTCTTTTTATATAGTTTAAGGTACAATTTATTTGCATCACTACCATGTTTTCAGATGACGAGCTACCACTGATGCTTCTTCAGCCTTTGTAGAACGTGCCTTTTCAATTATGAATAATAATTATACTGAAGAGAGGAATGGACGTTCTCTAATTTAAATAAATAATTAAATTACAGTCGAATCTCGTTAACGCGAACACGCTTAATGGAAATTACTCTTAATGTGTACTGTTTCCTGAATCTCCGTCAAATTGTATAGCACTATTAATACGATCCTATCCTTATCGAACAAAGCGAATTATTTTTAACGTGAGAAAATTGTTTTTACCCTGGATGTTGACTTTAATGATGTTCGACTGTGTACATTTAAATAGTCATTCACACAATGTGTTATTGCGCTCTCTATGGAATATTTAAATTACAGCAATCTCTATATTGGCGAACCTCTCTATGGAAAGAGGTTGCTCTCCACACTATATACGATGGCTATTCGGCAATGCTGTTCATATCGCATCATAGCATTTTAATCGGCACTTGGGCGATAGGATGACTGCCGGCCCCAAAAAGCCTTGTTTATTTTATGTCTTTCGCGGAATGTGTGAGATTATCAAAAAAATATTTATATGTTTGGTTATTATTCTCATAAATGACTTGGAAGTGAAAGAAAAGGCAGCTTCCTTTACTATTGAATACTTTACGAATAGACTTTTCTCACTTTTTTTGCAAAGATTATATATCCAGACCGTGCATGATAATGAAAAACAACCGTTGCAAAAAATTGTTAAAAAGCAAAAGAGGAGTTGGTCCACCTAAAATTACCTAGGGACCTTGGAATATACGCCACTGATTCTATCCCTTGTGTATAGAAAATTTTACCAATCCTATTCATATTAAAACCAAATGTGTGTGCGTTAATAATCGAATGGATAATCACATAGTAAATCATTTTCATATGCATCGTTATAAGATGATTATTTTCGCACGTATTTGTTACTAATAACCAGAACCTTGCTTTATGTTTACTGCAAAAAACACATATTTCTTATAAAATATTTACTGCATCTAGTAAGAGCTATTGTATCAGAACTATACAATTAATGTCCCGAGAAATTATATTTAGCCAGGAAAAAAGGCTTCAGAAAACCAATATTGCCATTTTGTAGCAATTTGCCTATTACAATTATCTAACGAATATAATTCGGAATATATATGAGTTAAATGAGTAAAATTATCAATTGACTCGCTGCAGAGGAAAAGACGGTGAATTGTCCTTTCTACCTTAATTCTATACATGTTGCTTTCCTAGTAAAATAATGCTTCAATTGCTAAATATCAAATACTACACATTTTACTATTAAAACCGAAATGGCCTCAAAGATCATTTATGCAAACTTAACCTTTTAACGAACTGCATCTTTTATGGTAATTATAGCCCACATTATCTTAATTGTAATATGTAAAGTTATGGAGAGAAGGGCGCAGATGTTTCATCTGCGGTCCCGTTAATGCAGAATAGCGAATGCAGGTTTGCTACTTACACAGATTGCACTGCAACTTCTCATTCAGTAAGCAGTGGTGCATTCCAGAAGGTTATCCTACATCTTAAAGTGGTTATTTTTGGCGCCTTTGCAGTAATCGTTATAACGGCTGCCTTCAAGACACAGAACTGCCTTTCTGTGATTGCTAGATACGCATTCCAAATTATACGCAGCTATTGTTTATTAAGTATACATTCTCACTTCAATCCTTTATACTATGAATTCATTTCGCCATTTCAGATCTAGAGTATTTGTTAGAGAAAATGCCGGACTCTGCGACCTATCTATTGCTATTCCGGGCTATTTTATTTACCAAGTCGGGTGGCAGGAGGAGGAAAAACGATTTCCTGGATCCTCCTGCTTACTCTCAAATATTACTCCTGCACTTCAATCTTCGGGAATAACCTTGGATTTGCCTTGAACGGAAAATAAAAAGATTCCGCAATCCGATAGTCGGGATATGTTGGAGAAGAAATGTAACTTTGTTGACCAAGGAAAATTCTGAGAAGAAAAATCCCCAAACTAGCAACCACAATGAAAACAACCCGAGAGCTTTGTTGAAGTTGGTTTGCAACTAGATCACTGCTTTCTTATTTTAAAAACACTATACAAAACAAACCCGTATTTCGATGGACAAAGGGAACGGAATATCTATTATATTATCAGAATGTTGTTTCAAGTTTTGTAAAATAGTTTATTCTTGAAAAATCTTTCAGCAAGCGTATTTTGTTGCAATCCTGAATCTGGGTACAGTTTTCTCCACTCATGTAACGTACCTTTATTAGGTTATAAAGATTAACGTGAAGGTCACGGATAACATCCTATCAAATTATTATCAGAACCATTCAACAGTTGACTGCAAAGAGGGCTTAAATTTTGTGTTGCGTCTTGAACAGTTTAGAAGTTTTACAAAAAATGCTAGCGTGATTTATAAAATGCTTTTATTAAAAAAAAAGGATTGTTATATAACAAATGAAATCATTTTATGAAAATTCCGCAAAAAGACATTGAAAATCTTAAGGAATTATTATATGCACCGGTCCCAAAATTACAGATAATGTAATTTGACAACTATGAAGTTGTATATCCTCAATCAAATTGCTTCATCAAAAATAAGGATTATAGTTAATCAGGAGACATGAAGCCAGGCGCTCTAGACCCCCCTCCAAGGTCTGTTGAAACTCTAACTAATTTGTCCTGTGAGCTAGAGGAGTATATGCAACAGGCCCCGCATACTGGCCAGTCGCAGTTAATCCCCACTGTGTACGGTTTTTCTGGAAATAATGGTTCGTATGTCTATTGAGAGGTCTCTCCAGGGGGCCGTAGCAATACCTATCTAAGCCATATATCTATCCTCATTCGTCTATGTGTCAAGCAGACACCCTGTACTATGAGCTCCAGTAGACACACTGTCTTTGCTAAAGAAATCTTGGTCATTATCTTTAGAATATGTTTCGCGGCACGTTAAGTTTTCCAGACTGTTGTGATTTTGGCCAACTTTTAGTCGCCCAAGTACCCCAACTCCCGTTAGACCATTCATATGCATTGGTGTTAGTCTCGTGGTCCAATGTGGGCGGGATGGGGGTACTTCCTCAAACATAATAATTTCGAACGTGGCATTCATTTCTAATTTTTGTTTTTTAGCGGAATAAACTAATCCTAGACCCCTCCAAGTTACGCCATTGTTCACATGTCTCCGCTTAGCTACATTTAATATTTACTGTATGTGTATACCAAAGAGAAGTTGCTAGTCTCTGTGCTATGTATATTTGTATCGTGTACGTATAGATGGCTGAGTACAGCGCCATCTGTCGCGAATACTCTCAAGGGTATGTGGCGTTGATACAGTATCGACTTGCCAAGTGTCATTGATATATCTGATGTATAACGCAAAGAATTACCCTTAATTTATGGATATGCATGTATTTCAATAATGTTTGTATCAACGTATGTTATTGTAGTATATAAATACTTAAATATATCTTACCGTAATTAAGGCCGTACACTCTGATTATTTTCCATACAATTACGTGGAATGAACCGTTCGTTAATAAAATGATTTGTGGGGCGATAATTTCCATCTTACTTGTAGATATTACTTGTAACAAAAGAAAATTTCTAAAGGGAAAAGTGTGCCATAGTAAAGGCGATTCGATATAACTAGAGGTTGGTTTCTTCTTTCGTCAAGGTGATAAGGATAAAATTAGGTAGTCTCATTACCTGAAGCTTATCCTCATAAAGCTATCCTTTAATAATTTTAAAAAAAATTTCGGAATATTTCAGAAAATTTAAATCTTTATTTGCTAAATACGGGATGATTCAAATGTGAAACTAAAAGGAAAGGTGATTGTCTATATAAGCCATTTAAAAAAAAAATGGAAAAAAGTAGTGTCTGAACAATCTGACAGTCAGAACGATCTAAACGCATTTGGAGCCCTGGCTTCAACCGCTTTTAGGGCCGTTTTCTTAATCAATAGCCTACTTCAATAAACAGCATTTTTAGTAGCGTGCTCTTACTGTTTTCACAAAATTGGTGACAAAATACTTTGATCGTAACTTACTCAGGTCTGCTCAGCTTTTTCCCACCTTCTCTTTCCTTTTAGCCTTTTGTTCTTCCCCTTTGTGTTTCCACAAGGGCATCTGCAGTGGATAATTCATATATAATATTTATATCCACATTCCCTTCTGATCCTGCAAACAAGCAAAAATTTGACGCTCTGCATCTCCCAGAGGCTGCACCATCGAATCACCCTTCAGCTTCCACTGTGACGTCTTCGGGTCTAGACTGTGCTCATAAAGTTTTTTAATTGATATCCCAGTGTGTGTGAAACTTTTTATAACCAATGCTAAGTTTTTACGTACGGAGTGAATTCTACGTGTTCTTCTTATAGAATGCGAGTAATCGCGTGTCCTTCTTAAAGAATGCGAGTAATCTCTTGTTGTTCCTACCAGACAAAAAGCCCCGTTACTAGAACCGCTACTACTTTTTTCCATTTCCGTACTGAATATTTTTAAAATTCCTTTATGTATAAACTAATAAGGGATAAATTATTGTTATTAGGTATTATTTAGATTATTTTAACACCCATATAGATGTAACGAACATAGAAATTAAAGGAAAAGTAAATATGAGAAATATTTTTTAATACCTTCTGATTTTTTATATTCATATTTCATTCGTTTTATTGCTATTTAAATATTCATATATCTACATATTTTTCAGTTTATAAAATTAATATATTTATTGATAAAGTGATTAATATTATTTTCTGAACTATAGTCATCATTTAGTATTATGCAAGGGAGAACTGTCTACTCATATTATATTTGTTTGACCTTGTGGCTTTTTGCACATTTTGTTTTCATAATAATACTTGAAATATTTGTCTTAAAATTTTAAAGAAAATATTTTATCCATTTTAAGAACAAACAGTATTTTACGATATAGGTAATGTTAATTATATTATCTAAAAAAATAGTGAGCAGCCTTTTTAATGTTAGAAGGCCAAATTGATTGGGTTGTAATGTAAGACGGAGGCATTAAATTAATTATCATGTATGAAGGCCGCATTAAGTTAGCTGTGATGTAAAAACCGCCTAAATCTAGCTGTGATATAAAAAGTCCGCATGTTTTAGTTATGTCGTTTAATCAAGTAGAACTATTTCGTTGAATCTTCCTTTATTCTTCTGCATTTTAAATATTCTCATTTTAAGATTATAATAAAATTAAAAATGCGAAAGTAAAATTTCTAATAAAAACAAAAGGACTCGTTCTGCAAAATTTGAATTCATTCAAAAGACCGGACTTAATTGTTTAGAAGGCAGCTTTCGGACTTAAAGCTACAGGTTCCTCACCCTGGTCTAGAAGAAGACTGACACAAAACCTTTAAACACCAAATTCTTATTGTCAAAGAGGATGAATGCAAATCATCTAGAATTCTCTTACAAGTTAATACAGATGCTAACAGGACATAGAAGGTTTGGCCAATATTTCCAAGGATTCGGCCTGCATGAATCTTCCTTTTGTTTCTGTGACGAAACTGTCGAACAAATTGTGGCTCATGCTGTTCTCTACTATTCGACACTGGAACCTTTTTAGCATCGACATGTTTAGAAAAGCAGTAATATTCGGCGTACAACGGCCTCTTGTACTTAAAAAAATGATTTCTAAACGATTTTTCTGTGATTTTTTTTGGATTTTTCATTTTGTCTGGGCTTCTTGTAGATCTCCAGCGTTTTTCGGATTCCACTAATCAAGTGTACTTTTATAAAAGAATAGACTAAGTTTTACAAGCAGTTTATATCAATTTAGTTATCTTGTATATATTTGTATATATACATATATATTACTTACATTTTGTAAATATGTCATATAATGTGTAAAATGAGAGCATCGAGACATATGATATTTAATGGTGCATATTAAATAAATACTTTTTCCCTGTGAAAAAATAAACAAAAAATACACACTCTTTGTCTCTCTTTCTATGTGCTCTGTGCTTTTAACTTTCAGTTTTCGTGTAAATATTTTGCAATAAAATTCATGAATCATGTGAGTAAATATGCAATCGAGTCCTCTTATAACGAAGCTGAAGGGAGCTGTGAAAATATTCGACATACGCAAACTTCGATGCATCCCCACCGGATGACGAATATTATAAAGTTAGAGGGTGACAGAAAAACGTTGATATGTGTGAAACTTCGATATATCCTTATTCGACATAAGCGAGTACAGTCGCATAAACTGCCATTTTCGCTTTAAATAGACTAACTCCAGAAATTTATGTTGTCCTGAATCTAGGTGGAATTAACATGTAACTTGATATTATTGAAAACGCATAGCGATTTTGCGACTACCGCACCCAGCAATATCAAAGGATTGGAGCACATATTCAGAGGCATTTTTACCTAGTTTTGCAGGTACATACGTATAGGGTATGTTTATGTATGTGTGCAATAACCTATGAACTTTATTGATTAATCATAATTACTTCGGATAATTATTTATTAATCAGGTGGTTGAAGACATTTTGCAATTTTTCAACGACCTGTTGGAGAAAAATGAGGACACTACACGTGTCAGAAACTCCGCAAATAAAAATAAAATATTTTGAACGTCTACAACGATATTTGTACTCGAAAAATGAGCTAAGTACTCTAAATTCTATCTGTTGAATGTCAAGGATATCCACATTCATATGGTACCATTGATGATTACCATCAGCTTAGATGAGGGATCTTCGAATTACTTAAACAACACCGGGCCTCTAAAAATTATGAACATAGATTGTCAAGTCCCATTGGGACTCTAGTCCTGATCAATAGTTGGGCTTTGCCTTCTCTCCTGAAGAAGCTAAGGCGATGATCAAAAACTAGAGAGAGTTTTTTCGTTAACCAGGCAGGAATCGATGGTTTGAAAGAAGCGATCTGAACCCACAGATCTCTTTTGATGGATGCTTTTCGTATTTCGCCCTTTACTTTTTTTGTCTCCCTTTGGTACCTCTGCCTCGTTTTAGCTCAATCCTATTCTTTCCGATTCTTTTTTGTCTTTTACGGTTCGTTCTTTCGATATAAGACACCTCCATTTTCGTTGCAGCTATCGAAGCTTCCCCATTTCCATCTGCTTGCATGCGATGGCAATCTCGTGGCTTTAGTGGCACTTAGGGGCCCGTCTTGCGTCAGAGAATCAATGAGAAATGAAACCTTTCTTTCCTCAAAAGTCTTGAGTTTGTGGGTGGTTTGGAATTTCGCTCCCCGTTATATCGCATATTATTCTTTCACGCTGGCATATTGTCTCTGACGAGATATCAATGAAATTTAGGGGTGCTCGTGTAGATTCTCTAAAATATATCTTCCGAAAAATGAGAATGAATCCTACCATGAAATATATTAGAATTACATTAGATTTTAAATATCTTTAGGACAAAATGAAAATTTCAACAAAGAAAGCGCACATTGGGCTTATACTTCTTTTTGCTGAAGATTTCTGATTGGCTTGAGTATCAAACAGAAATTGCACATTTAGAAATATTAAGGGTAGATTATTAAATCTAGCTTTTGTAAACAGATATAGAAACATTTTTTTAGGAATTGATGATAAATCTATTTTGATATATTCTAATATGGATTATAAGATTGGCGAAAAACACTATGCAAAATACATAAATATGTAAAACCATAATCAAACATAGCTATAAATACTCTGCGATTACACTTACTTTACAGTTGTGACTGATTGCGCCTTTACCTATTTATTATACAATAATTTTTGCCACCCACGTATATGTAGCTCAAACTAGAGCTTTTTGTTTTTGGAGAAAAAGCTCTAGCGAGCAATTGTGTTATCCCTGAGAAGGATAATAATATCTTACTTTACCTATTTATATATAATAATATGCAAAAATTGAATGTTGGAAACAAAACAAAAATAAAATTTTCCACATGAGACGGTGATTATTTTTTATTTATTATTTCAGTGACAATTCGAGGTAAACTTCATTATGGACTAAAATATTATAAGTGCTTCTCCAGTGCCTTATACAAAAGTAAATTATTTGTTATATAGAAAATTATTTTCTATAATGTGTGTCTCCGCATATAGCTTGTTCAAATATTGATATCTTAAGATATTTGAAATAGGACCGACAACTTTACGTAACTTTCGAATTGCCACCAATCTTTCTGTTTCGGGAACCAAAGCTGACGGTACAATGCACGAAAACCTACCATACTATAAACTAGCTCAACGTCTACCATTATTATACAATGAAGCATTATTCTCATTACAATTTGTTAATAAATAGGAGAAAAATATTACAAATATACTAATGCAAGTGAATTGTATATCAAGATTATCATACGTATATCATTATAAAATCCAAGACATAGATTTTATAAACACAAAATATAATGCATACTCTTAAAGACTACCACACCCATACATCCATCAAGGGTATGGATAGTTAGGGAGAATGATATTAATAAATGTTAAAAGTACAGCTAAAGGGTACGCTAGGAAACCTTGAATTTAAAAATTTCTTTACAAAAGCAACTCTTATGACCAAAAAAATGATAGAGTAGAAGGCATAATACTTCCCTTCCTTACGATGGCTTTTATTGTTGAAAAGAACGGAGTGTGGTGAAAAAAGAAATGTGTCAACACATTGAGGTCGTCAGTTTTCTGAAATGCTGACCACGTGCACTTCGTGACAAGAAAAAAAGGACGTAACAGCCTAAAACGCGTTCTGTTCATGGGGTCGGACGAACCCCGCCCCTCCGTACCCAAACCTAGGACATACCTTCAAGACTGCTGACGTAATTGGGACTCCGGCGAATTCGTGCGTGACCTTGTGACGCATTGCGTGTCCCCGCGTTGAAATATAGTCCTCTACAAAGCGTTCACGCAAGCCCATTTCGTCCAGTTAAGATTGTCCCCACTCGTGTGCGAAAGGACATTATCATACAGCACGGTTGACTGCGGTTTGTTGAACAAGTAAACTCAAGTACAATACTCGCTGTTCTAATATAGGTTCATGAACAATAAATTTTAGTATCGGACGACTATTTGTCAATAAGCCAGTAAAGGTGCAACCAAAGAGAAGTTAATGTACTTTTAGTCACTGTTTAAACTTTTCAAGATGAATTGAAGTTGGATTTTATCTTACTCTTCTTAATGTTTTTGTTTCTTTGGTTTTAACATTTTACCGAAAGCAGATATTCTTTCTTCTTATTCGACTAAAGATAGTTATTTTCGACAATATTTAACTAAAATATATAATATGTTCATGTTTTCTCTACCAGGATATTACCAACGGATATTACCGAAACTTATCAACAGACTTTCACTAATCACGTTTGATTTTATGTAAATTACTTTAGTCGTGATCCAATAATTTAGTCCACTCTAATCGTCACTTCTGCAGGTTTTTGATGTGAACTCTATGTAGGACGTCATCCATGATGCACATGTTTGCTCACTCACAACACGATTTAATTAATTAACATGAGTGGAGGGAAAACTGCGCTAAAATTCAACATTTCTAAATGAGTTAAAACTTATATTCCTGTAGAAGTATTCGACCATAGCATTGAAATCATGGTAGAATACCCAGACGCTCAATTTCCAGTACGTGATGGTTAGTGAACTGGACTTCACGCACACGAGGGAAGCAGGGTAACTGTCCCTTTGATTTCAAACTTGAGATATTAATATGGCGAAGCAAATACTTTACCAAAATAAAATATCAGCTTCTGGACGTTAAATTTCGCAATATGTATGCTGTAGCAAATTTCGAACTTCAGTATTTTTAGACCAATTTTGAATAAGTTCTTAAATACGTTAGAGCTTTACCACACTTAACACTGTAAATTTTGTTGATTTAATCTACAGGTTTAAGCTTTTACATTGTATTTCCTCGAAAGTTCAATTTTTGCAATTGCCACATTTGAAATCTGCACCATCGATATTATTCTCCAAGCTGAAAAGTTTCGTATCCCCAGAAAATCCTTAGATTGCCGTATAGCATGACTTTAGTGATCATTACGCCATAAAACACAAACGCGTTAAAATTTACAAACATGCTTTAATATGTCAGTTTTTAGGTTACCTTAAACTAGTTGCCTCATCTCAGTCAATCTACCAGCAATCTTAAAACCTAAACTTGTAAAATTTCGCTAAGAGAACTTTCTTGATAATAATATATGCTCGAACATATACGTATATGAATCTAGATAGGCATATTACATTCGAAGTCTTCACTAGCATATGGATAATTTTAAAATTTTATACATACAGGGTGGTCATAAAATAACTTCCTTTATGTAAGAAAACTCACAGATAGGAATTTTCAAGGTATACAAATGGAACTTGAAATGTGGACATTTCAAGATATACGCTCGAGAATTACATACATAAGAAATTGAGCTACCATGGTTACGGTTACAGTTACCACATTTCTAAAATTTTAAATGCCAACAACCTTTTTTTCATTACCGCAATATGATCAGCACTATGAAAAACCCCAAATGAAGTTGAAAGTTTTCCTGTAACTCTGTAAAAATGGCTGTGCAAGAGCAATATCAAAGAAAGAATGTGACAACAGAATAAGAAAAACAGACAACAAAAATCCATGCCATTGAAAGTTCATTTATCAGTTCTCAATGTGGTCAGAATTACAGATGATGACACACTGAATGTTTTGCAAATTTTGTCGTACACATTCATTTTATTTTATACTGCTCTTGCGCATCCATTTTTACAGTTGAAGGAAAGCTTTCAACGGCATTTGGGGTTTTTGACAGTGCTGATCGTATTGCGGTAATAAAAATATGTGTTGCTATTAGAAATTTTCTAAATTTGGTAATTATAACCTTAACCGTGATAGCTAAGTTTTTATGAGCGTAACTCTCGAGTGTATATTTTTAAATATCTACATCGCAAGTTTTATTACGGTACCTTGAAAATTCGGGTCCCTGGTGCCTCTTATGTGGGAGTAGTTTATTCATGAAAACCCTACACATATATCATCATTATTATCATATTCAAGCGTTATCTATCTACTGCTGGATGAAGATCTCTCCAAATGCTTTCCACACAAGTATATATATGTACACGAATATCACAATATTTAATCACCGTCTATTTACTCTTAGGTGCAAGTCCCTCTAAGTGGCCTACACGCATCTATATTTTGATCAAATCGTTCATATTTCAACTGATCTGTTTTTTTATTTCGTCCATCCATCTAGTCTGAGAACAAAGTTTTTCGATGGACTTTATATGCATGACAGGTATATTTTGTTTATTGCCGTACATTCATTAATACCGGTGAGATTTCACATAAAATTCAATTGTGCGACACGTCCAATTTATATGTATGGTTTCGATGTTTGAATTTCTTATTTAAAACTCAAGGAATGTATTTCGTTAACTTATAAAACAAATTCAACTAAAAATCTTTGCTTAATAAAAATTCACCTCCATTTTTAATCCTCTGAGTCAAACGGAAGCAGCGATTCTTCTATAATATCATCGATGTTGGCCTGACATGAATTACCAGCATATGAAACATGGTCTCTGGCACTAAAACTAATTTCCGACCTTTCTCTCGATGTCTCCGTTTCTGGAATTAGGAAGGAAATTTCCAGGGATTGAATCAAAACAGAATTACCGTTTCTAATTTCGCGTCCCGGGAGGATGTTAGCGAACGTTTAACGTCCTCCTCCTAATGTCTGATTCCATTTTAAGAGAGGGATTCCCATCACCTTTAGCGTAACGAGTAAACGCATTTGGTCGCTCTCTTTCCATGATCTAAACTCCGAGGTTAAGCGCGTAATTCACTATCCTAATGATAAGACGAAAGAGAAAATGACAGTTTTCTAATCATTCTAGCAAGTATGATAACCAGCATGCGATTTACAGCGTAGACGTATGTTATCTGCCGAGGGTTACCAATTTAGACATGGTCCGCTCCAGGGTAACGCAGCCAGGGAAATCTTTTAGCATATCATCAGCAAAAAGGGTTTCAGAGTCACGATGCCTTGTGCTAATGGAACGACATAATTATGTATATCTGGAGCCTTTTAACCTCCAGTTTGCGCTAAATTTCGAAATCTCGTAACTTGCCGAAATTACGGTTTGCAAGTCAGCAATCACCAGGCGAACAGTTTCGTATGATGACAAAATTTAATTCGAATCAAGGTCATTTATAACATTTCTTGGGTTTAAATATAATGGCTCCGAAATGAATTTATGAAATTGTTGCCACATTTATTTTATAATCGATTTTTTAACTCACATTATTATTTTAATATATAAAAACTATGGTGGAGGTACATGCTTTCAGCAGTTAATGAATTGCAGAACACCATATTGAAGTACGAATAAGAAATCAAAAAGTTTTTTGAAGTTATTGGCCTAAGAGAACGGGGAGTAAAATACTTACCCATCTGTCACACAGATATTTATGCAAAATGCAGAAAAAGAAATTAAACTGCTTGGTTTTAGTTAGACAAAATACGATATTCAATTTATTTATTGAAAAGCAAAGGCTATTTTTGCATGTAATTTAGTAACGTGTGGAAAAAGATGATGAGATGATGGTTTTGACTTTACTCTGGAATATATTTTATAGATAAAATAACCATCTCCACTAAGAATAAATTAAGGGTAAAATAATAAGGAAATGAAAAATCAAACGAAGTGAAATATGACTCTTAAATAGAAACGCATACCTATTTGGTAATTATATCAGAAAATGTAACTGTTCTCTGTTGAAATATCATTCTTTGCCCAACACTAATGTACTTGATGTCATAACTAAAAATATCAAGTCAAATTCCATAACTTGGTTATAGAAAAATCCTTGCAACATTACTCTGAATGAAATCATCCACTAAATTTTTGATATAAAAAAGAGTATTTTATAACTTAAGTAACATATTATATAAGAGCCGTTATCAAAATGTCCAGAAGGTGCTATTATTGTTTCAATTTTAGAAACGAGTATAAAAATACACTTAGATGAACTTTTGTCATTATTTATGTTGTGTCAAGATTTAAGTGCTCTCTTAATTGCCACAGCAACAATACACGACACACAGATTAATCCATGGTTCTCTGTAAAAGCGTAATTTGTATAAACATACGTTTTAGCAATCTTCTCAGAAAACATAAATTGCGAAGAATAGAAAACAATAGGGTGTAGGATAATAATTAATAAATGTCAATCGTCAGTGGAGTGAAAAATGTGGTACTGTATGTGCCAAGAGGAAATTATTGAGCATTTTTTTATAAGTTGGATTTCGTAACAATCAGAACATATTGATATTTAGATATTCGATATCGCTTTGTTTTAACGATAAATATTGATTTTTGTGATTATCCCTGCCTGTGTTATAATATCTATGGGGGAATATATGGATATATATATGTGAAAAAACGATATACAAATTTTACAATACTCGCAAAAGAACTAGAATATTGAATTACTGATCGTTTACGGTTCTTTGTATTTTTATGCGGAGATGATAATTGTTTGGTATAAAATGCCAACATATTTATTAGAGATGACGACTGTACCCGTGACACCGATACACAAAGCATTCCTTGATTAGACAGTGAAACGCATTATCCATAAAATATTACAACAACAGTTATTTCAACTCACGCGACGTTTCGGGAGCCAACTTCTTTGTGAAGTGAAAGCAGAATGAAGACATTGTGCCTTCACTCAATTCAATATGATTCAGCAAAATAAATGGCCCTGAAATGTGCAGAAAATACTAACACACGTTTTACTACAGTTCAGGCTACGTACTTCAAATTTCTATCTATTCCCGTTAGATTACAAATAAACATTTAACGATGCGTTAAAAAACGTTTTGTCGGGCAATAATTTCCACCTTACTTGATGATATCTATTCGGCAATGAAAAAGGGAATTCCTAAAAGGAATGACATACCATAATAAAAGGGATTCAAGGTAACTGAGGATTAGTTTTCTTATTTCCGAGTTGATAACTGTGGGGAATTATTCCTCTCCTTTATTTCCTTAAACAGGCTTCCATGGAACAACTTTGTAATGATTTTTATGCGATGGGATATGAGTGCCTTACTATAGGAAAAGTAGATTTATTTTTCCAATGTTCTGTTAGGATGTACTAATAGTACTAAATATATTTCATTACGTATCAATTTACTTGCTAAGTTCATAATAAAATTGGTATTTTTATAAGCATGAGTAAATGAATGAACGATGTAAAATTATCAATTATCCAATATCGTAATGTTTATACAGTATATTTTGGAGATATTAGAGAAATAAGTACATGCAATTGCTGAAGAATTATAAACTTTCTCAAGTAATGGTCATCCTATTTAAAACTCTAACCACCGCGTTGAACAAGAATATACAGGTGACTCTCGGTTTTAAAAATTCATGCGGGCCCCAAAACAAATAAATAAAAGTCATTAAATTGAAAATTCGTAATTATGAATTAACATTCATTCTACAGAATATTTTCAGGACCAACCCGATAGTTTGTAGAAATGTATAGTTCGCATATTGGTGGTGTGTTGAAACGTGAGTTCACTGCATTTGATTTTTATGGCCCCTGCAGACCAAGAAAGCGCAAGCATTACGCAGTTTAAAACTGGCAATACACACTGGTTGAAGACCTTTCTTTTTAGACACAAAGGCAATTTCCCCTTCAGGATAAAACTGTTTCTTCCAAATGCACTCCAGCCAAGTTTAATACGTCTGTTGAGTTCTTTCATAATGTTGCCATCCATTGAAATCAGCTGGCCAAGGTAAATATATGAATCAGCAATTTCTAGCTCAATGTTGTCAACTTGTATTTTTGTTTCCTCTACAAAATTATTGAACATGATCTTAGTTTTTTGTAGGTTCATCTTGAGTCCAACTTCTTTACTTCTAGTTGAGAGCTCCTGTACCATGTCTTGGAGTTCTAATGGGTTCGTTGAAAAAATAACAATGTCATCAGCAAACCGCAAATGATTTAAATATTCACCATTTATTTTTATTCCCTTGTTATTCCAATTTATCTGCTGAAAAATCATCTCTCTCTCTCTCTCTCTCTCTCTCTCTATATATATATATATATAACAAAAAATGTAATGGAAAAACAGAGAACTTTAAAGGGATTCACTAACTTTGGATGGTTACAAGAAGATCGTCCTGTAACAAAGTTTTGTTGTAATTTGTATATTTTCCACTAAATTTGTGCGTTAAGCCATAAAAGTAAACACTCACTTTTCCTTACGAACAACGGCGCCAAGAAGATGGTCTCATGCACAATACCCCTCCTGCAATAGCTCTCTTCCTTTTGTACAACCTAAAAATCTCTACAATAGTCTAAGATTTTATGGCGCAAGTAAAGAACGGACGGAGAAAGACTGCGCTGAGTTTGATCACCGCGCCTAGTCATCCCGTCTCGTTGGAGTTGCAGCAGTACAATAGAAGTCTGCTAATTGGAAATTTCAAAGGCC
>QLNU02015360.1:30722948-30734940 GCA_006491805.2 Dysdera silvatica
AATTTGTTTAATTTTAACATACTTAAATTTAATGTACTTAATTTGCTTAATTTTAATATACTTAAATTTAATGTACTTAATTTGCTTAATTTTAATATACTTAAATTTAATGTACTTAATTTGCTTAATTTTAATATATTTAATTTTTTAAATCAATTTCATTTTTTTATTATATATATGCTCAACCAGAAGATCTAAACTCAAGATATTAGTTAAAAACGGGAAGAGGACTGCATCAGTGACCTCCGAAAAAATCCAGATTCGTTTCCCACTGATGCCAAACGTTTACCGTTTATTGTACATACCCGTATTCTAAGGTTTGGTTCCCTGGACTAGTGTTTCTCAACCGCCAAGTCCTGGCATCAATTATACCGGGCCGCGAACAATTCTCCTGAAATTTGACCTTTTAGTTTTTAAGCATTTTGCACGAATACATATTTTATAGTGGAAATATTCTGAGTGAAACAACATTTGCGAATGCGGTGGAAAGCTCAGACCCAGAAAGCCTAACTAACATCTGTGCAGCAACTGCCTGTGATCACGCCGTGTATTTTTAAATATCGAAGTATTCATGAATAATCGCGAATTTGCGGACATGGAAATCTTTCCACATTCAAGAAAGGGTATGTCACTGATGATGATTGGTCATAAAAGTTTCCTGCAAGCGGATTATAATAATGTGTGGCACATTCTCTGCTTTTAAAACTGAACGAAATAAAATTTTAAAATGCTAATAACAGATCAGAAAAAAAGTAGAAATGAGAGTCTGTGCTAATATAAGAAGAATACTAATACACTTTATGATTATGCCATAATTAATTATTAAAGCTTATGAGAATTTAATTTACGAACTTTTAAAAAAAATGGGAAGAAGTTATTTACAAATACATTTTTTGGGACCAAGTTCTCTTCTTATAAAAAAAAATACCGGGCCTAAATCTCATGAATATTAAGAAGCATTCGCCTAGACGACAGGAGTTAAAATCCTCCGGAAGATTGCAGGTTCTGTCGTACCATCAAATTTATACAAACCACTATGAATCAGTGCAAAAATTACATAGGGAATTTACACAGAGTTATTTCGAACCTACTTTAAGAGGAAGTCGAGATTACTTGCCACTTCGCATTTTAAACCGACTGACGTCATGTAAATTTCAGGTCAGTATTCTACAGAAAATTATATATTTTGTGCAAGATATAAGTGACATTCCAATTGCACCAAGTAAATAGAGATAGAAAACAACAGGCCTCGTATGGGATTTTAATTCAAGGTGGTTCTTTCATTAGTGGGTATACTTTATAACAATTTAAGAGAAATGCACATTCTTTTTTTTTTTAAATTTAGAAGTACGGGGAATATCAAAAAAGATTCTTCCGAAAATACTTAGCTGATTTCCCCTTTCTCGTTGTATGTTTATTCCTGTTCTTTTTGTTTCGCAATTCATGGCGGTTGAAGTTGGAAAAGTACCTTTTCCTGGTAGTAAATTAAAATTTATTGCCTTTCCAAATCACGCACCACGGGAATTGCAACGCAAACGAATTCAAGTAGAGGGTTGTAATTTTCTTGGATGCACAGTAAAATTATTTTTACGCGCTCGGCGAAAAACAAGTCTTACGTAGAATTTCTCTTCTTTTGTAGAAAAGAACAAATATTTTTCATGTTTAATTTAAATATTGGTCTTAGGGCCTTTCTATTACAAGCAAAAGATCATTTCGGGAACGAAATTGATCGTGAAATATACATAGTGTTGTTAAAAGGGCACGTGGGCTGTTCCCATAAAGCATGCTTTAGAATTTGGAAAGCAACATCTATGTTCAGTTACGAATATGCGGCAAGTGACAAGTTTGATTTTAAAAGTACGTTCATCTAATAATTATAGTTTTATTCCTTTTCATAATTCCTTATTTTGTTTACTAAATTTAGTTGTTCAACGCATGTGTTTTGAAGTGATTATAAGAAATCTGTTCGTGAATCCTTAAACACAAATGTTTATTTATCCCAATTGATAATAGATTGAGTCCCAAATGGTATTAAATAATTAAATTTGCCTCTCTACACCATTAATTGCCAATTTAAAAACTGGCATTGGTGAAAGCGTGCACCCATTATAAACTTGCCAATTTAATGGGAGTTGGAAAAATTAATTAACAAAATTAATTATCGAGTTATGATTTGTTACTTTAATGCATGATAGCTCGTTAATTAAATATGCACTGACGACTCAAATAAAAGCAATGCTTTAAAAAATTCAACTACCGTAATAAAATAAAATTTCCATACTTTATAACGTTTGCACGTATAATACTATTTTTAGCACAAAATAAATACGATTTATGTATGAAAATAGACCCAACTCAGTGGTCTACTCACACACATACACAAAATGAATAATATCATTTAGTAATAACAAGCCTAAAACTTTCCTCTGTGTCTTTAATTTAAGTACCAGTGTAGGCAGTCAATTAGATTTCAAAAGTACTGTGTGATGGCTTATAGGTAATGCACACCTAGTTCCAAATACGCCTACAAAATCTTCTTTTTCTGCTAGATTTCAAACTTTTCCTTTTGAAGTGGGCGAATATTGTTTTTATTTAGCGAGTGCGATTCGTCACGATTCGTCAAGCTCTCTACATATATATACTATATTAGTTTGCAGGCATACATTTTTTTAAATCATTATCATATAATTTTTCAGAAAAATGTTGTAATCTCCATTAATTAATACATAAAAATAGTAGACTAAGAAAAATTTACGATACGTTTCGCTTGCCTTATTAATGTCCAATATGGTATACAAATTACACACTTTTTAATAGTCGAAAAAGCGAATTTGCAAAGTGAGGAATATATTACTAGATAATTAAATTACTATTAATCTTCATGATTCGTCATTATCAGACCGCCGTTTTATCAAGACTAGATGAATTAAAATATTGCTGCAAGGGGATTAATTTTTACATGCCTAATTCATACACCTTTGAATTAATAATTTCTTGCTGATTGCTTAATTACGGTTACTGTCGATTTATATATTCACCATTATCAAAGAGTATCACCACCTGAATATATATTAAGTTAATTAAACAAGCACTAGTTGTTGATAGAATATAACCATCTTTACCCATTTAACGTATACAAGGCATCTTTAATCCGCATGAATATGTAAAAGCATCGCATTTCACGTAAGAATGGGAACGTTGTAAGACCCAACAAATTTTATCTCGGGGAGTAAAACTATCGAAAAATGAAATTTCCCTTACGAAATTTTGTTTGCTTAAAAGTGAAATAAGAAACAAGAAAACGGCAACGTTACTTTGCGCTTCGCACTTTGGACCCATTCCAGCATTTTTCTCATCCATTGAGCATTTATTGCTTTCTTAGACATTACAAAGGCGCATTAAAACAAGTTCTTTTTATATCCGATGAAATATTCATGGTAATCGATGAAGCGAGGGGCTTGGTTTTGTATGCAACTCGCCACTAGCAGCCAAAACGCTCTTCGAATGCAAAGGCGAAAAGAGCGAACGGTCTCAAAACTAAACTTTGAAGGCGAAAGCAAGAAAAGAAGAAAAACAAAACCAACGAAGTTCAAAGCTAAGTTATGAATTTTTACCGTTTCTCTGCAGTTTCGTGTTCGTGCTCACAGACTCGCTTTTTTATGGTGCCGCATACACATCTGCGAACTAAGTTTAGATGTACACTTGAATATTTTGGTTAGACATTATAATGGCATACACTCAGTAAATGCACCCAGGTGTTGAACGCAAACTTTACGATAATTCATTAAATGGTAAATATGCAGTTTGTTGTTGTCATTATACCATGCATGAAGCGCCACAGTTCTGGGCTTGACCTTCTAAAACAGTGGTTCCCAACTCAATTTAAGCCGCGGACCACTTTTCCACTTCAATTGGACTCGCGGACCACTTTGAAAAATTCTCACGAGCTGATTGCAAGACCTGAATCTGACTGGGGGCCGGGTCTTTTTTTTTAGGGAAATGTGTTTGCAAAATAATTCTTTGGGAAAAAAAAGAAGAAATAATAAAGAGAAAAAATCTAATGATAATACAGTCAAACCTCGTTAAGACGAACATGCTTAAGACGAATTACTTTTAATACGAACCGTTTTCTGAAGTTCCGTCAGATTGTAAAATACTACAAATATGCAATCAATTTCATTTTTATATTTAATTTTAATATTTAATAATAATTTTTATAAGTGTTTTTATTAATTATTATTTCTTTTTAAATAATGACCCGTCTCGCGGACCACCAGTTGGGAACCACTGTTCTAAAATAACTGCTATTCAGATTTTTCATTATTTCTATATGTTCCGGTTACAGAATAAGCACAGACTTACTTATACATTAATGCATTAAATAGCAAAATGCATAGTTTAATTGCATTTAGAGAAATAATGACCCCAAATTCTTTGCAAGCCAGAATAATAAAGATGCTGCTGATATTCTTTTGTAAATAGAACACTCCAAGGATATCATTTACAAATCGATCCATGAGAACAATGAAGGAGTTTTATGAGACAAAAATCAAATTTTATCAGAGCCAATCACTAACGAAGAACGCCACTAAGCCTGTTACTTTAATTGATGCCCATCAGTATATCTAATGAAGAAATAATCAAAACTGGAAATGTTACTTATCGAGATATAAATCGCCGTATAATTACAAAAGTGTACAAAACAAAATCATTGATTATGTTCTTTGGACGTACACTTTTATAAAACCATCGATTTTAATGAACAGTAGGTAAAATTCGATGAAATATATGTACGTTTCTCAAAGCAGTATTCACACTGTTGATGTTTTTTTAGTAAATTGCAACATTTTCAAAATTTTTTTGCCAATTCCCAAAATTGTCGGAAGTAGAAGCCATACATAAATTCAAATCAAATCAGATAAATTTATTTTTCTTAACATAACATTGCAAAATAACAAGGGAAGTAATTAAAGATTTAAGGTTATTTAAAGAGGGAGATGGGGAAAAAGGCAATTTAATGCCTGACTAGTCCACCCATAATAAAAATAAAATATAAATAAAGATATGTAAAAATACTTATAATAACAAAATTAAAAAGTTAACATGGCAATACAACAAACAACGGTAGGGTAATTAAGAAAAATGTATAATTAACTCATGATAAAATCAATTAGCTCTTCGGTCTTTTCTTAAATAAATATAATTTATTTAATGCCCTTAAATTTTCAGGAAGCGAGTTCCAGCTCCATGGATCCAAAAACAATAAGCTATGCCTTAAATAATTAGTTCTGACGGATGGTAGAACTAAAGTATTCTAACCTCTAGTTTGGTAATTATGACTCGGATAGGTAGGTTCATATAAAAATACATATTTATAATACACTTTTTCTATAAAACGATTGATTATAGTATCAATCTTCTTACAATAGAATGTCTGCTATCTGGAAAACCAATTACTGAAATGATGGTTAAACAAAGATGTTCAAAAGTTCTAAATTAAACTTTTCTTCGTTTTCAAAAAAAAAAAAGAAGCACGTTTGAAAGACGTTCTGAAATACTTCATCTTTTCTGTTTAACGTATGTAATAATTACGGATTTTTATCACGGATTGGGGAGTTTGAAAAATGAAATTGTTTTTCATATCCATTTTAGCTTTTAAAACTCTTCTTCAGTTTCTTTCTCGGAAAGTCGAAAAATTTTGTTAAGTCTAAGAACATATGCTATATGAACTGTGCATAGGTATTAACCACCTTCTCTACGAAGTACGTGATTGGCACAAAGTGAATAGATAAGGCGTGGTCTTAGTTGCCTCAAAAATTAATTATCTCGCAGATAAAAGATGGATCATTCTGAATAATTGATATAATTGGATATTTATTCCTGAGGATCGAAAATGGCCAAAAGACAAAGCAAAGGAAGAATGGATGGTTGATGAGGCCATCATTAAATTTAATAAATTATTGGGTATCTTGGGAACGCTCTTTGTCATCTAAACGTGCTTCACTTTTAAATTAGATTCCTATTTTCTGAAGAAATATTAATTTAAGAACTATTTAGCTATTTTAGAAAGTTGTAAAACTAATGGGTTAATAAAGCAGGTTTCGAATTTGAAATGTAATACTCGCTTAGAGATATAATTTATTTAGCAACATGCAAATGCACATTGCATTCATTGTCTATTCAAAAATTAATTGTCTCTATTTCAGTTCACATAATGGTGACTTTTCTACTAATAGAATATTTATGTTAGTATGAATCCAGTCTTCCTTCTCTATTAACATGAGAATTTCCTTTACTCTGACGAAGTTTTGACAGGGTACAAGATCTTCAACGCTCATTTTACTAGACGCTTATTTCATCCGCCTGAGCGATTCAAAAGTCGCGTAGAATCCTTTCGCTATTTCTGTAGCTTTGTCGCTAGCGCTTATAAGCTGTGAGAGAGACAAGAAACACGACAGCCTAAATGGAGCATCGCTCACTAGCAAGGACAATGTTCCTTCAATAGAATATTACTGACTGCGACGCAGCTAAATACAGAATAAAAGCCGTAGAGCCAGTGTGCTGTGTCGTCAGCTGGCTATAATAATGCCTAGCCAGAGCCGTGGCTGCATGACATCTACTTGCGCCGTTATTATTCGCTGTACGACTTACTTTATGTTGACACTTCAATTTATAGGTTACAATTGGGGTGCACAACTGTTCATTGTGGACATCCTGTTGCAGTAGCCAATACAGACTCCGCCATCAGCAAATAATAAAGCTTCATACGGTGGCCGTCGGCTGCGAATCCAGTGAACAATGGATTAACCACCCCTCTCTTTTCACGCCATCGAATTTCGTTCTGATGGTGGTGTATATGACAAAGGATCCACCGTGGCGTACGCTTTCTGCGCCACTGTTGAAGGAGGTCAAGTAATGTTCGAGCTTCTCTGAATAGAAGACAAGGCAGACCATGCGGCCACTGTCAAACCTTGTCTGTGCTACAAACGATTTAATAATCATTTTAAGCAGAGGGTCAAAATCGTGGGAGTGTCTAATATGTATGATTAAACGCCGAAAGCATTGGAACAACAGCATCAGTGGCAAGATCCTAAAGCCACTGGCAATCATTTCAAAATTCTCCTTTCTTCTATACTAATATCGACATATGTGTAAAAAGACGCTTTTATTATTATGAATTTTATCACATATTTGCTGAAAATTTGTGAAATCTTTCCTTGTAATTGATTACTCAAGCTGTCTCAGAAATCTGTAAGCATATTTTACATATTTATTTCATTTATGTTATTTTTCAATACGGCCTGTAAGGTGTTATTGGTATTTAACTGGAAGAAGACCCATATGCTGAATGTAAATGGTGACGGATGAAACCAGTCGGATGAGTAGCTTGGATCCTACCTCGGTCCCAAGTGGCGCAGGTCGGGTTTTCTATTTATGCTTGGGCATTATTTTACTCCGCGGTACCAATTCTCTCTTATGGACATGAGACATTAGAATTTACCTAAATCGCTATACAGGGATTTCAAACCAGTTAAGGGGATATGAAGGGATGCATGCCGTACAGAAGAAACGCCGAATACAGGCCGCCGAAATACAGGAAAGATCGAAATTGAAATGCTTGGCTAAAAAAAGCAAACAAAGGTTGAGGACATGATTGATAAAGTAAAAAAGATCAAGTGGTAATAGATTTTCCATATATCAAGAACTGACCGACGATGGGCAACTGAAATTCCCAACTGTATTCCAAAAGATCCTAAATATATTGGAAATGTCCTCACACAAGATATGTGGATAAAATAAGAAAGATAGTCTGGGGTAATGTGGAAAGGAATTGCTTAAGATAGTCATGTTTAGAGGGGCACTTGGCCAAACTTTCATCCAACAGTGGATAAATAAATAGTAGAATACGACGATGATGACCTTTCAATACTCTATTAATTTTACATTATCTTCATTTCTTTAGCAACCAATTCCTGCAACCAATTCCTGCTATTCGTCGCACCTGTAGTTTTTTTGCTTGGTTTTTCTGGACTATCAATATTTAACGTCGCCACCGAGTAATAACCAATGAAGTCTGAAGAAATAATTTACCATGCACTTTTAGTGAAGGTTGGTTTCAAGGCAAAATGGAGAGTATTTTACCTTTTTTACAAGAATTTGCAACAGCTAAATGCAGCTGCTAGTTTTTGTAAGTATTTAAAAATATAAAATCTTTCAAACGACGCCATTATTTTCCGTAAATTATCTATGGATTTGTTTATACAAAATTTGAAAACACTCCAGTGGTAAAACCAAATGCCCCATCATACCACGATTCTAACCCTCTACATATATGCCTAAGATAGAACTGCACGCCAAGTTTTGCAGCAATCCGACATTTCTATCTGGGTGCGCGTTTTTGTTTTTTTTTTGATAAATATACACGGTGGTTATAAAATAATGTGAGATGTTCAGAGCCCTCTAGAGAGTAAAGTATTGGACGAAACATAACCAAATTTGGTGAGCGTACATACTGAATCATGGGATTTCGATTTCTAAAGAAAAAAAATTAGTACCAAAATTTGCCACCAGGTAGAATTTTAGATCTGCAAAAGTGCATCAGTATGAATAATAAATGAATAAATGTCAAATAACAAGCACGCTTCAATTTTATCAAAAACAAATAGTACTAAAGGTCTCCACCAGGGTAAATTTTGGCGCTGTTCACCGAATAAAATGCACTAATTTGTATAATCGCGTTCTGATCATGTGAATAAATGGAAGGGTTGGAAGAGTTCTCATTACTCAGAGGTCATATGCCTTTCGATGATTCTTACCTTACGTGACGGTGCTTTGTTAGTCAAGCTGTATTATCAGCGGAACGAGAATGCCAATGCTGCCCTACATGAATTTCGATGGATGAAGAAATTACGAAAAGGACTGATAAGCATAACAAACTTACAAAACATGATTCAACGATTTGAAACTACAGAAACTAGCACGGCAACCAGGCCGGGGACGCAAAACGGTCAGTCAGCAACAAGTTGAAGAAGTTGTAACTGCTATTATGGAACAGGAGATGGTAAATGTGCAGGGTACCAGCAGTGCTGAGGCAGTATCCCGGCACACTCATATCCCATACTCATTGGTGTGGAAAATCCTGCATCAGATATTGAAGTTTTACTGGTATAAAATCTGTCCTGTTCAAGAATTGCACCCTGGCAATGCGGCCACCTGAATTGAGTTTTCATTGAGATTCTTCGCATGCATGAAAGTTGATGATGCATGGCCGTGGCAGATTTTATGGACTGATGAAACATACGTTCATTTAAACGGTGGTATTAACACACACACACACAACTGCCGCATTTGGGTTGCGACTAATCCGCAAGGTTGTTTACAGGAGTTTCTTCATTCACCAAAAATCACAGTGTAATGTGGCTTTACGGCATCTTTTATCATCGGTCCGTACTTTTACGAGGAAATTCGCCAAAGTGGGCCAGTGACTTGTACCGTCAATGCTGACATGCCGATATGCTACAGAACTTCGTGGTTCCACAACTGCAGCAGCGAGGATGTCGTGATTCAACCATGTTCATGCACCACCCCACATTGGACTTATGGTACAGCGTGTGTTGCGGCAACATTTCTCTGACAGCAGAATCGTTAGTCGTGCATTCTCCACAGCATGGCCCCCCAGGTCATCCGATCTCAAACCTTGTGACTTTTGGCTGTGGTGATTTCTTAAAAGTGTCGTATACCAAGGACATGTCTCGGATATCGCAACTTTGAAAGATCGAATAACATTACAGGTGAGAAAAATTAATTGCGATATGTTGCAAGCCGCCGTGGAAAATGTCGTGCAACGTATGCAGTTCTTGTAACATCACAATGGTGGTCATATTGAACCTTATTTGTAAGCAACAATCAGTTGTTGTTGATAAAATTGATATTTGCTCTGTCGTTTGGCATTTACTCATTCATTATTCACACTAATACATTTTTGAAGCCCCAAAATTCCCTCCAGAGACGACTTTCGGTGCTATTTTTTTTCTTTAGAAATCAAAATCTTATGATCCACTATGTACGCTCACCAAATTTGGTTATATTTCGTTCAATATTTTACTCGTTAGAGGGCTCTGAACACCTCACGTTATTTTGTAACCACCCTGTATATATAGTCGCAAATTGAGATCTATGACGCTGATGTGCGACACGTAAATGTCAGATCTGCTTCACAACACCGACAGTAAACATTAAGTGATATGTATCTAAACTCCTGTTGTAGCTACTGTATATAAGATTACATCATATTAAATTGTTCCTACATTTTTGTTTTGTGACTACGTGTAACATAATATGTATGCACAAATTAATTGTAGGCTTAATCTTAAATGTTTGTCCCAATTAAACGGAATATTGTCCAGTTAGGTGATATAAATTACTATTACTTTCTTGGTTTGGATTCAATTCTTCCAGAGTTAACAAAATATATGCAGGGTGTCCGGGCTAAAGGTATAGAAAAGTAATGACTTATACTGGGAGAATGACACAGGGTTAGTTATAAATTTCAGTTGCATTAAAGATGGCAACTCCTTAAGTTTCTTTTCAGATTAACGAATTTTAATGTAATCACCATTAGTGGCTCTGCGGATGTCCAAATATTATTCGATCTTTTGCCAGGTATTTGGTTAGATCTGACGTATTATTAAATAAATACTGCTGCACAAATACTGTGTTTCAAAACATGCAAATTACGAACTTTTTGCTGATACACAATCATTTTATTGAAGCCCCAAGCAAAAATGTCCAACGGCCTTATGCCCAAAGATCTCTGAAGCCGAGCAGTAAGGCCTTCTCTTCCGATCCAGCAACCAGGAAAGATCTTATTCAAAAACTCGATAACATCTCCATGAAAGTCTGGTATAGCACTGTCTTGCTGAAATATGAAATTTGGTCGAATATGTGGAACAGTAAAGTTTTCCAACAAGTCAATGTTACTGCGTCCTGCCACTATCGGTTCTGCGAAACAAAATGTGCCGATGATTCCATTTCTAAATATTCCTTACCACAAGTCAGCATACGACTGCTGTGGAAAGCAGCTCAACGCAACTGTCAACAATGCGCATGCGCGACCGTAATAGCAAACTTGGATAAAAAAATTGGAGCAATCCCCTATCATTGGCGCAGCATTTCCATAGCTAGTCATATGCTTCTCTCAGTATAAGCCATTACTTTTAGATACGTTTAGCCCGGACACTCTATATATATATAAAAATAAGCCGGCACAGCGAAAGCAACAACTTAATGACGGAAGAACAAAACGGATGCCAGAAAAGGACTTTGGGGTGTAAAGAGCAGCTAACCATCAACTCAGTTATCCTGGAACAAGCAAGAAAACAGAAGCGAAAACTCAACACCGCATACATAGACTACAAGAAGGCTTTCGACTCTGTTCCACACTCGTGGCTCCTTGAAATACTCAGCATATACAAAGTGCATCCCTCAATCATCCGATTCCTACAGAGCAGCATGAAACAATGGAGAACCCGGTTACAGCTAAACACGCCAGACAGTAAAATAGAAACGGCCGAGATCCCCATCCGCCGCGGAATCTTTCAAGGAGACGCACTAAGCCCCCAGTGGTTCTGCTTGGCGTTAAACCCCTTGTCAAGGATGCTGAACGCAAGTAAATACGGATACATGCTGAAGAAAGACAAGAGAAACCTACATAAAGTCTCCCACCTCATGTACGTAGATGACATCAAGCTATACGCGCCAACAATCACCCAACTCCGACAACTCATCAGTATAACAGAGACATTCTCCAAGGACATAGGAATGGAATTCGGCCTCGATAAGTGCAAAATACAGAAGAATAGCAAAGAAGATTTACCAGGCATCGAACTCGAAGACGGGAGACTACTGAAGACCTTGGACGAGGGCGAAACCTACAAATACCTAGGGATAATGCAAAAACGGCAGCAGGAGCACAAGAAAGTCAAAGTCCAGC
>QLNU02015360.1:30735040-30776527 GCA_006491805.2 Dysdera silvatica
CTGCCCGTCCCAAAGCCTGTTTCCGCCAAGAATGGGCGAGGAAAACTTTTTTTTTATATATATAACATTTTTAAATGCAGTCATTTTTAAATTTGTTCGAAAAGTTATTTTTTTTGGAACATAATCCCCGAAATCATAGTATTTTCGCTTGGAAATACAGTACACGTTATCACAATGCAAAGGATTGCTATTTATGACATGCATGCATGCATACATAGACAGACGGACGGATGGATGGATGGATGGATGGATGGATGGATGGATGGATGGATGGATAGATGGATGGATGGATGGATTAAGTTCCTATGGCTGAAATCGAAAAAACTGTCGAAGAACAATACTTACGATATGAGAAGAACTATGGAAGCATTCAAGGAACGGTAGCATAATAAAGAAATTCTTCCCAACCGTCAAAGGTAGGCTGAACGCAAACCATCTGGAACTCTCTTACAATTTAACACAGTTGCTAACTGGTCATGGAAGATTTAGCCAATATTTTCAAAGATTCGGTCTACGAGAATCTTCTTCTGCTTCTGTGACGAAACTGTTGAGCAAACAGTGGAGCACGTTATTTTACACTGTCCAGCACTGGAACCTGCTAGAATTAGCATGCTTAGGGAAGCGACAATCTACGGCGAACAATGGCCTCTTGCACTTAAAGAAATGGTTTCTAAACGGTTTTTCGGTGATTTCATGGATTTTTCTTTTCTGATGGACTTTTTGTAGTTCTCTTCATTCTAGTGCAAATTACACAAATCAACTGGACTTTATAAATGAAAATATGTGTTAAAAGCGGTTTATATCAATTATGTAATCGATCTTGTAAATATTTGTGCATATATATATATATATATATATATTTCTATATTTTCGTGAACGTATCATACAAGCTGCAAAATGAGACATCGATACATGTGACACATCAATAGGTGCATAAGACAATAAAATGCCTTTTCCTCTGGAAAATACACACACACACACACACACACACACACACATATATATATATATATATATATATATATATATATATATATATATATCGAAGAAATTCCTTTCATATTTTGATAACCTATATTGTATTTTTCAACCAAGAATACTTGATAATGAGCGTATATTGGAGACATTATAAGTAATATATATTATTGCATACGAAAATAATATATGAATGGATTAAGTAAAATAAAGATTTGAATGTAATAAAAATTAAATATTATAATAGTAATGTACATTTGAGAAGAAAAAAGCAATTAAAATTATCAAGGATTAGGATCGAATTTTTTAGGATGGGAACTGAATACATGGCAATTTAAGTAAAAATTAAGTACCGGAATTAAATTCCTGAAGTTATTAAACACATAAATGGTAAAAAATTATTTAATAAAGTTATTTAAATTTCTGCCTGATAGCATTTAGTGTTTTCTTGATTTGTTGGGCCTCCAGCAGGTTAAAATTTATTTATATCATTGGGACCCAATGTTAGTTTTATATACCCCAAGTAGCATATATACTTATAACTGATTTTTCATATGACATATATATTTTTTTGTAATTCACGGCTTATTGATATTTGTGACGATAATAAATAAATAATATGATTAATTAAGTAATTGATATTCCCTAAAAATAACTTTTCAAATAAAGTTAAAAAAAAGGTTGCATTTAAATTTTAAAAAATTCATGAAACTAATTTTAAAAAATTGTTTTTTATTTCTACAATGAAATCAAAAACTCAACAAAGAGTTTACTCGAATTGGATAATACCCTTGGTTATAGTGTCTATCTTATACTACATATTTTTCTTTTGCCTTATAAATATTTCATGTTATTATGCAAATTGGAGAACCTTCCAAATTTTATTGTCTTGTAAAAAAAGAGTCATCATGCCACTTGGAAATTGAATTGTTCCTTTAAATTGAAAAACAAACCAGTTTACAAATATATTGCAAAGAAATATCTAAATAAGCTAAAGGAAAGGAAACTACCTTGAGACATCTGTTTGTTGTCTACGCATAATTCTTTCCTTAACAAAGCATTGAGAGAGCCAAATCATTAGCAGAGGATTCTTTTTCTCCTTGATAAATGCTAATTTTAATTGAATGAGTTTTTTAAATACTTCGACATTTTTGTTTGCAAATTCTTTGGGTAATAGATGATGAAAGGCGAAAAATGAAATGCGTGAAGCATCTTTAAAATTTATAATCTAATAAGTTGGAATACATAATCAGATTACAAAAAACTTGGTTATTTATTATATATGGTGAAGAAAAGTAGCCTTATCTATTGATATTTTGAAAATAATAAAATCATTTATGCATAAAGCAGAGTTACAGAATAACAGAGAGAGAGAGAGGAATGCTTCTTTAAAATAACTAAGGTGTGAATTCAGTAATTAAAAAAACCTCAATATGATACTTTGCGTTCCAAAATAAAAATACAAATGCATTGGTTTTCAAATACCATAATCTTTCACATTGTCTTCAAGATATCCAGTTGTTATTAGAGCGTATATTGCTCAAGAAAATAAATTCATTTTGTCATTCCGGAAGTTACCTTTCCAGTAATTGGGAATGAAAGCATTGTTGAAGGGTGTAGAAGCATTTTCAATTTCATCATTGTTATGTTTGTAATTTTATAAACAGAAAGGAAATTCCTATACTTCTCTAAAATAATTGAAAATAATTAAATAGTGCATCTGTGTATTTGAAAATAAAAATTAATACTGGGTACATGAATAATATAGGCACCACTTGCATACTCCTAAAATAGTACTAGTATGCAACGAAACTGAACTAATGCACTGCGGAACTCTATCAAAATACAACTAAACTATACTAATATATTACCAAAATATTCATTATATTATAGAGTTGCAATTCAGTGGGAAAAGAATGAGCTAAAAATAATATTTTTTTCCCTTCCTCAAATACGTGTAAAAAAACTACAATCTCCCAAGGGCCAAAAGAAAAGGATCGAGTTGCATTTCCCACCTGATCACAAATTGTGCAGCAACTGCCTATTTCTGGACAGAAACGAAAAGAACATGTTCACGTATATTCCATTTATACTTTACACGCATAGGGTATATAAAGAAATGAGACAAATACTGTCACACTCTGATTATAGAAGGCAACTTGATTTATAGGAGATAAATCTAAATCTGGAAGCAAAAAGTAAACACTCTCCAATCTGCCAACAATGATAAGCCTACATTAACCTAAAACCATTTCAGAGTGTCGTTGGTTTTTTAGCGTGGCAGTTACATATTTACACAAGCTAAGTGAAATTTCTTCTCAAATGTTTGACACATTTTATGTTGGGAGAAATGGCATATGAAAAACATGAAAATAGCGTGCACACTTTCTGTAAAACTCTTTGTGTTTCTTTTAATTAATTAATTTATTTTTTGAAAGGCTTTTATTGTTAGGAATATGTATGTATATTTGGTTGATTTGTGATGAAAGTGATGTGATTTTTTATCAGAGTGAACGATTTGTAGAAAAACCATAACTAGCTTTTATTTTATTTAAGTGTATCAATACTTATGCGAATATATATTTATATATGCATAACACCTAATGTGTATATTTTTAAATAATATATTTGTACATTTACCTTTTATACATTAGACTCTTAATGTACAGTAGTTCCAAACTCGGGTATATTTTGCTGGATGTCCGGGATATGAATTCTTATTGTTTATTGGTTAAGAATCATTTGTGAGGTACTACTTAGCACAATAATTAAGAAGAAACATTCATAGTACTCAAATTTTAAAGGAAGGTGTATGATTAGATTTAATTTGAAAATTACACACAAAATTACCTAGGTATTACTTCAAAATCATTAAGTTATTTAGTAACATACTGCACCAATATAAAATTCACCTATGTGTAAATCGGCAAATGTGAGTTTTTAAATAGCAATTACCATATTATTAAGTTAGGAAACTGGATGTGTATGTGAATGAATTGTGCTTATCAATTCTTACTTGAAAATGATAATTCAAAGCAAATCAATCGAGAGTCTTTTTAACAACACGAATTAGATTACTTTTAAAACTACCGAAACAGGACGTACTAAAAAAACGACAACGAGGACGTACCGCCATTTAACATTCTCACCGTTTCAGACCGTACCAATCGTGTCATTTTCTTGTCTTTGGAAAAAGACTTATTTTCTTCTATATTTTACCTTTTCAGTTATCGCCTGGCGAGTGTTCTGTAAAACCTCGTTGACGAAAACCAGCGGTTAGAAAAGGAAAAGGAAAATGATTTTTATTTACGAAAAGCTGTAAATTTGTCTATTTCTCTTTACTCCTTGCACCGGATTATTCACTTAGCGTTGTTTGTTATTTGCACATGGGCTCTTAGAAAGAATTTCATGTATATTTAATGTAAAGAAATAGTGCATGCCAATTACAACAATTAAAGGTATCGAACTCATTCAGTAGAGTATCAATTCAAAATTCATGGGGAGGCGTTCGAGCGTCTTTAAAGAAGATTTTGTCTACGAGAAAAGAATGTGTTTGATATCCAATGGGGAGCTTTAATCCCCCTTTCTTACGCCACTGAACTTATTATGAACTATTTTTTCTTATATTTCATATTATTCTCTGAATATTCAGTGAAAAAACGTATTATGTAAAATATGTAATGCTAAACTCAGCTTCATTTAAACTGGAGAAAGTCAAATTTTCAGAATTTTGTTGTGACAAAAAGCTGTTTGTTATCATTTTGTTACTGTACATATAAAACTAGTTTGCGGTGGTTTACTCAGACGGAAAGATCGCTCCCTTTTCTTAAATAATATCAAAAATTTAATTATTGCCAGACTAGAAAATTTCATGTCTTAAAAATCTGGTATGTTTTGGTAATATCTTTAAAACATTAAGAATACTGACATTAATGCATTCGATTACATTTGGCTATAGGTGCCGATATGTCAACTACAATTGAAACAAATGGTTACATAATCTTGGATTTCTCTCTTTCACAACCCTCTTTCTTCTTTCCACGCACACTTTGAAAATATGCCCTCAGAGGACGTCGACATTTCTTTTTTTACGCCTGTCCATTTATCTTTCCTACTGCGTGAAACAAGCCCAAAACAAAACAATTGTAAAAAGGCAACAAAAAAAAATCCGCAGCCATTAATGCATCTTTTCAAAATGTGAAAACAGTGCCATAAACAATAAAATACATCTAAGTAATTTTGAGATTTTTCTCATGAGTTACTATCAGCAATTTGCCGCTATTTCATGTCGTTAAATTATTCCAAGCATCGAAGTTACAGTTTATCGATTGCCACTCTCTTGTCTATCTTAGATCTTTGCCTAGTGTTTCGTAGCGAAATATACAGAAGGTAATTTTATTTTTACGTCATTTTACCTGTCGTTATTCGGTATTACAGTAAACAAAAAGCCAATTTAAAATGTTTACTTTTCGATATAAATATGAGGAGAAAGATACAATAAGGTCCTAGTAAGGTGAAAGGAAAAATCAAATTGCAGGACTATTTGTTTAAAGCTAAAGAAGTAATACAAATAATAGTCTAATTATTATTACTCTCTTCGACAAGCAATTATGGTAAGATTTTCGCTAATGGCTCAATGTACCAAAGATACAATTTAAGCAAACTTTGAACTTGGAAATATTACACAGTTATTATTCTGCACTTCAAATAAAACATACAATGTAGTATATATTCGTGTTTCACGTCAGAACCAATTTTATGTACACTTGTATATACATAGAACATGAAATGTAGTATATACTAGTGTTTCTCGTCAGAATCAATTTTATGTACACGTGTATATACATAGAATATATAATGTAGTATATAACTGTGAACATATTATGTAGTATATAACTGTGAACATTTAATGGAGTATATAACTCTGAACATATAATTGGAATTCCTTTCTGTGAGTTTTCCTTCTAACAAAACTATGTTTTAGATCAAATAAATTTTAAAATAGTTAGCAATTGCTGTCAAAGATATATTTTTAAATTAGTGTCTCTTTCAGATCAAAAACTCAAAATGCTGCTTAGGCCAGCCCTGACTAAAATAGTTTTAAGCATAGTAGAAAAAAAAAAGAAAGGGAGGGAAGGAAGGAAGGAAGAAAAAAAGTATCAGCCTAAAACCGCAGCAACACAGAACTGTTTCTGTCAGGTGATATATGATAGGATCTCAACGTTATTAGGGTACCTGCATTTCACTCTTTTGATAGATTTCTGTTCCAATGTCGTGAGAGATTGATTTTTCCGCCGACATAAATTGCTGATCACAGATGATTGGGCAAATGGTTGAGCGTGGACAAAATACTCTGTATTTCTTTCGGAAATTCTTTTAACCCCATTACTAAAGGTAATTCGGTGTAAAGGCGATTTTAACGAAAGGGGGGGAAACAGTATTGCGTCTTCAGCGTTAAACAACTTGTTTCCCCAGTACAACCAACAACTATGTTCCAGACAAAATATAAGAAAAGGAAGAACTGACTTTACAAGCAACTCAAAATTTATTTTTGGGAAACGATATATGACTGCAAAACGCACTTATTTAGTGTATACTTTCACAGAATGCTTAAAGTAAAACTTACCGCCAAATAGAAGCTGAAGTATATCTGTATAAGGAACAAAAGATTCTATCCCGTATTTTTTGGCACACTACTTGGTAGGAAACAAAATTTGTACGGACATTTCGTTTCTACAACCTATAAGGTTGCTCGATCTGATATCTGAAATGTTGCCTGTTGTATGTCAAGAAATTTTAAGTAGAAACTGATGGTATCAGACTTTCTCAGGAAGTCTTTTACTACTATTGTTCTATATTTTCTCTTCACTTTTTTTCAACACAGTTAGTTTTTTGACAATACAATCTTCAACACAGTCAGCTTTTAGATTCATTTTTAATTCAGTGAGACTGTAAGAGTATGGCACTAATAATTATTAAGTATCGTGAACCCTTGGTGTTTGGGTAATAGCCAAAACATTTTAACTTTTGGAATAAGATACTCGGAAGGTGTTTAAAATAATACTATGACGTAATACATAAAGGTCACTCTGATTTATTACGATGTTCATCATAAGTAGGACAGTCAATTTTTCGAGGAAAATATTCAATATTTTCGAAACGGTTGCAGGGAAAATCTCGAATTTCACGGAAATTTAATAAACAATAGCATAACATCAACATTAAAAAAATAAAAAATCTCAGTTTCGAAAAAGTAGGAGAAACAACTACTATGTTACTAAATAAACATTTTACATTAAAATTGCCATATCTGCAGGTCATACGTAGGACAGTAACTATTTTTTCATGGAAAAAATGCAAAATTCGAGGGACGGTCGTCAGATAATATCAAATTTTGTGGAAATTAATAAAGAAAATAACGGAAGAAATTTAACACTAACGTAAAAAATAAATAAAAAATCCCAACTACGAAATAGCAACACAAACAACTAATACGTTACAAAGAATTAGACAAAGAATTGCTAAGAATATGGGAGAGAAAAATACTATGGAAAATATTTGGGGCAGTTAATGAAAACGGCGTATGGAGATGGAGAAAAACATGGCACGTGTAACATTTTTAGCGGCTTCATAACCTTTAAACTATGTTTTGGCATCATTGCTTTTATTTTTTTCATTTAAACACTTTTCCAAGCTTCGGCAAAAAAATAATCTATTTTTCCTTACATTGTTTGTCCCCGTTATCGCAGTTTCGATTATTGCAGTGTTTTGTTGGCACACCTAACGAATCGGGGTTTCCTGTATTGTTTTTCTTTACAAATGTGCTTATGATAAAGTTCAATCATAATTTCGTGCAATATTTACCAACATTAGTAACGACAATGTACAATATATTTTACTCTTAAAGAAAGTTATGAAAAATTATATCGCCATATGGTGGAACGAAAAGAAAGTAATATGAACTTATGCATCCATCTATCAAATTACGAAAAATAAAATTATGAAGTTTGAAAAAAAATTTTTTGTTTCAGACAAAAAAACATCATATAGACCATTTATTGTGTCTTTGTCCATTGTTATACTAATGTTCTTTTCTGGAATGAATGGGGTGATAATGTTTTAGCTGAAACCCTCAAAGGTTACGGTGAAGCAATACAAAAATATCTTGTACGTAATTAATTTAAATATATCTTTCTTAAAATTTTACTCAACAGATAGTTTGGTGATGCAGTGTTAGAATTGTTATATAACTATGAAAATTAATGAAAACAAATATAATAACAATTGAAATAATAAGAAAAAAAATGTAAAATTCACAAAATCGTTGAAAAAGTCTAAAATTTGCAAACTCGTTAAAAAAAATTCTAAAATTTGCAGGAAAACGCCATTCAAATTCGTTTTGAGTGTGGTAAGAGATTTGTGCATGGAGCCTTTGGGAAACAGTGCTTCGAATGAGTGTATTTACGTTAAGGTGTGGAAGGGATATGTGGGTATTACGTTTGTTATCCTACCAAGGTCTTCAGTTGCTGATTTTCATCTCTATTTGAACAGCTTGAACCCTCATATTCAATTTACGTTATAGGAAGAAGATAGCGGTTCATTACCCTTCTTAGATGTTCGGATAAATAGAGATGGGATGGGCGACTGTTGACTACGGTGTTTAGGAAACCAACACATACTGATAGGTATCTTGACTTTCGTTCTCATCACCCGGCATCACACAAAGCATCTGTCATTAGAGCCTTGCACCGACGAGCCTTTACACACTGTTGTAATGATGACCTTCGCAATGTTGAATTACGACGCAATAAAAGCGTGTTGAAAAAGAAAGGTTACCCGACTAAATTTATCGCTCGTAACCAATGTGGTGTTAGTGGTGGAAACAGGAATGTAGAGGATGAGACTAGGAAGACATCAGTGGTTTTGCCATATGTGGCGGGTGTCTCAGAAAAGCTGTCTCGAATTCTCAGTTGTGTGAATGTTAAGACCTACTACAAACCTGTCTACACCCTGCGTGATCTATTACTTAAAGTTAAGGATCGCGTCCCTGAGGAGGAAAAATCTGGTGCTATTTACCAAATACCGTGTGGAGACTGTGACAAGGTGTATGTTGGACAGACGGGAAGATCGATACGTCTACGAGGGAAGGAGCATATGCGTGCGGTAGCTAGGGGAGACGATTCAAGCCAGTTGGCTGAACATGTCTTCAGGGAGGGTCACGAACCAGATTGGCATTCGATGAAAATATTACATCAAAATGTGACGAATCTGGGGAGTAGACTTTTTCTGGAATCATGGGAAACCTACGGTTTGAGGAGTCGTGCAATAAACATCGCAAAACCTCTACCAGAACCTTACAGGATTTTTGCAAAACCTCGAGTTGGGGGTGTTCATCTGACATCGTCGGGTGCGGGGGATTTCCCGGCGAGGGTTTCCCCGATTGGGGTTTCCCCAGCTGGAACTGCTCCGCACCAAATGGCGTCAGATGGGGATTCCCAACATGCGGGTATATAAGCTTAGGACTTTCACGAACTCTTCATTCTGCCTTCACTTGACAAAGGGAGCAGTTGGCTCCCGAAACGTCGTGTTTTTAAACCTTACGCCAGTGTCGAAATAACTGTTTGTTATGGAATCTCCTGGTGAAACTCTGTATTGTTTCGTTACATTCGCTCCGCGACAAAATTACTGTCCTAATCAAAAGAAATACTTGGAGGTATTAATCTCAAACATGATGGAAAAATCTATGAAATTTCTAAAAATTTCAAGACAAAGTGACGTTGGCACTATAAATGAACATTTTATAAACAATAATCCAACAACATATAATTACTAACTTGGAAAAGAATAATTCGAAACAATTGTCAGGAAATTTTGCCAGTACTATTAAGCCCCCCCACCCCCTCCATCCCTCCTCAATCACATTATCGCACTTGCATTTGAAATGTATAGAACCTGCAAATAAGCTTTAATTCTGTTTTCTCAATTTCCCGCAATTGTTCAAGGTTTTGCTAAAAAGTACTAGACACAATCAGATCAAAACGCACTGAACTTCCTTCTAGTATCAGTGATTGAATATAGGTCTGTTCTTATTTGAAAACGAAAATAGTCGTATTTCATATCGCATAATATTAAGTGTTTTCGTCTGTACGAATATGTGATTACATTTTACCAAATGTGACATTTTCTAATTATTATGCTTTTCTAATTTTCATGTTCCTCTAATTAGCATGTTTCTCTAATTATCATGTTCCTCTAATTATTATTTAATATTCGTTATTAAATTGTAATTGAATTATTTAATATTAATTCATAATTAAATTGTAATTGAATTATTTACTATTAATTCATAATTAAATTGTAATTGAATTATTTACTATTAATTCATAATCAAATTGTAATTGAATTATTTACTATTAATTCATAATTAAATTGTAATTGAATTATTTACTATTAATTCATACTAAATTGTAATTGAATTATTTACTATTAATTCACAATTAAATTGTAATTGAATTATTTACTAGTTAATTCATAATTAAATTGTAATTGAATTATTTACTATTAATTATAATTAAATTGTAATTGAATTATTTACTATTAATTCATAATTAAATTGTAATTGAATTATTTACCACAATTCATAATTAAATTATCTAATACCAAATTATAATGAAGTATTCATTATTATAACAAAATTATTCATTATTATGTTATAATTTAAATATTTATTATTAAATTAAATTAAAATATGTATTATTAAATTATAATTAAATTATTTATTACAATTTTTATCAATTTGTTTATTTATTTATTTATTTATTTATTACTAAAATATTATTTCACTATGATATTCTTTCCTTGGGATAGAGCATATTTTAAGTTAGTTTTATATGCAAAATGTGCACAGTAGGTGAAAATATTTTATCTCTAAATATTAATATTAAGAATTTAAACTTTGATCCCGCACCTTTACCTCTGTTAAATCATTAAAAAAAAATCTTGCATCTAATCTTACAATGCTTTTCTGATTATTTCTTTATCTCAAATATCTCAAAAGTCCTTAATGAACAGCCAGTTTTCGAATTAAAATTTCCCGTATTTGAGAAATTTTTAAATAGAATTATTCTACCAAAGTCAGATGAAGTGCAGGCTGTTATTTGGAAGCAAAGATGATTCTGAAGCTGCTTGAAACGCAATAGATATTATCCGGCTTTTCTAGATGGGGTTGGTCGGATAACTGGAAATTAATTAAAATCCCATCCAATAAGGATTCAAGTTATAAGATTTGAAATTGCATCTTTTCTGAAACTAATGAAGCTGAGTCTGGAAAGATCGTAAATTGAATCGGAACAATTAAATTAAATCCTTCTTTAAAGCAATCTTCCGTGCCAATTCTTCAAAATTCGTCATCTTTATTATTGCACAAAGAGGCTTAAATTCCGACTCACTTTTAGATATGCATTATAGTTTCAATGCACTTGCACTTCACATTTAAATAAATTGCTGGCAATCAAATATCATTTGTGCGGCTCGCATATCGTTTATCCCAAAACTAGCTTATGCAGAAACAATTGCCAAGAGCTGAAATTGGATTAAATTAACGTAAAATTAAATGGATTTACAGAATAGTGTTGAACGCATATACTAATGGACATAACCTGTTAGGTACTTCAAAGACACAAAAACCTGCACATATTCAATTTTTTCCTCGAAACATGTTTTATTTTCATAATCATTTTTGTAGAGCTTTTAGACAAGTTTCCGCAAACTTAAACGCAATCAACTAAGAGATGTGACGCAGTTTAGCCTGCCTGTAACATCGCCATATATTTACAAAAAAAAAGTTTTACGTCCAATATTGCCCAGTAACTCCCGCGTTTCGTTTAAACTAGCTTCCTACCAATAGGCTAATACGAAGGATGCGACAAGCATTATAACTTCAATAACTGATTTATTTTACTCTTAGCTGTGTCCTCAGCAAAATATAAATGGTCTATCATGAAAGGTTTGGAAGTATTCACTTAATCACACCTACGACAATACTCATCAAAATACGATGGAATAATATGCCCCATCCGATCAATATCTAAATCCATTCTTATTCAAAGACGTCCAAATCCTCATGAATTTGACATCTTCAACCATATTATGGCTTAGAGATCAGGCAACGACTGTGCTTCCGTTTCATATAAGATGAAATAGCAATAAATAAGTAATATACTTGTATAAGCACAGTTGTCCGGCATAAAGCTCAACGCGTATATAGCAGATTTTTAATTTTATGTAGGAAAACCATGCAAGTGGCCAAATTTCGCATACTCATATATAATAACTAATACCATACTATTTCTTTACATGTTTCTACATACTTGTTAAAACCACAATTAGAAAAATTATTATATAATTTCTCTCGTGAAAACTATATACAATACAATCTCGTTAATCCGAACTAATTGGGACCGAGACCTGTTCGGATTAACGGAAATCTTTACTACAGAATTTAATGTAAACTATAATTGTTTGATACGTGTGTGTTTTGGTATGTGTACACGTAACAGGCAAGAAACGACCGAAAATTTCCCTTTCCTTTATGAGAAATTTCAATGAGTTTGCAACAAACTCTGCGCTGTTTTCTTATGTTTCGTCAACCAGATGCAAGAGCATTCGACTGAAAAAAAATCGGATTAACTGGATTTTCGGATTACTGTGGTTCGGATTTACGAGAATCTACTATATAAATGTAAGTCTGAAATTATTACATTCTAATAGTCGTAATGTCAGAGTACATGCAAACAACTAACACAATGATGTGTCTGAAAACATTTCATCACGCGAACCCTTAGTGTTATCGCACATTCTTGGATAATTCTTACAAATATTATGGAAACCATTCTATAACTTTATTGAACCCCTTTTAAATGAGATATATATAGTTTAATCCGAAAGTTTAAATAGTTAGTTTAAGAGTTGAGCATGGTTAATTGAATTGTTTGATTTTTATTCCTTTCCATGTCTGGAAAACTGGGAATTTTGTTGTATACCCTGAAATTTATGGCTCTGAAAGAGTTGTGTCGACACTTCCTGTACGTGTGTGATTCTGTTCTGTCGAATAATGCAATTTCAGCAAGAGCTGAGAAATCTTCATTATTCGACATTTGTGTATCGAAGAGTCTTTACTTACTAGAAGCAAGTACGTTGGAGCGCAAAGAAGTCAGTGTGTATCAGCCCATTTCGCAGGGCTAATACGTTTTCTGCCCTCCCTATGGTACTGCCCCCCTTTTTTATGGCCCTGGTGGTATTCCGTGCCCGAGTGCGGATTATACCACGAAGAAGCCATCTCGGACAGTGGCCGTTCGATTAGCCGCGTTCCTTATCCTGTTGTTCCTCATTCTTTTGCTCGGCACGTTTGCCCGAAACACCCATGGCACCGAAGAGGGAGCAACAGGGAAAAAGAGGTATCGATTTGGGCTAAAACTGCTTGGAAAGTGTCGGGTTTGCCAACGCTAGGAAGCGGCACCTTTCCATTTGGAAGCTCCTACAACAGACGATTCAGCCGTAGACACATTTACGGAGAACCGTAGAGAAAGACTTTTCTTAATGTCTTATGTCAAAAATTAAATTAATATTTTCTAATTTTCAAAATATAACCAAACCTACAATTTATAACCAGACTTTTACAATTTAAACAAATGTAAATATTATTAAATAAAAAGCTTATTTCTTGTATTATAAATAAGATTAAGTTTTTTAAATTCCACTTTTGTAGTTTTCATGCTAGAACCTACGTTTCAGTCAGAGAGAAGGGGTCTCCTCTTTTAGTCAAACTATATTTTATTTTATTACTGGTAATTTTTTACCCAAACTAGAATCTCATATTTTAGTATATTTGATGTATATGCTTTTTTCGATACATCTCTACTTTTAAAATATAAAGAAGTTGGTTTGAAACAAATAGCCCTGCCTGTATTTCTTACAACATATTACTGTTGCAATCGGTAGGAGATAAAATAAAATAAATAAAATACATATAGCTAAATTGGCAAAAAAGGCGAATCACTTAAATTGTGCATTTTGCCTCTTTCAAGTCGCTAAAATATTTTAATTTATAATTTTTGTATTTGCAATTAAAGGAAGATCTGATCATTTACATTTAGATGTAAATAAAGCCTGAGTAGCTATAAATAGCCTGCAAGAGTGTTTTTTACAAATAAGTAAGAATTAGAATTGGGTGAAAGCAAACCTTATTATTTATGCTAAAATTTAAGCAAGATGACACATTATATTAAAAATGGTTTTAAATAATTCAAGGTACCAAAATACTATAAAAATTTTGGTTTCAGCTTGGGAAAATAAAGTATATATATTTTAGTGTAAAATGTGTGTAGTGAAAGAGAGATTTCTTTAAAATTTGTGGGATTCACGTATTTTTCATGAGCAATTTTAAGGAAAGAAAGTGAGTATATTCTTTTATAATACAGAAATTTAAAATCTAATAATATAACTTATTGAAAAAAGAATGCTGCTAATTAGTATATTGTCCTGATAAAGAATCAGCTTCTTACTTTAATCTGGCCGCCAATCCGATATTTAAAAAAATCAAAGGTTTGTATGAATTCATTGCACTTTTATATGACGGTAAAATGGCTATCAGGTTAATAAGTAAGGTTTTGAAACTTCAAATTCATGAAATTGATTATATTGTAATTAAATATAAATATGTGTTCCTGTTTTAGGATATTTGTTGTAAGATGAAAGATCAAAATTTAGACCATGAACATTTAGAAATAATTTTTATTCAACCAATATACAGTGGTTATTGATACATCTATTATGATATCAGTCTAAGAATAAAACTGAAATTTGTTTAAATGTGGAGAATGATCATGTTTAGTAAATGTTCATGTCCCAATGTAATGGTTTCAGTCTGTTGAAGGAGTGCAGGCAATTCTTGCTAGTCTTCGCATGAAATGCGCAAGTATGGAGGCCAAACGCCATTTTAAAGCGTACTCTATATTTCCTAATGCGCAGCCTTAAAACTTATGTAAAAATCCCAAGTATGGTTGGTGCACTGGTTACCTCTAAAAGCGAAAACGCAAGCCAATAAAACGAAAGTCTTGGTATGCACAAATGTGTTTTGTTCTTTAACACTGTCTGTTTCTATGACTTCTTATAACTGCTAATACGCATTGATCAAATTCCAAATACAAAATCTTAACCAATCCAGGCCCAATATGTCATCACATGACCTTTCTAGGATAATAGCAAATGGAAGGCTATATCCCAAAAAATCATTTCAAAGTTACTCTCAGTCAGAAACCATAGCAGAACGTTTGTAATCTCTAACTATGTAAACCACGCCAATTGTCTCTCTTCGCACGGCAACGCATCCAACTATGTGAACATCATCTCTTTAGTAATGAGCATAAGCATGCTCCTTCAATGTCCATAATTCAAACTGCTGTGTCCTCCTTCCTGTAATGCCGTCTGCTTTATTCGTCTAATAAATGTTTAAATTTGTTGTGCTTACTACCTAAGACTGTTCGCCACCTCCAGACGAAGAATAGTTCGCAGTCAGAGTTCAATAATTTCCAATTAAAAATCAATAACAACCAAACTTCTATATTAGTGGCGCACCTTAAATGAACACATTAGCGTTATCAGCTTATTTATGAACATTTGTAGAAACGGAAACGTACTGGTATGTGCGTTCACCACGATGAACTTTCATTAGCACTATTTATAATTTATCCATTTGTAAAGGTTTAAATCACCAAAAATACTGAACTTTTGATCAAAATTGTTTTATCGAAGTGATACATTTTATATGACCCCTATGACCACACTATTATTTTTGAATTTCATTTAAAAGAAAAGTTGGGTTTTATCAAAATATTTTATTTTACCATTTTAATTTAAATATGTTCTACCATTTCCATACCGTTTTATGGAAAGGGTTTTCCATATGTTTGGTAGAGTATGATCTTAGCTGCCCTAGTGCCATAAATCATGCACAAGTACAAAGCTAAAAAAAAAGGGGAATACTGAAAGAAAATTATTTGGAGAAAGGTGGAACAACGGAACCGATGGGAGAATATGAACATGAAAGCACTTCTGAATATTAAAGACCATATAACAGAAGTAGAAGCGAGTGAAGTCCGACTGTATCAGAAGTAACGAGAAATGTAGCGAGAATTCAAGACATGAAGCTGGATAGGAAGAATGTCTGAATCAAGCAATTAATGTCTACCAGGTTTCGGTACTTGTTAAACCCATACTTTTTAGACGTATAGAATATGTGTCCTAATCAAATACAAGTACATCTAATCGAACAAATCAATATATAAGAATATCAATAACCCTTCTGACACCCACTATCCATAAAATCCAGATCAACTAGATCCGAATCTACTAGAAGAACACAACTTTAAGAATGTCGAACAACAAAACAGAGGAAAGACGAAATAAAACAAGCTTAGATATTTAAGTCACCGTATCTCGGGGCTATTTAAGCCGCTGGAGTAACTTAAGCCATTATGCTGGGTAATTTTCCGACACTGATTCTGGCAACACTGTTTTGAGTTTGATTGTTAACTTTCATGCCATCAATTCCATATTTTGACGAAGCTTTGGGCCACATATTTTAATAGTGTGTATGTTTTAAAATTAAGTTTATAAACCTTTATTTGTATTTAGGATAATTTCGTCATAAATTTATACAGTCCATAACTTTCATCGCCAAAATCACATTTTTAAGTTAAATTCACTAAAATCATTTTTAAACATAACCTCAAACAATACTCTTACGGTTGTTATACTTCCTAGATTATATTTCCATTTTGTTTTGTTTTTTTCAATATTTTTAAATTCATTGTTGCTCCCTGTACGGGGTAACAAATGCCACCGAACAGGAGTGGCTTTTGCCGTCTTCATCCTGGATAAGGACGTCATCTTTTTCTCTCCTAAACAAAAACAGCTCTAGTTTGAGCTTGTTTCTACGTGGGTGTCGAAAATTATTGAGTAAAAATAAATTCCCCCAAGAAAACTCACAAAAACTCGCCCTGGAGGCTTTGTGTGTTGACAATTATTTGGCAATTGTGTAATCCCTGAGAAGGGTAATAATATCTTACACCCTTATATACGGAGAAAGAGGGAGTTATTTCTGTCCTCTTTCGTCCAGCAATTACGACACCACGGGCTCAATGTGGGGACCCTGGTTCGAATCCAGGATGAGGACGGCGTCTCCTTTTCTCCAAAAACAAGAAATCTCTGTATTTCTCTATTTATACATGGGGGTTGAAAATTATTGTATAAAGCCATTATGCTGGGTAAATTTCGGACACCGATTTTGGCAACACATGTTAAATTAAACATCTTAAACTTTTTTAGTGTGAATTAAACATCCGAAACACTAAAATGTAAAAAAATTTACTTTTTACTTTCATTTTTACTAATAAATATCTTGAGCAGTATATGTACATTTATTTTAGGCCTTTATATGAATTTTTATACCCCATCACCAACTAACCTAAGTCAAACATTGAATTCTTCTGCTGGCTTTAGTTACCCCATATTGAGAGGTAACTTAAGCCACCATTTTTGTCTTTAACATACATGTTGTAGAAGACTTTCATACATCTGAACATAGAGCGTAACTTTAGACACAAGTTTTACAACAATTAATTAATCTCTAAAGTAAATGATGTTGAATTCGCAGATGTTTTAAATTGAAAAGTGGTTTAAGTAACCCCGAGATACGGTACTCTTAAAAGAGCAGCGAATCAAAAACCGAGTTATAGCTTGAAATATTAAAGCATTTTGAAATAAAGGAGAAACATCGGATAAATCTCCGTGACACAGAAACCACAACACTTCACCACAGCTGCTTCTAAGCAAGCTTATCTTTTATAATGATAAAAAATGTTCTATTTATTTTTGTATTTCTTCAGTGGAACCTTCGTATGTTTAAAACTGTAATAAAGTTTCTATTGGGTTCATTACTTTCGTTTTAGTTTTGGGTGGGAGTTACTGGCAATACTTTACATGTTTTAAGTATTTTGCCTCGCATTTTATTTTGCATAACAGATTTTATCGGGTTTAGAAATTTATATAACCTAGCAATTGTGTGGGACATCTATACCATGCTAAATGGAGGAACATGATTATAAACCCGAAAAAAAAACTTTCCTGCTACAAAATGCAAAGAACTAATATTAGCTGAAAAAATGCCGATTTTTCTTTCCCGCTTTCTTTCAAAGGTGAAAAAAAATCCGGAAATAAGATAAATGACAATTCTAGATAATCGCTTTAAATTATCGTCTTCAGTGTGATTCTGTAATATTGGAGCCAAGCTGGATTACTCTCGCAGCGAAAGACTTTGGACAATTTGATCAAGGTATCCGAACACATTGAGCCAATCCACTTTTAACTGCGCTCACATATCTTCCTGAAGTCCAGGGGAGAATCATTAACGGAAATTGGCAGGATTTGTAGCAATTTATAGATCATCGTGCTGCATTGACTTGCACTCCCTTCTTTGCCACTACCTGCGTGACTGGTAAGAACTAAAGGATCCGCAAATAAAATGATTCTCTTTTATGTACTTTACTGAAAACCCCCGAGGGACACGAACTGATGCGTTTTTAATTAGGCGACCAAATGTACACAAATAGGGAGCCTTTTTTGTCATTTTCCAAATCCGCTTAGCAGGTTCACTGACCCTCGACACACGTATCTCCTAAAGCGTGCTCCGCACGAATTCGCGAATAACCAAATCTTCGTAGAAAGTAATTGTACAAGAAGAAGGTACCTGTAAGTAAAACAATTACGGTTTCAAATTCATTGTCACGCTTTTGACATGAAAAGAGAGAGAGGGAGAGAGAGGGAAACAGAAATCTAGTGTAAAAGAAACCATTAACAGCAGAAGATAAGGAAGTAATAGCATATTAAAAAACTGCACGTGTGTTTTCCAATCGGGGAATAATTTATGCCTAATTATGATTTTAGGTTATATTGGATATCGCCTTTTGTCACGTCAGAATCTGTGCTCCAACCTATTGGGCATTGAGCTTTATGTAGCTAAAATAGTATCGTGGTTTTGGTAGATAAAGGAGGAGAACTAAACACAACCTGGAAAAAAGCGTAATGGCGTACTTTCACGGTATTAAATTGATTAGTGTCAATTTCACTGTGATCCGAATGCGTTCTCACTTTCATGAAAATGTTTAGCAAATCTATATTTCTATTAAAATGCTTGTAAGAAGACCAAATTCTTATTGCAGTGGTATTAGTCTCTGTCTGCATTATTGGTCCTGTTTTAATTTTCACTTCCATATCGTACTCCCTCAGATTGTTTAAATCGTCTTAAATGTTTCGGAATTGCGATATGTTTCCCAAATTACATGCTGTACCTTTTTATGTAAGGTATTATTAACCTCCACAGGGTTAACACAGTTGCCAAATGGTCAACACGCAAAGCCACCGGAGCAGGTTTTTGTAATTTTCGTGGGGAATTATATAGATAACAATTTTTGCCAGCCACGCTTAAGCTCAAACCGGGGCTTTTATGTATAGGAGAAAAGGAGACAGAGTCCTGACCCGGAATCGCGCCGGAGACCTAACGTATGACCGGTTATGCCGAGCAGATAGAGGCACAACTTGTCATACGTTGGGTTCCCGGTTCAACTCCGGGTCACGGAGATGTCTCTTTTTCTCCTACACATAAAAGCTCTAATTTGAGCTTAAGCTTGGGTGGCAGAAATTGTTATCTGTGTCCTTCTTCAAAATTAGGATGCAAATGCATGGGCGGATTTATCACTTTGCCGCCCCAAGGCTACATTTTTTACCGCCCCTTCCTACCTGTCTCCCCCTCCGATCAGCGATAAGAAAATAAAAATTGTTACATTCAATATACGCTACAAAAGTTTATATTAACAGTAAAAATGTTGAAAAACAAACTCATAAAGTAAAACGTAACATTAAACAATATTAACTTATATTGAAGTATTATCTCTTCTTTGTATATAATAAATCAAATTCAATTTTATTGAAATAAATTTTAATTTTAGCAAAAAATAAAAGCCTATCGAACACTGGTATTTAAATGGAAAGCATGACGTCTAGCTTTCTTCTCGGCAAAACATCTGATTATATCATCGTATGGTATTGATTTTGTTATATCAGACTCAATACACAAAATTTTGTCGCTCTAATCTATAGCCTAGTATAACCTATTGGGAAATACGGAACTATACAAATGGTGTTCAACTCTATTTTCTACTCGGCTAATAAATAGCAAGTTGTAACGATTGTTCTACATAGATTTTAAAATGCTTTCATATATTCTGTAAAAAATATTTTATTTGTATAGAAGGAGTAATTGTTGCCTCGTTTTTAGTTAACTATTACTCTTTTCCACCTTGCAACGACTGTACACCATTTTTTTTAGAAAATCTTCTACCGCATATATGCGTACTTGCTCCTAAAAGGACACTATACTCTTGTGACCTCTTCTGCCAAAGATCTTGCGCTAAAAGCTGCTGATGAAACGAATGATTTAAGACATAAAATTAACACGTGAAAAATCCAATTTAATTATTTCATCCCATCAGGTGTCGCCCTAGTCGAAAATCAGTATGCTGTTTTCCATCACATTCTCATAAATTTGACGGAAAATCAGTATGCTGTTTTCCATCACATTCTCCTAAATTTGATAAATAATTGATAAGCGATGTTAACAATACGCCGACTTGTTTACATAAAGCTTAAATAATGAAGGGTCCACAATTAAGAAGGCTTATCTGAAGAGAATCTGAGCTTCTGTGTATGAGCTTCAAAAACGCAAGGAATATTACATTTTTTCATATTCTTGATGATGGTCAACGATATAATTTATTTTTTATATTCGGTAGTGGCACTAACCACGGTTCAGCAAGATCATAAACAGTTAGCACAAAGCAATTCAGGTGACGAAAATATACGTGTACGGAGTAAATTAATTCTGTTCGCCTCCTACAGTAATAACCAGAATCCTTCTTATGTCTATCTGAAAATGACAAAATGAGATGTTTATCACCATGAAATGTACGGTGGCGGTAAACGTAATTAATTGAAAAGGCAACAAGTTTGGTATTCGATTTTTGAGTAGCTGATCGCCTTCACTTTAAAGTTTAGCTAACATTCAGTGTCCTGAAATGCCTCTTCGTAATATCTCAATGCAGCTTAAAACTGTACATGATACAGTATTTTCCATGGGACACAGCCCATAAGACTACCTAAAACCGTTTTCTTGTTATAGGTAGCCAAATTACTCGTAGATTAAAATAAAGGCTAATGAATAGCAATAATCAAAAATGCGGAAAGAAACAAAGGAATTACACATTCAGATACGTATCCTTAAACTTATTATAATAATTATGTCCTTATTATGTTCGTAATTAGATAATTGTATTCAGAAATAAATAAAATAATAAGCATAACGAAATTAAGAATGAGTTCCACTTTGCAATATCCTAAACTTGCGCAAAACTCTTCTATCTACCCTCGCATTTGCGGCATTTCTATTTGTTTAAAAAGTAATTCTGGCTTGCTTCAAATACTTAACTACTTATTAAATAGCTGCCATGCTGACTCAGTTGTTCTAAAAGATTCCAATCGGAAGTGAGTATTATACGCTCTGCGTATTGAAAGATATAGAATTTGATGCGTAGGAATATTTTTAAACCTCGACACCCATTCATTAGGAATAGAAAGGGAGGGGTGTTCTTTTTCCCTGAATAAAATCTTCATTATTCCCTAGTGTTCCATTTATCTTCTTCAAAAGCAAGGCACATTCTTTTCCTTTCCAGCTCATCATTAATCAGTAAATCATGATACAGTTATTTCTTTGACTATTCGTACATATTAGTAAAAGACCAAATTAGTTAATTATCTTTCGTATCAATTTATTCATTCATTCTGTTTTGCCATTGTTATTCGTTCTTTCCATTAAGTTTCCTGTTTGCAAGCTATTTCTTTGAAACATAAAAATTCCCCTTCTCTGCGGACAAATTAGCATAAAAAATGAATAATATTCTCGCATCCAATGCATTCTAAACACTGAAAAAGATGAAGTCTGAGCGAAATCCCTTCATCTTTAAAAAAAAGTGAGTATTTTAACTAAGGACTCGAAAGTATATCCTAGCGTCATAAAAGGATGAGAGGATGATGAAAAAAATATTCCCCATTATATCGCTTAAAAACAATCTTGCTGGAATAGTCTCCATTCGTTTTAATAAGAGAAAATACGGGTTTCAATTCATTCTCAATTAAAAAGGATGAGTGCAATGCATGCGAAGTTTGAACTTAAGCTCTATACAACCGAATGGAACTATTCCAAATTTGTTTATTTTAAATTAGTTGCAAAATTAAACTGGTTAAAAAACAATTTTACGGTCGGTGCATTTCAGAATTTTCTCCTTTTAGATCTCTTTGCTTGTACTTGTTTAAAAAAATAGATTTTAAAAAGAAATTTAAACGAAGCGCTCGCTTGTACCCATTCATCAAAATTAAAGAAGCAAAAACATCGTTTATCATAGTAAATACGAAGTTTCTTTCGTAAAAATGAAGCAAAGTTCTTGCACAGTGAAACTAATATTTTGTTTTTTTTACAGACTTTTGCGTTTTTATTTATGCTTGGTTTTACGCCCTCATATTGTTCAATGGATCATCTGAGATAGGATATATACACATACGTGACTGAGTCAAACTAAATCTGCCCACATCCAATGTCACTCTATGCAGTTCAGAGAAACTACCTCAAAAGTAATGAATTTAACATGCAAGCCACTGATGACGTTCTTACCTGGACGTTCTATTACGTCTTGGCAGATTCAGATTCGATGTTTGAGAAAAAAAATTCTAGTTGAGGTTTAGAAGTTGCATTAAATCAAGGGTCTCATCTCAGACGCCTTAAAAAGTACTGAGACCAGAACTTCCGTACAAAAGAAAAAGGTCATGAGCCCTGAAGTGGTGCACTGCAGCTGATTCACTTAACCTACCGTTAATCAGGATTTCTCTCCCAACGGTGCTAAAAACATTAAAGAAAAAGGTAGAACGCTTACCGATAAACTAATCGTTCCAGTTTGTAGGATTTTAGAGGTTCGGATTTGTCGGAAAAATATGCAAGCCCACTAACTTAATGTGACGTAGTGATAACATATTTGTATGTCGTACCCAGAGCCGACGAGAGGGGGGGCAGCAGGGGCTGCAGCCCGGGGGCCCCCGGATGAAGTCTAGGGGCCCGCGCTGTTAAGGACCTATGCTTTGGGGGGCCCGGCCTACGGAAGGGGGGGTCATGGGGCCGCTCGAAGTGAGTCTGGGGCCCCGCGTTAGCTCTCAGTGCCTCTGGTCGTACCACTAACCACTTCTTTGACTTCCGATGGTATCGTAAAACTGTACCCTGTAATACAGAGGTAGGGGATGCCCATCATAGTACGGAATTTACTTCCCTTGACAGCAGAAGCTCGATTTCCTCGGAAAACTGTTGGTCCCGGCGCATAATGATCTTTGCTGTCCTTGCGCCATAAAAGCATAAATGAAAAGGTGATAAAACTACGTATTTACTGTTCAAATTTTCCTGACGGGAGGGAGGATACTTATAGATGGCCAAGTATAATTGAATTAATCAAATCCCATTAAACTATGCGAACGAGCGTGGAAGCAGCTAAAAAATGGGAAAATTCAACAAGTATAAGAGCTATATATTTTGATTTTACCATTGAAATATCCTTATAAGGGTGTTAAATACTGGAAAAATGCTTAAATATAAAATATATAAGCATTGAAAAAATTTTTTCATCACAAATCCTGCATCACCTTTTCCAACAACACGGAGACAAAATGAAAGCATTTTTCCCAACAGTAGCAATATAAAAAAATATTTCAACTTTCTTTCTGATTTTGTTCGTCATTCAGTGTGAAAAATATTTTCCGACTTTTCCCTAATGCAAGGAAAAATCTCTTTTATCCTGGTTGTTGCCCCTTTTTTATAACAACTAAAATCTCAGTTTCGTATAATATTTTCCCTTTTATTTTATACCTAAAATGAAGTTCTCGGGTATTTTTATGACTCTTCTGAAAACAAACAAAACGCTTTCGATAGACTCGTTCTCTGACAGATTTTTCAGTCAGTTATTGATATTTTATGTCGCTTTTACTATTTTGTAAATTACGCGCTTCGATAAATTCAAAATGTGTATGCTGATTCGGCGACCTGGATTCTTTGCGTTTTGTGACGCCAGGACCATCAGAATTACGCTGCGTCAGGGCTTATTGTTCCCTCAGGAACCCGGACATCTGCCGCTTAGGAAGCCAAACACGGGAATACGCACTGCCAGAAAAAATGGCAGGCACTCGACGTCAGTGTGGTTCAAATCCGGTATTTCCGTAGTGTATAACAACGCGTTACCTTTGCTTTAGCACATAAAATTCAGCGAAAAAAAAAAAGACAACCGTATTAACTATTAAAACAAATCTGTATACAAGTATTTCAAAAAGAGATAATGGCACATCACGTGCACAGTCAGAATGTAACTTTAAACTTGCAAGAAATTAATTATGGGCCACACTAGTGTTGGCAAAATTGATTCAAAAAGAGAATATTTAAACGCTGCCATGTTGTGTTGGGGTTTTACAGCCAAAAGCCACCACCAGAGAAACACTTGAAGTGAGATAAAAATACATAACGTGTATAAAAAATGCTTTTAATACACGTAATAATAATGAAATTATTATTGAATCAACCTGATCTTATTTTATATGCGTTTATGGGTATTTTTGCATCCTGAGACTTCACGACTCCTATGATGTGACTTAATACTTAATGAGATCTTTAAAACACAAAATATATACACTCAGCAACGCTTACTACACATGAAGCTCAACTTGGGAAACAAGAAGTCTGTGATCATAATCATGAAGATCCAAAGGCATTCATAACAATATACGAGTATCATATACCTAATACAAGAACTTTTACTAGGAGAGGATACAAAATTTAAAATTTAAAGAGACTAAATTTAAATTTAGTCAGTTTTAAATCTAACGAGTGTTTAGTTAGTTTAATATTTAAAGAGTATTTTGTTAAAGTTTAAAACTCCTAAAAAATGGCTAATTAAATACTTGTTACTAAATTTTCTTATTTAATAAAAAAAAAAGGAAGAAAAGAAAGAAATCGTTTGCGTGGTGATATTTCGTAACGCAACAAAATTATTTTGAGCAACTATTGATTCCTAAATTATTTAATAGATATAAATATATTTAGTACAAGGGAAAAAATACATTATAAATTCAAAATACTTAAAAATTAGTTCAAATTAGAAAGTATGCACACATCTATGATTTAGCATTTAAGTTCTAAGTATTCGTTTAATAAATAAAATATTTCTTTATTTCCAATCGTATTAAATAAAATATTTCTTTATTTCCAAGCGTTACGTATACGTACGCTTCCATTGCAGTAGCCCAAAATAATATTATCGAAATACATTTCTTTAAGTGAATAATGTTTAAATTTATATTTTATTCCTTGGCAACATTTTAATACAATAAATCGCTATTATCCTATTTTGTAAATCTATTAGAGCCCTCTATTATCATTAACAAAAATTTCGAAAACAAGAAATAATGCTTGTATTTTTGCTTTGAATATCTCATCACCCTGTGATTAACAAGAAATTACAAAATCCTAAATCTCGTCAAAACATTCAATTAATAGTGATGTAAAAATCATATCTCGTTTAAGTTTTTATAATACAAATTATATATAATTGATCGGCAACTTACTTCCGGTAATAAGATTTTTTGCGGCCTGCTGAAATGTTTTCAACCTTCCTGATATAATATCAAAAGGCGGATGTAGCATAATACGGCAAAAACGACTCTCTTCGCTGGATATTTAATGTCATTGATTGTAATTGACCGTTATCCATTACAATCGATAGTAAGTCAATATATATGCATATATACCTGGAAGGAACACAACCTAATGACATTTTTATTTCTTAGATAAATTACTCCATGCAGAAATGCACAAATGCAGTGTGCTACATATTTTGTTACGTTTTGAGCTACCGTACATGATTTTACGCTTAGAATACTTAAAGTACGTCACAGCAGTAAATGAAATTGACACTGTGTTCGTTAAAGCAATTTTACAATACATAAAATTTCAGCTATGCACTTACTGTTAAATTTCCCGCAGGAAATCGAAAAAGGAATTAAAATTTATATTTTTGTAAGAGAAATAAACCATGGCTTAAACCAATTTATGAGACGCATAGTACCATTTAATTACTGTATTATTCAATAAAAGATTTTATTATCAATTATATCAGTAATTTAATGTATTAATAAGCCTCGTTATTAAAAAAAGCATAAATCATACATTTCCTAAGAAGAATTTTGTGAAGATTGGGTAGTTATTTATATTAAACGCACACAGTTGTATTTATTTACTTTCATTCATTGCATAATTATAAATGTCCTTATTTTTATAACACGTTTTTAAATTTCTTGATTCCCATTTATATTGATTTTGAAAAAATATATTTGTCTTTTCCGCGTTAGAATGTGACACTGATAATAAGCTCAGGCAGCAGCTTTTCCAAAAAAGAAGGAAATTATCCTTCAAAATATTAAGTTTATTCTTAAGAAGTTGCATTGGTATTGGTAATTTAAGTTATCCACTGTTCATTTAAAATTACTACTTGTATAATCTGTTAAATTAAAATTTCTATGTCCCTTCGTATTGCTTGCTGGCATTTTTCTATCAAACGAGATTATAGATCGGCAAAAAACTCGAGATATACTTTTAAATATCTTGATTGATTTCTATTCTTTTCTTTTTCCCAAAATCTATAGACGACAGATTTGAGCATTTAAAACGAAGGACCAGTTATAAAACTGACACACGTATTTTTCTATCACTAATTGCTCTCTTACAGGCTTTAGTGAAATTTTAAAATACATATCGGATCGTAAAGTAGAAAATTATTTGCCATTGTCATGAAAGTAGCGCCTCTATTTTATTTATTATTTATCTGCTTATTTGTTTTATTTATTTTGTAGAATTTTTTTACAAAATTCGCGCTCTGAAATAAAAGATATGTCAGTGGCCAGGATGGGAATGCACCTACCGTTTTCCGAGCCGGAGATCGCTTCATGACCCTATGTGACGATTACGATCTTGTGGTGCGATACATGTGGTCATATGACGGCTCTTACACTTATCCTCATCTTAAGGCTTTAGCCGCATGAGTTCCAGGACGTGAATCGCAGATCCGTCCGAACCAGGGGAAGGACAAGTGAGGAAACAGGAATACAAACTTCAGTACTTCTTTTAAAGAGCAGCTTACTGTACTTATTGGAGGAACACAGTCCTTTTGCAGGCCGTACTCGGCAAGGAATTTCTGACCTGGCGCACTGCGAGCCCGCTTCTTATGGCCAGCGAAACTGGCGTTCGGTGTGGCCATCGTCAGAACTACACCATCGATTGCCGGATCTGGCGGGATCGTGGCTAAAAGTTTAATTTCTGATCGCTCGACGAAATGCACGACGGACTTTGTACCACAGGGTAAGCACTTCTGTGGTTGAATACAAGTTACTGGAGCACATCAGCGCTGTCCCGTGTTCAATTATTATTTTCCATTAATGGAACAGTGCAGTATTAAAAGTACCTCGGCAACTTATATATCAGTTTAGTAAATACATGTAGTCATGCTATGAGCACTTATATTTAATTAAATTCACATTTCTTATATCACCATAAATTATTGCTACAGATTTAAATCCTATAATAATTTTATAACTAAATTTTTTTATGAAAGGGTTTTGTTATACTTTCTGTGTGTAATATGGGAGTGTGTTTTTTCAGAGGAAAAAGTATTTATTCAACATGCACCATTAAATATTACATATATCGATGCCCTCATTTTGCTCGTATGACACATTTACAAAAAAAAAAAAAATTATATATATATACATACAAATATGTACAAGATAAACAATTAAATTCATATAAACCGCTTGTAACACTTAATGAATTGTTTTATAAAAGTCCAGTTAATTTGTGGAATTCAAAAAACGGTGAGGAGATCTACAAGAAATCCAGCAGAAAAGAAAAATCCAAAAAATCACCGAAGAACCATTTAGAAACCATTTCTTTAAGCGCAGAAGGTCATTGTTCACCGTAGATTACCGCTTTCATAAATATGCTGATTCTAACAGGCTCCAGTGTTGAACAGTATAAAATAGCATGCTCCACTGTTTGCTCAACAGTTTCGTCACAGAAGAAAAAGAAAATTCACGCAGACCGAATCTTTGAAAATATTGGCCAAACCTTCCATGACCAGTTATCAAATGGGTTAACTTGTAAGGGAATTCTAGATAGTTTGCATTCATCCTACCTTTGACGTTTGGGAAAAATTTCTTTGTCACGCTGCCTTTCCTTGATTGCTTCCACAGTTCCTCCCAGTTCTTAAGTATTGAATCTTTGACAATTTTTTTGATTTCAGTTATAGGAGCTTTATCGTAAATTATTGGAAGGTCATCTAATAGGGCTGCAAACTTGACAAGTGCATCGAAGTTTTCATTTCCCCGATTTCCGTTGTGGGCTTTAATCCATGTGTGGGGGGGGGTGATACGCCCCTATATTAAGTTGCATATTATACCAGCAAATTTATGAATCAGCTAATGTTCTAATGTTCGGATAAACTCGTGTGCTGTTGATGAAACCCACTGCGGTGGCCTAACCTCTTGACTCCCAGGACATAGGTTGCGTACGTCTTCTCACTTCAGTAATCAGCGACCAGGAGGTACACCCCGTACGTCGTTCACTACATAGTAATGAATGTGTATTTGAACAGGATTAGACGGTGATATGCAATTATATAGCACGGTACTGGTTGTGGGTAAGTAGTAATCACTTGATTCTACTACAAGAACGCCGTTAAGGGGAGAAAGGAGCGGGTACGAATGAGTTTGCATAATCGCTTCAGAACGTAATTAGAGATTCAACTATTGGTTATGTTCACGCGTTTTATTTTTGCTCATATTATTTATTTTTTGCATGGATGGTGATAGTAGTGATGTTGAAGATTATATACAAGGTAGTGGGGACGATTTAAGGAGCAGTGACTCTGAATTTGAAGACATTTTAAATGTTTCTAGAATGCTTTTGTATTGTCTTGTCATTCATAGAAATGCTGGAGGGTAATATGTTAGGTTCGAAGATTTTATTATAAAGTGTTCCGAAGAAATGCTTATAGAATACAGAGTTATGAATAAATGTTTTCTGGTGGTAGTAGTAAAGGAGGTGAAACTAAAAATCTACATCAACCTGTTCAGATTTTAAGCACAGATAAAAAAAAGAGTCCCCAAACACGATGCCGTATTTGTACAACTAAGCATGTTAAGAAAGTTACTCTGCTAATGTATTCTAGTTGTAAAGATTTTCCAAGACTCTGCGATAGATACCATTTTGATGAATACCACAAATCTTTCAAATAAATTCCAGCATCTTATGTATAAGTATGATATATATTATACATATACTGATAACGTCGTAAATCTTTTAGCACGTTTTTCGCCGCACAGCCTGGTATATATATCCCTATACCGGCGAAATAAAGCGGTAGAGTCAAGAGGTTAAGCGTTCTTTTGCCAAGTCGTAGCTTCAGTACATCAATAATTAAATAAGTGCTCCGTACATGTTTCTACTGTTTCATATTCCCAGGTACAATTTCCGTAGTGGAATAGGCTGGCGAATTTAACTGTAAACCCTTTGGACGTGGGATTAGCAACTCTGACTTGGAAAAACTCAATGTCCACCATTAAGAAAACCCGGATTTAAATCGATCAAGATTCCGTATGGAATATGATTGCTGGTGTAAAATTTAACTCTCCTATGCAACAAACGTGTTTCCAAATGGTGTTGAAAACATGTTATTTACAAAATTCAGAAGCTAAGTATATTTTTCTAACGAATCTCATTAAATTGTTCATTAAGGTCACTCCATTTGACAAACAATCTACAGAACGATCAATATTTTCTTGGCTCGTCGTATATTCATGTATACAATTTGGTTTACGGGGCAAGGCAATATAAAAAAAGATAACAATACCAATGTCATCATACACAATACATACGAAGAATTAACTACTGTCGCCCTGACATGGGATAACCGGCCAAAAGGCCAATACAATAGCCGACTTGACTAGTTCCAGTCACCCCCAAGACCAGCGGTGCAATAAATAATAACAGGACTATAATAGCAAGGGTAACATACTATCAATCTCTGCATTAAATATAGATCCTTAATTTCAAAGATGTTAATGAAATATGAACAGAAATATACAAAGTAAACATGTGATCCCATATGTCGTGTTAAAAGATATTCTCTGAGTTTAAATCTGGACAACGTTTCATTCCACATATTGACCAAAGTGGAATATAGTATAGTAGTATAGTAGTATAGAGAGTTCCATATTAGAGGGCTCCTTGCAATGGTATGACCAAATACGTATCCACTAGTAGCCTGTATTAGCATGAGATGGCTAGCATTAATTGTAAGATAATGAATACTACTCTATTGGATAACAGTAATAGAAGAGTGCTTAATCATCTTGAGACACTAAAATATAATTATTATATAGTAGATTTTATATAAACTGTTTTTGTACTACGCTGCGTTGGGTTACAATCGAACTATAAAATCCTCATTTAATATGATATATCGGGTTCATAAAAATTATAAAAACGTATGAAGTTAGCCAAGCGGGTATTATATAAGATTTTACTCACCATTACTTCCACGAGAAACAATCATAAATGTTAATAGAGTTCCATTTTAAACTATATAATTAACAATCTATTAACATGCATCTTTGTTCATAGCAATAACACAAGATGCCCAGTAGTTAAGAAAGTCATCGCCATCAATTTTACCTTTCAAAAACAACAAATAAAAGTACGGTGGTTAACAACAATTAAATCCCTTTTATTTCTACAAAATTGCTTTCATTAAAAGTATTGACATTATAATGTATACCAAGAAAGGCCATGATTTCCGTATATATCAAAGAGTATTGACAATTTTATGCATCAAGATGTACACTATATGCCCAAAAGTATCCGGACACTTTGGATTTTTTAATTTTTTTCGAATTTCTAAAAAACCACTCGGCCAATTGTTCTCTAACTTTGAAGATATATAGAACATGCTTGTATGCACACTTTGCAATAAAGTTTCGGTGACTTGTGCATTTAGGGGACCACCCACATATTGACAAAGTGAAAAAATATATTTGATCACCCTGTATCATAAAAAGCTGGAAATTATTTGTAACTTTCAGAAAATATTTAACCAGCTATGCTTAATGCCAGTGTGCATTTTTGTAAAATAGACATGTATATTTATGAAGATAGAAACAGTCGAAGCCCAAAACCATATGTTAATACTATCACACAACATAAATCAAAATATTAATTTTTAACAGATTGTTATGCGGCCATTTTGGTGAGGTTTTATTAAATTAACATTCATAGGCAGGCCCGTAGCTAGACGCTTGTTACATACAGGGGGCTCTGAAAGTTACAGGGGCCTAGAAACTACAGAGGGGGCTTAAAGTTCTTTAATGTTTTGATGTATTTTATTAATATATTTAATAACACTAAATATATAAGTAGACTAATATATTTAAAATTAATAAATAAATTTCTTAAAATAAATTTTGCATTAAAAACTATAAATTTTAGTATACCTCTCTATAATTTCCCCAATCCTTATTATAAAGTATATGAAGACTCAAACCTATGTAAAAAAAATTACATACACAAGATCTACCGTAGAAAGCTATTTTGAATACATTTTTAACGTTAAAGAACAATTTCCATTGTCATGTACAATTTCGTACAAAACAAAAAATTTAAAATAAAATTCTACAATATTTGATTTTTGAGAAAAAATATTTTCCAGGGAGGGCTCGGCCCCTATAGCCCCAGCCTGGTTACGGCTCTGTTTATAGCAGTATAACATTGGAAATGACTCCTTTGATCTTTCATCTGCTGATACCTTGTTCGAAACATTGTATGTTTTCTACCGTCTTTCTTTACAATTGTTTGTCTTCTAAAGCAATTTACCAACAGTAACATTTTTCTTACTTCAGTAAAAGTAAGCTTTCCCGTTGATGCATTAACATGACCCCATTTTCCGCATTGAAATGGTAAAAGTTATTGAATTATTGGCGAGTAAGCGCTAAATTGTTAATAACGATCACATTTTATCTACGTCTGACGAAAAACCTCGCAAAAAGCACTTAAACAAGAAACGTAATGTAATTGCGATTCTCCCAGACCGCGTTGGTACTCGACGACTAAAAGCTCTAATTTGCCATGGGGTCACTTAAAATGCAGCTCATTATGTCAATAAAACAAGAAGTTTGCATTATCTTACTACTGTCATTTGAATATATTCGGATTGTTCGAAAATTCTACAGTTGGTAATTTACGTATCCCAAATTGGTATTAGAAAACGTTAAGTGGGTTTAACCATGAACATGTTAAAATGTTTCTGGATTTCTATATGAAATATATATATATATATATATGCAAACATAGGGTAGAATTTCGTTAATCCTAAACCACACCAAACCGAAAATCTGGTTAATCCGATTTTTTTTCCAGTCTGTTGCCACAATAGCCGAGTGACAAGGCATAAACAAATAGCAGAGGTAGGGTGGAATTAAGGTTTCGTGGGGCCCTAGAAAATTTTTTTTCCGGACCATTTGTAGTATAAATGAAGCTTGTGTAATTTCGTTAGGACCCGTATATAACGATGATTTTGGGACCAACGAAAATGCTCTCTATATCCGATTTCTCGCTAAACCTGTTCTGGAATTTAAATCCTAAACTTCGAAAATGAAGTCGGCACAAGTAACAGATATGCGTTCAACGTACGTGAAAAAGCTCTAAAATTCACGCCGCTATAAAATTACTGCCCTAGTGATAAGGTCTGACTGACAAAATTTTGAAGTAGAGGTGGGTCCACACCGCGCCGGGACCCTAAAAAACTGGCCCTAAACATTTATTTTATCTGTCTATGCGATAATCCAGCCATGAGCACAAGTCAACAATCACAGGGGGGTGTCAACTAATTGAAATTTCACATAAAAAAGAGGAAATTTTTTATCGTCGTCTGTTTTCTGTTATTTGTGCACACCAAAACACACGCACATCAATCAATTACAGCTTACAGCAAATTCTGTGCTAAAGATTTCATTTAATCGGAAAATTTGTTAATCCGAACAGGTGTCGGGCCCAAGTAGTTCGGATTATCGAGACTTCACTGTATATATGTGTGTATTATAATATTTCAAAAAAATAGTTTAACTATAATCATGTATAATTTTATATTTGAAATATTGTTGAATATATCTAAAAACGTGGTCTTAGACAGTATACTCAATTTATAGTAACCCTTGATTTAGCCACTCATTGCGTTATAACGATAGATTAAAACAACCCCGGCAGTTCTCCTGTATTTGTGAAATAGAAAGAGAAATGTTCGCTATGTAAGTCACTGGCATTTCCTGAACAAATGTTATTTAGGCGTTCTTGGTCTGAGCTTTCTAATGCATTCACGACTACTATTCTTCTCCCGAGAACATTTCCACGATAAAAGATTTATTCCCAAAAAACGCTTAAAAATTTAAAATGAAAAATTTCATGAAAATCTCTTGTGGCCGGGTATAACTGGTGCAAGAGACCGGTACCGGGCCGCGCTACCCTCGACCTCAAGAGGTTTAGCTTCCTCGAAAAATTGAAGGTCTAGTGGCTTAGTGGTAACGAATTCGTCTATTAGACTTTGAACAAGAGTTCGACTCCCAATGGCATAGTGGAACGCTTACCGTTTTTTTGCCCACTTTGGTCCGGGGTTTGATTCCCTCGGCAGCAGATGCTTGAATTCCTCTGGAAACTGTGTATTCCGGCGCAAAACGCCTTCATCATTCTTGCGCCATAAAAACTCAAACAATAACGAATATACTCTTTACTCAGTGCTAATCGCCTTATCGGAATCTTTGAGTTTATATGGGTTCCTTGAAATTTATTTCATTTCTAATCAATAATTTTTCATCAAATGTTTTTACTGACTCACGGCGCATTTCCTCCCATACAGAATAATTTTATTCTACTAGTCTGTTTCTTTTTAAACTCATGTTTTACTACTAGAAACGTTTCTCTAAACTTTACGTTCCATTACCAGAGACGTTTTCCCTAACCCATGTGTGTGTGTATTTATTTTTACTGTTCATTTCATTATACCTGTAACCGCTGTTTGTAACACAGGTTTGTCATTACAGGTTATTGTTGGCCGTTCTGACGAAAATAGCTCAGGGCTATTGAAACAGCTGTAAACGATTTAACTTACTGTGTTAATTTGTTGTTTTTCTCAATTATTTCATTTTTAGTTTGGGAACTGATCACCACACCGAAAACGAAACGTAATACATTGGTCATTCAAATGAAAACAAGCAAAATATCATATCCGAAAGATGTTGCAACATAGTTCAAAACCAATCATCGCAGCACTTACTCCAACGTGGCATCAGACCTCTGTTTCTTGTTTGTAGAAGGAGGTGGGCCGCTAGAGTAACCGTTCCGAAACAGTATCCTGCATTCGTATGTCCGGGTGAAATCCATGGCCTTCCTGTACCCTGCAAATGTAAAAGGTACAGGAGGAAAAATCTGTATGTCGGATGATGGAGCGTTGTCCGACTGAATTTAGAAAGACAACGCTGGCCGGTTTTCGCAGGGTAGGAATTATCACGTAGAAGTATGATTCTTGTGGTAAGCAGCCGAAGTCACTTGGACTTGATTAATGCTCGCAAAGGTATGAGTTTCTGTATACTGGGTGGCGTTTATGGGGGAAGCGGAGCCGATGAGAGGGGAGGACAGCAGGGCTGTAGCCCGGGGGCCCAGATGAAATCTAGGGGCCCGCTCTGGCAAGGACCTATGCTGTGGGGGACCCGGCTTAGGGAAGGGGGGTCATGGGGCCGGTTGAAGTTAGCCTGGGGCCCGCTCTCGGCGCCCCTGGGTGGAAGCGAAAATCTCGATTAACAGTGGGGTCCTTATGGTCGGTAAAAAAACAAACTGGGCTTTCCGTGCACTTGGTTACATTCGCTACTCAGTGTTCTTTGATTTTATCATGACTATTTAAACGGAACACCTGAACAGTGGCTTAAACAATGGCAGAAATATACTATTGTGACGTGAATGATGCCATCCATTCTAATGTAGAAGATGTCGGGATAAGTGCATTTAACGGTTTGCTGTGAACTTTGGCTCGTTTTCATTTGAATAACTCTTATATTAACAACCATATAAAATGTCTCTGCAGACTTTTACGCAGTCGAATCACATTCGTGCGACTACCTCCTACTTTTGACGCCAGAAACACATAACCAGTGAAATACGGTACATGAAATAAGATGGCTTAAGTTAGTGAGTAGTGCCGATATAAGGTGAACTCTAGGCATTCTGCAAGCATATCACTCGTTGCTGTCATGGATAAAAGAAATAGTTTTGGATCCAAAAACAGTTTTAGATGAAAGGAAATGACAAATATGTAGTCCTTCGTTTTATGGACTCTATTTTCACGAACTGTTGCTAGTAAATTTATGAATCTATAAAATTTTTATAATTATTATTTTCGTTCTTGTATTCAGTGGCGTACGTAGAAAGTTTGTAAGGGGGTTATAGGCTTAATGGGAGGGGTTACAGAGCTACAACTCATATATTCCTATGTTAAATATACAAAATTTCATTGCGATGGAGGTTACAATACCCAAAACTGCCCCCTGGATACTCCTCTGATTGTATTGTCCTTTTTAGTAGTATAAATGTGTATATGTCTATAAGTAAATGTGTGTATGTCGTTTTTAGTAGTATACATGGAAACAAGGAATATAATTTATTTATACGTTTATTATGTTACCATTTATTAATTCGTGCATTTGGAAAAGTGATGTAAACTTCGGTTTTGGAAATTTTTTTTCTAAAATGTGACCATACAGTGAAATTTAGAATTGTTACGGATGGTATACACTGACTTGCTGCGACAGTAACTCACGCAAAATTTAAGCGAATGTTTTCGTGCTATTTTAATAGAGAAGTTATTTTACGTAAAGTTTCACCTCGCAAAAGCCGCATTCCTTAAAATTTATTTCATTTGTGTAACAAGTGAATCAGCGGCGATCAGAGGCAAAAAAAATTGGGGGGGCACAAACTCCTGCCTAGATACACGGGCGCCTTCGGAGACGCACGTGCACATAGGCAGAATAATAAAATCCTGTTATATTTGGGGGGCCGTGATCTCTCCAGCCCTAGTCTAGAACCGTCACTATAGTGAACACTCTTTCTTCAAATTTTGCAGAAAACATCCTTACTACCCTTCGGAAACTATACTGCAATGCGTTAAATATCTGAAACAAAATTTGGGTGGAGCATATATTTAGATGTGCAACAGAAAACTTCTGTGCTTTTAATTCACAGCACTTATGTTAATACACGAATTTTACAAAAAAAATGAAGTCCACTATTGAGAAATTTAACTGCAAACGGACATTGGTCACCGGTGTGGGGTTGATTATTTTCGATGTTTTTTGTTTGGGGTCATCTAATTACATTTTGCGAATATAGATTAGTTGACTCTCGCCTGATAGATAAGATAATGACGAAGGCATTTTTCAAATACTTTTTTTTTATTGAAATGCATATAGAACAGAAATTGAGATTATGTTTTTCATATGAAAATCATTGCAAAAACAATTTATGTTACCTTATATCGTTTTTAATCGGGCATTTTTTATATTTTACAGCTGCTAGCACGTATGGCAATGAACTTGATACAATTTGACGACGACACTGCACTGCGCACTAATAAAATTATTGAGAAGACAATAAATTAACACAGCTCAAGAATATAATTAATCATTTACAGCTGTTCCAATAGTCCTGAACTATATTCGTCATACTGGCAACTGATACAACACAACGTGTAATGCCAACCCCTGTTACAAACGGCGCACATGGGGGTATTTGGCCGATCTAGCCGGCCAAAAGTGAATTTTATAAAATTTACTCCAGGTTTAAATAAATAGCTACGATCCAAAGTTGAATAATCACTTAACGATATGCTGCCAATTTTCCTCCTCTCAGTGTAACCACACGGCCATGGAGCAAGATGAAACTTCGTTGTTTCTTTATGAGCACATATCTGTCTTCGGCATGTTCTTTGTGCAAACACTCTTTCAACAGTGTCTATTTTATTCCGAATGTAATTTGAAGCAAGTAGTTATAGATTATGATAAAATAGGTAAGTATGAATGCATTTCAAACATATTCTTTGGGCATTTTTGATTAAGAAAGCTTCCAAAATATCCAATTCGGCTGCCGATCTCGGTTGACGGATGATTGACGCGTCTTGGAAATTTAATTTGTGTTTTTTATCCTAGCAGTGAACTGCTATGGAGGATGTATTAAAATCAGCCTTTGATACGTAACGTTGAAGTTCTTTAATCCTGTGCAGTAAAGATCATTTGGTCTGGCCGATGTAGGATAAATTACATTGGCAAAATATTTGGTACACTCCCCAGCGTTGTAGTGTAAGAAATTCATCTTTAAGTTTAGAGGGCTAAATTTTACTGAAAGGGGAGAAAATAATCTTAAAGTTTGTATGTCTAAGAATTTTTGCAATGGAGTAGCTACTTTTTGGAAAAAACTAAAGTACAACGGTACCGGAGTGTTCAAGGTCCACGTGGTTAGAAAGCGTGGTTTTTGGCGACGGTTTGGTGAATTTAGCAACGGTAAAATCGATGACGTTGGAGCTACAACTTCAGTCGATTGCGACCAATTTTATTATTAAAAATTATTAGAAAAAATTAAGTTCTACAGAAAGTATGGAGGAAGATGAACAAATTTTTAAGGCACGGTTAACGTAGGTATAGAAAGCCGCCATTTTTTCTAAGAGGATGGCAAGATGTGGCATAAGGCACAAGTAATACTGCAAATGGTTTTCTGTACACCGACGTGATAAAATGGCGCCCTGCTTTCTTAACAAAAGCATCAAGGAAAGGCAGGGAGCTGTTTTTCTCAATATCGAGTGCAACCTCTATGTTTTGGTCAGTAGAGTTGACAGTAGGAAGAATCGGCAAAATTTGGTCTGGTGGACCCTCCCAAATTATGAATACATCTTCCACGTATCGGGTCCATAATTTAAAAGTGATAATTTTAAAAAGTTTAACTTAAAAAAAGTGCATGTAAATGTCATACAAAATTTGTTAAGAAAGCAGTGGGCTATTTTATCACGTCGGTGTACAGAAAACCATTTTCAGTATTACTCCCTCCTCATGCCAAATCTTGTCATCCTCTTAAACAAAAAAGTGGCGACTTTCTGTACTTATGTTAACCGCGTCTTAAAAATTTGTTCATCTTCCTCCACACTTTCTGAAGAACTTAATTTCGGTCCTCCAAACATCAAATCTCTCTTCAATTTCTACTAGATTCCTTGTATCACCAACAGATGGCGCGTACATTGCGCAAATAGACCGATAAACTCGGCAACACTTCAGCTCCGAAACGGCAACACTTCAATCCTGATACGGCAACGCTTCATTTCTGTTTAATTTTAGATCACTCGAATTCCTGACGAGGGACGGCCATTGCCCGTCCGAAACGTACGTCGAATAATGTGTTAAAATTTTTTCTCTTACACCTAAAACGTTGTTCTTCTTAAATCCATTTATACTGCGTAGTGTTACTTCACCAATCATGCTTAGTTGGTGCTGCAACGGACCTCGGACGTATTTTTTCAACCCACACGTGGTCTCTACTCGAATAACACGCGTTTTGCCATCCATCGTTGTCTGAATTACCGGATCTTGTGCTTTGAAGATTATTTCTCACTGCTGTATTTATCTCACCGTTGGGTAAGTCATTATTCTATTTTTTACCCGCGTGTTTACGTTTGACGAAGTCACCTGTTTTTCCCCTCCACCCCACCCGGTTGTTTTACGTTACTGCCAATGCACTGTTAAAAATAATAGTTCAGGGTTGAACCAAAATATGGTGATTTTCCAGCTTCATCCATTGTTAAGAACTACGTTTCACCACATTTTTGCTCCAGCTATGTTACCAATACTTGGCCGGAGGTTGAACCAATATATGGATATACTTTCAATAACGAATAAGGCAACATTGAACCAAACGTATTGTTGTAGGTTGAACCAAATGTGGTCAAAAGTATCCAAACTGTGTATAGCAATATAAAAACCTGTCTTTCACATGCTACCTATCAGGGGCGTATCGAATAGTTCTGGAGCCCCCATTACTTATCTCGGCTGCTATTGAAGCCACATCTACCCCATTTCATATACAGAGAGTACACATAATTTTTATTAATTACAGAACGATAGCAACCAAGTGAAATTGCAAAGGTTTTGTATTATGCCTAATATAAGCGTGTTAGCTATTAGTGAGATAAAACATCAACAAGTCATAGACATAGAAATTATTATATAAATCATTGTAATTCATCAAAAATAAAGGACATATAGCATAAACTAATAAATTAGAATGATCTTAGCTTGTTGGATGATTGGAGAGATCTTTGCACGTAAAAAAAACTGGTGAATATCGGTAAAGAATCGCAACGGATGTTTGCCACACGTGACTTCTCTCGCCTCAAGTGATTGGCTAGGAGGTGGAACGAAAATCTGGTTCGGCGTTTAACCATCTTTTAAAAAATACCATACTTTCACCAATAAGTGGTACTTTTGAATTTTCAAGTGTACCAAATTTTGGTGAAATTCCTATATTTTCACCATATTTTGGTAAAAACTAATGCGGAAATTTTTTTAACTGTGTATGTCGAACGCCGGTTGTAATCGCCGTTTGAAACTCCGTATCAAAACGGTTAAATTTCTTACTTCGATGTAAGTGTAATAGACTGGTTCCACCCTTTATAACATGTGCTTTGGTCTGTAAATTACCACTTTCAAGAGGAATTCAATCAACCTTCAATAAGTACTGCTACGCGATACTACGAGCTGTCATTCAAGATACGCGTAGCATTTTATCGAACATTGAAAGTGAGCTTTACGCACTTCACCTAAGTCTTACAAAAACCATTTATGATTTCCATGAAATTGACTTTCGCACTTAGGATCGCGCATGGAGGGTTTCCGAGCAAAACAAATTCTCTTTCGAGAAAAAGTTCTACAAGGTAAATGTGCACACATCACATCCAAAACCGTTTCTTGGCGATCATGTCGTTAATCTCTCCAACTATACACTTTCCAGCGTTCAACAGCAAGCACTTTCGTATAACTTTAATTTCGCGCAATCTTGCCTTCCTTCTATTCCTTCATTAATTTCGCCTATTGAAAAATCTTTCAAATTCAGAAAAATTTGTTCGGCTTAAAAAGATTCGCTTCGCCATTTAATCAGCTATTCTATTCAGTCTGACCTTTCTTTAAAAGTAGTTCCGAATTTACCCAAGGCGGTGAATGTTGCGTTGAAGGATCTATTCAGTAACGACAATCTTCGCATAACGAAAACGGACAAAGGTGGACAAATCGTTGTGCTAACAAAAACCAGTAATTCAGAAAGCTGTGCCAAAATCCTCGAATCGGGGCCATACAAACCTCTGCCAAAAGATCCTATTGAGAAACAAAGGACTGTGTGTAACAAACTAATCCAAGATTCGTGGCTACTTAATAGCCAACAGAAGAAATACCTCACCGCTTCACATGCTAGATTCTATGCTCTCCCAAAAGTCCACAAACCGGATGCACCATTCCGACCAATAGTTTCTAACATTGGCACCGCCTCTTATAAACTTGCTAAATTTCTTGTTACTATTTTCTCACCGTTGACCGCCGCAAATTATTTTACGTGTAAAAAGTCTATTGAGTTTATTAAACAACTTCGAAATTTTACTGCAGAAAATTTCACCATAGCTTCCTTCAATGTTACATCCATGTTCACTAATATTCTAGTTATGGGTGCCCTCGAATGACGGTTAATGGAATTCCACTATGCACAGGCAGAAATCATGGAATTGTTAACTCTAACGTGTATTTGTATTAACTCAACACAGTTTGTATTTATGGGGCAGCATTACCAACAAACGGAGGGTCTGGCAATGAGTGAACCGTTATCACCCATTTTGTTTGACATTCACATGCACTTTTTGAAATTAAACTTTTTAAAAATATCACTTTTAAATTGTGGACCCGGTACGTGGACGATGTATTCATAATTTTAGAGGGTCCACCGGATCAAATTTTATCGATTCTTCCTAATGTCAACTCGACTGACAAAAGCATAGAGGTTACACTCGATATTGAGAAGAACAGCGCCCTGCCTTTCCTTGATGTTTTTGTTAAGAAAGCTGGATGCCAGTTTATCACGTCGGTGTA
>QLNU02015360.1:30776627-30793560 GCA_006491805.2 Dysdera silvatica
ATATATATAGAAATAATTTTACTATATTGAGCCTGCCGGCTTACGGAAATGGTGTTTTAATAAGTGAATAATTTATACAATGTTCGATATTTCAGATATTTAGGAAATTAACAAACCTCAAGGAATTTTAAAACCATTTTGGAAGAGAATCCGTAAGAAGCTTCTGCTTTATATTCTCTTGCAATTCTAACCCAAATCATAAACATAAAATGTAAAAAGATTTCTTCTATGTTTTCTCAAATTGTTTATATGTACTTCACGAAAATGTATAAAAATTTGTGTTGACATAACATGAGGAACATTTTTTGAAAAGTATGTTTCCTATATACAAAATAATTTGTATGCATAATTACTGAATCCTTTTACGTACTGTACATGATCTTTTAATAATATGTACACTCTTAATTCAATAAAAAATATTTATGTTGAGCAATACGACAATTTTTGAAAACAAAGAGTATATTTTTACACACTACGAACCTTATGAAACAAGAAAAACATAAAAATATTTCAAAAGTTATGTTACAGTATGTAATACTTCACAGTTAAAAAGTGTAGAAAATTACAAATGAATTGGTTGAAAAGTTTGAGAAAAATGTTCTTTATGTAGCGATTAGAATCTGCTTCAGCAATCTGAAATTAGGATAATTTTAGTTATAGCCGCACTGTATCAAGTACAAAAATTTTTATTTTTTAACCTCGGTTACATTTTAAGTTTTTTTCTTTTAATTTTGACTTAGGGCCATCGTGTGTCAGAATATTCACTCGAGGAAAATTATTTCATAAGATGGAATAACAAAACTTACCTAGTAATAAAGAAAATTAGAGCTTGTCGAAAATGACCTTTTAACTTATTCTTCAGATGAGCAAATAAACTAAATAAAGCACAAATTTGTAGAGTTTAAATATAAATTAAAATGAAGGTGGACGGCAGCAAAGAGAATCGAACATATATTTTTTTTAAAAAAAATTGTGACTGGTCACAAGTAACGTTTGTGATTCCAAAAAGAGACAGAAGTCGGGGCGGCCACTAAGGGAATTTAAAGTATCAAGTAAGAGGAGCAAGTCAAGAAAAACGGAAAATCTGCATCCCACTATCGATGAGGACAGCAACTCAACAACTCTCTGATTCGCAACTATAATCCGCAACTCTCTAATTCGCAACTCTCTAATTCTCAAGTAACTCTGTAGGTTTTCAACGTTAACAACAGCCACCATTATTGCATTTACGGAAGACCTTTACCTTACCGTTTTGCGTACAGGTAGACATACAGACAGAAAACCAAAAGCAATAGCGGGTTCAATATCTATTGAAACCCGCTAATTAGTAGGAAGGCCTTTTTTTGTAAACAGTAAACCACAGAAATAATTTTGGCCAGATAGATCGGCCAAATATCCCTGTGTGCAGTTACAGGTATAGTGAAAGGAAACAGTAAAATAAATTAAACACATGAGTTAGTGGAAACGTCTCTGGTTGTAAAATGTGAGTTTGAAAATAAACGTCCCTGGTAGTATAAAAATTATTATGAATGTGACGAAATACGCCTTGAGTCAGTAGAAACATTGGATGAGAATTTATTGTTCGATGTGGGGAGAAAGTTCTTCCAAAAGGGAAAAATGGAATTAGACGGCAACTGGTCATTAACGGCGATATCTGCTTTGGTGATTGTATCTCATCCTTCGAACTCAGTCGGGTTTCCTCACAAGTGTTTACCGGAAACCATTTGCAGTGTGTATCTCGCCTCATGCTTCTTCTGTACATCCACGTGATCAGAAAATCAGCACATTTCATTGATTTGTTTCTCGGACTCTGAGGTTTTCATACACAGATGAAGCACTCTAGACTGAACTTAACTGCATTCGTAGAATTTCAGTTGATCACGGATTCGAATCTTCCATCATCAATCGGGTCCTAAAGAAACTCACGCGACCAAAACTGGCTACCACTCTCTCTGGTTCCTCTTCTCCTGCACTTAAAACTGCCTACATCCCCTTTGTGCCAAAAATCTCTACCAAGGTTGCTTCCAATTGTCGCTAATTCAATTTTCGTGTTGTCTTTACTCCCATTAATAAACTGGAAAGACTGCATCCCTGACTTTGATTTTTGGGGAATTTATTCTATTATTTCTTGCCAATGTGATCATGTCTACATTGACCAATCACTTAGAACCCTTCAAATTCGTCTAAAAACACGATACATATGTTCGAAAACAGGAGCTCCATAGATCCGCTTTGGCTAAACACTCGTGGGAATCTGACCATACATTTTTATTTCATAAAGCACAATTTATCCAAAAAGTTTCTTCTCCACTGGACCTCAACTTTTTTTGAGGCCATACGCATAATCAACAACGCATATTTCGCCGTTTATAACCAATTGTCGTCTGATTTCATTTCTCCCTTTTGGACGAATTTTCTCCCCACATCGAACAATATTTCTTCATAAAATGTTTCCACTGAGTACGACATATTTCATCCTATTCAGAATATTTTTTATACCATCAGGGACGTTTCTTTTAAAACTCACGTTTTGCTACCAGCGACGTTTCTGCAAATTTATGTTCCGCTACTAGAGACGTTTCCTCTAATGCACGTGTTTAATTTGTTTTACCGTTCATTGTCACTATACATGTAACCGCCGTTTGTAACACGGGTTGTATTACGCGGTGTGTTGCATCAGTTACCGTTCTGACGAAAATAGTCCAGGGCTATTGAAACAGCTGTGAACGATTAAATTTATTATTCAACTGTGTTAATTTGTTTTCTTCTCAATCATTTTACGTGTTGCAATATTCATTTCATTTAAAACCCAAAAATTTCCAATTATAAATATTAATTACCACAATAAAAATATATGCACACTTAAAATACCATAAGCCAGTAAGCCTTACAAGAGGTCCCGAGTAAATGCAAAAGCATAACCGGCTCTGGTCACAGATAAGATATTTACAAACAAAACAACCAGAAAGCTAACGATAAATTTTCTTCCTTTTTCCCACCCTTCCTCCCAATTCCGTCTCTACGATCTTATATCTAATAGAGGTGATTTCGAACTAAATGAGTACACGGTGTTAACATGAGGTATCTTTATCTCAAAAAAATTCTTTGTCTTATATAAAACTTAAACAAAAAACTGGCATAACATGAACTTTAAAATTTAAATATGAAACACTGAAATATCACGAAATATAACTAAAACAGCAGATATTTTCTAAACGAGTCCATGCGAAATCTCAAACAATTGTAACACCCAGAAAAATGAATTTGCAACAAAAACATTTATTGGCAATCTATAAATGTTTGTCCCCAAAGAGGTTTTCCAGATATCGTATATCGTGAAATTCTTCCAAAGCAGCTAGATAAATCCTGAATATTTCCTATAAGCTCGTAAGACGATTAATAAGATAAAAGCAAAATTAAGACGATATTATTATCTCTGAAATCAGCCTTTGTTTGATTTTGTCATTTCAATTGAGAATGTTTCGACAACTAGTCATTTAATCATCAGCAGGTTTGCTTCTACAAATTATTTTATTGCTTTTGCCTTAGACTGTTCCGTTTTGAAAGCAAACCGAAAGTCAAAGACCTATGCCTTTAGTTTCTACGAGTGAATAGAAATTTTAAATTCACTTGTGTAATCATAAAATCAACATTAAGAGAATAACACAATTTGTTAACAAGTTTCAGAAAGAGTTGAAAAACTTTATACGCACGAATATTTGTAACATAGAGTGGAAATATATTTTATTTCAAAATTCATAAAATAATGTGCCGTTTAAATCAGTGAAGAGGACAACTTTTAATTTGGGTTGATGTGCGGAAAATTGAATTTTTACATTTTATTTTTCATACTGATCTATAAAAATTTTTAAAAACGGACCTACTACTATAATATGCTATGAATTATATGATACATTATAATAATATATGCTACATTATAATGTTAATGCACGATTCGAAATATTAACTATACGGTGAAAACGTAAGAATGAATAGCACATACACAAACTTTCTCCCTTGCAGTATGCAGGTATTTTAAAAAGAGTAAAACAATTTTGATATTCCATCACCACTATCTCAGGTAGAGGTATTCCGCGCGCGGCAGTAACATATATGAACACGTGTCAAGCAAGTCTTATCATGCATTGTTCGGCATGATAGCATCATTATCGTTCAAACCTCCGCTTTATAAATATGGATGCTATACTTATCGATTCCACCACTGGGAAATATCGTCCTGTAATAAGGTTTTGGTGGACGAAGGGCATCGAACCTGCTGAAAATGATCGAAGAATACAGAATGCTGGTACAGTATGGAAGCGGCTGCATATCTCAAAGAATGGATAGAATAGTAAGAAACAATGTAACTTCATGAACAGCCATTAACCTTGCGTATTATAAAGAGAGTTGACATGGGAATCAAAGAAGAGCCAAGAATTTCTGCATCTTAAATTGCTCAATGCTTGGACGTCGGCATTGCATTTGTCCATACACTACTACATAATGACCCTGAGTAATGGGAAGTATCTGGATCGCTAAGAGAAGCTCTATGTTATCAAAGATTCGATGTAGAAGAGGAGGTCGTAAAGGTGGTTCACCATGGGATAAATAACCAACGAAAAATCTTTTTCTCTGTTGAAACCGATAAATTTCTAGTCCATTCTAACAAGTGTGTAACTGTAATGAAGGGAATATTTCGAGAAATAATTTTTTTATATTTTGCATATAGTTATTTATATGTGTGAAAATAAAATTTTTTTTTTATAGTTTTTGAATGTGTAGCTTTTGATTTTGTATATGAGTGTGTATCCTTCACTTTTGAGCACAAATATGTATCCTTTAATTTTAAGCAAATAGTGCATCCTTTAATTTTGAAGAAATCGTGCGTCCTTTAATTATAAGCACCAATGTATGTCCTTGAATTTTGAACACCGATTTGTTTACTTTAATTATAAGCATCGATTTATTTACTTTAATTATAAGCACCAATTCACGTTCTTGAATTTTGAGCCCATTAACGGCCAAGCATAGGAATTTACGATGAAATTGTATAAAAATTCATATGTTTTTATTTATGACCACAGCAACAGCATATTAATGTTTCACGGGGAAAACAGCTAGTATGTGGGATTACGGCAAAATGTTGCGTTAACGCAACGTTAGCGATTAACAAAATCGGTTCATATATAAGTACAACATTAAGGTTTCTATAATACGCATTTAATTTTCACGTAAGAGAAAGTTTATGGGTTTTTTTAAAATGCTTTTACAGATATTCCCATAATTATCTGAATAATTAACTAATAAAAATCCAATTAATAAAATTTTAATTATCTAATAAAATTATATTTACGTAATAGAATTCTAATTATTTAATAAAAATTCAAATTAACTACGTACTAATAAAAATTCCAATTCAGGAATGAAAATTTCGTATATCCCAATTAGCTAATGAAAATCTTAAGTAACTAAAAAAGTCCTAATTAGCTAATGCAATTCCTAATTAACTAATAAACAATCAAAAATCAATAGCATTTTGTTTTCCGGAGATGTTGCGTTCAGCCGTCGGTCTCGTCTCAGGTAGTCGCAAGGTACCTGGGGGCTAAAACTACTTAAGCCAAACCAAATCACAGCATGTGGCCCCCAAAATTAAGGGGATTTTTTTTTTTACTACAAGGAAAGGGTACTAACGAGCTATAATTACAGCGGGGTGGGAAGGTGGGGGCATGAATGTAGGCAAGGGAGTAAGCAGGCGCTTACCTCCCCCCGGGAGAAGATTTCAAGAACACCCCTATTTCAGTTTCTCTATATATATACTCAATAAACATAATAAATAAAAGCTCTTTGTTCATAATGGGTATTAAATCAAATAACTAATTATTACATTTTATAACCGTAAAAAATTACAGTGTAAAAATCTTGGAAAACGTCAAATTCTGAAATATATAAATGTTTATAGAACAAAGGAAACAAGATAGCAAAAGTTAGATTGCATTGTCACTACTGTCAACTGTCGATAATGCTAGTCAAAGTAAACATTCAAAGCAAAATGAGGAGAAGCGAAATCAAATCCAAGGTTGCCCCGAAAGGGTGCCGTGGTAAGCCGACCCCGCATTCGGCCAACATTGCGTTAATGCAACATTATTTTCTTTCTTCAATATTGCGTATTTATAATTATCATTTTTTGTAATTTCCATTTTTCACAAACTGTTGACATCTGAAAGATTATGTTTAAAAGAAAAGAACGTTGATATTCGTCAATCAGCAATTAATATACTTTTTCAAAAAATGGGTCTTTGAAAGTCCCTCAAAACACTTAAAAATAAAGAATTATAAAGCAGGAAATTTAACTTGCTTCCATTTTCAAAAAATTATATTTAGTATGACCAAATCTTTCTGAATATGATATGCCAAAATTTTAGGGGAAAAAAAATTAATTAGGAAATAGAAAAAAATTCCCGAAAATAATGTTGCATTAACGCAAAGTTGGCCGAAAATGGGTTAATTATAAGCACCAATTCGCGTCCTTGAATTTTGAACACCTATTTGTATCCTTTAATTATAAGCACCAATTCGCATCCTTGAATTTTGAGCACCAATGTGTCTCCTTGAATTTTGAATACCACTATATATGCATGTAACCTGCATTCTTTTACTATAAAGACAAATGACCTGCATTACGTCGTGGAAAATTCGGCATTGAAATTCGTTGCCTCATGAAATATTTGTTTTGAGGAGAAAATATATCGCTATAAAAAAGTTAAGATCGGTGGAGCTCTCTCGATTCGAAGATTTTCGCGGATGGTCACCGGATATCCGCTTGATGTTCGGCGGCTACGGATGTATTTCCCCATTTTGAGGCGGATTTCCCGCATCGGATCAGGAAGCGAAGTTTTAAAAACAGATGTGGGGGATTTTTTCCACTATCCACTTCCCTTTTCCTAACTTTAATTCCAGTCCTTCAGTGATGCTTGATTTTATATTTCAGTTCTTAAATTAAAAAAAAATGCATCAAGACATATATTTTTTATTTCCAGTATTTGATAAAAACAAAGTATTTTCTTTTCATTTCGTATATTCCGATTTTCCATTCGACATATAATTATATTCCATTCAATATGTAATTATGGTTAATTCAGTAGAGTCAATATTACATCGTTCATATATTACACTATATATTTTTCATTCTATATTTTATTTTATTCTATACATTACTACACATAAAATATATATAGATCATCGGGGAAAATTGAGTTCCACAGCGACCTTCCAGTGGTTCCACAAGCAATTTGTAAACTATCGCCAAAATTTAAAAGAAAATTTGTAAATTATGTAATTATGTAATTTTCCTACAACATGGCAATCCCTCAGAAATAACTAACCGTAACCAATATCCCGCGACAATGGACAAATATCCAGTTTCCCTTAAATAATATCCATAATAAGGTTCCGTGACTGGACATGTGGTATGAAAAAGATTCCAAGGAAAGAAATTGAGAACCACTGGATTATTTTCCTTTAGTATTTTACTTTTAGGCGTCCAAGTGGTTACGTGTGAATGCCGTGTCTTTGAGTTCTATTCCTAAGAAGTTTGGTTGCGCTTAAATGTATCGGCAAGGACGTCGAGACGATGTCCAATTTTTAGATGATGTCATAAAATTTTGTAATGTACAAAAAAGCAAGTGAATGCGATATTAATTGGATCCATAAAGTGAAAATTAGCATGTTATATCTCTATTTCAACTGTATGTGCTGCGGAATGGTTACTTTCTTTCTGAACAGCGAACCAAAAACAAACAAATAGCGCAGGAGAAAACAAAAATATTTGCTACGTCTACAGGGTGGTTATAATTAAACTTAGCGTATTTAGAGCACTCTGAAGCTTGAACCTTTCAGCGTATTTTCACCAAAATTGGTATATCGATTATTCAAAGGATGGGGAAAATTAATTTTACTTCAAAAATGTCCGCTAGGGGACGCCTTTGTAGCGCAATACTGCAAAAGCAACCCATGAAATGACTAACACGCAAGACAAATCACATTTTTAATGTTTACTAACATTTATTGCATCGAAACATTTCAAATGAACGTTGTGCGAGCAATAACAGCACACCCGTATTGCAGGCCTTCTATGGAAAAAAAATATTTTTCACATGCAGACAGAGTGTAAAGAAATGCAGCAAGTAAGCACCTTTTAATCGTGTACAGAATGATGCAATAAAGGTTGCTCAATGTGGTCACTATCATTCACTTGTAAAAGTTTATGGCCCTGTCAAATGTTCTGCAATGGCTCTTCGGTACCGTGAGTTGCTCCAGACGTTTGTTTTGCTGCAACTACAGAAACGACAGTGCGTTACATCTACCATTTCAATGCAAGATGGTGCGCACCCACATGTCGCACGATCCGTCAAAACTTTTTGCTCCAGCATCTCACTGATGAGCGCGTTATCAGTCGTTCGTTTGCTAATCACCGGCACACTTTCGCTGGATCTCACTCCGTGCGACTTCTAGTTGATGGGTCATTTAAAGAATTTGATTTATTGTGGAAGTGTTGCTATGTTAGCAGAATCCAAGAATTCCGTCATGACGGCCACATCGAGGAACACCCATTACATCGTCCTGTACACGATTAACAGCTGCTTAAATGTCATATTTCTTTACGCACTATCTGCATGTGCAAAATTATTTTTTTCCATTGTACGCCTTCAGCGCTGTCGTACTGTTATTGCTCGCACAACGTTCATTTAAAATGTTTCGATGCAATAAGTGTTACTAAATGTTAAAAATATCATTCGTGTTGCGTGTTGGTCATTTCATAGGTTACTTTTGCCGTATTACGCTAAAAAGCACCTCCTAGCGGATGTTTTTGAAGTAATTTTTTTTTTTGTAGATTCCTTTTCAGTATCCTTTGAATAGTCTATATACCGATTTTGGTGTCAATCCGTTGAACGGTTCGAGCTCCAGGATGCTCTAAATAGGCCAAGTTTAATTATAACCACCCTGTAGCTTTACCTTTCTTATCACGAAATGGAGCACATTTTCATCCAGAAAATAAGATTTGTTGCTAAAAGTTTAGAATTACTGGATTATTGAATCTTACTAAATGTAATGTGCGTGTAATTAATATTGCATAATGTAAACCTTATTATAAATCAAATGTGTTTCACTTATATTATACAACGTTTATTAATGTTTCAAATTTCTACTAATCCAAGAAAAAAGACTATTATCTAAAAACGAATACAGCTTTCAGAACAAAGTAGAAATATGATTAAGTAGATTTATGTTATTTCAAATGATGCTTATATAATTTAAAAGGAGGCATGGAAAAATAACTTTGGTTTCAAAAATCCAAAGAGTCTGGGTTTTAAGGAAAAATTAATATTCGAAAAAATTTTGAGGCGCATATTAAAAATCTATCTCACTGCAATGTTTTTGCATAAACCGATGAACGTTTTTTTGTAAACACATGCAATGTTTTTCTATAAACCTACGCAATGTTTTTCTATAAATCCGTGCAATGTTTTTCTATAAATCCATGCAATATATTTTTTTAAAAATGAGTATATAAAACAGTATATCTATAATGACCTGAAAATACGAAAAACATTCCAGTAAAAAATGAAACTGATTACTGGAAAAGTGACGCAGAAAGGAAGGGTGGATGCACAATTTATATAAGGTAATTTATTTCCAAATTCAGCTCATGTTATATTTTCTTTCAAACTATTACCAAGGGCACGTTCTTGGAATTATATTTTATTTGTTGTTTAAAATAAATTTCGAGACGTGCCCCTTGAGATCTTGTGGAATTTGGTCGAGAGTGATTATGCTATCAGACGTTTCCAGATAACTTTATGTACCCAAACTATTGCTAAGGGAGATTTCGAGTATTACGTAAGCACGTTTGGAGAGAGTTGCCGTTGTACTTATTTTCCTATGTTAGCCAATGTTAATTTTTGCTTACTAGGAGCGGGTTTGAAACAGCCAAAATATTGCTTAGGTAATATTTGAACGCTCCCTAAGGGATAGCAGGATAAAAAGTTTCTAAACTATTGAAAACTGACTTTTGAGGTAAATGTCGCAAATCTAGATTTCCGAGTTGAATAAAATTAAAGATATCTCTATTAAGCGTATAGATGAAATGATGTGCGCAATATTTAATATATATATACTGTACGTAATACAAATAAATTTATTTACTAAATTTTAATGTGCATCGACATGTTGTGCATGTGTTTCAATAAACGGAAATTCGAGTCTTACTAAATAAGTAGACTGCTTAAAGTGTCATTGTATAGCCTCAGAGAACAATACCCAACTGTCTTTTAAGTTTGCATTTAAATTTGTTTGACGAAATTTAGTTAAGAAATAATTTTTGTGAATCAGATGCGTGGTGGAAAAATAACCTTATCGTTTTTTGGCGAAATATAAATATCACGTAAGGCATGAATGTTTCGATTGCGGTAGAAACATTTGTTACATTTATAGGGAAGATCATTATTATTATTATTATACGAGGGCGAATCAGAAAGTCTTTGCCCCTATTTTTTATTAGCCAAAATAAGGTACATACAGGTAATTACAAATATACGTACTATTCTACGTACCTTACACTATTTTTCCACATAGTCCCCACACCGGTTCAGACATTTGTCCCATCGCAGCACTAAATTTGAGATGCCCCTGTGGTAGAATTCGTCCGGCTGACTGTGGAACCACCGTCGGACTGCTGTCTTGGCTTCATCGTTGCACGTGAATCGCTGTCCTGCCAGGAACTTCTTCAGCGGACCGAAAACGTGGAAATCACTAGGGGCTTCCTGTCCTCATTCGTCTAGCGGTCCAAGACACTCCGGGCTAAACGGAGGGACCCTGGTTCGAATCCAGGATGGGGAAAGCGTCTCTTTTTCTCCAAAATTACACAAGCTCTAGTTTGAGCTGTAATTAAAACGTGGGTGGCAAAAATTATTGTATAATAAATTCCCCCACGAAAACTCACAAAAATCTCGCCCCGGAGGCTTTCTTGTGTTGACCATATTTGGCAATTGTGTTATCCCTGCGGAGGGTAATAATACCTTAACAAGAAGACAATGGATGTCCCTTTCTGTGATCTGCCTATTCCGCCTTCCAACTGGATTCATCCTGGGAAGTTGATAAGGCCTATGATATACTCGATTCCCAGTTTGAATCTCATAAATATATACAAATGGTAGCAAAATTAATGAACGAATCGGGTGTGCCTTCATCGTTTACAAAGAGAGCATGGTTGTCTAAAACGGAAAATTCAGACTTCGTCCAGTGTTTTCAAACAACCAAACAGAAGAAATGGCGATTGCATTAATTTTTGAACATTTGAACGACGAAGGGTATCGTATATTAAAAAAGGCTATCATTTGCACTGATAGTCAGATTAAAAAAAAAAAAATACCGTGTTTGGCGCAGTATAGCCCAGATGCTCTTGCGCCATAAAAAAGCCAAACAATCAATCAATCAGCCAGATTAAAATCAACTCCATTCAAAACTACAGCAAACACTATCCCATCACTAAGAACATTTGGCAAGTTATGTCAGATCTCCACTCAAATCATTGGAAGATGCTCGTAAAACTAAAATGGACTAAAGAATACAATGGAAATCAAGGAAACGAAAGCATAGATGCACTTAGCCAAGTTTGCCTCCCTATCAGATGACTACCAATAATATATGATAAAATTTCTGTAACTGAAATCAAAACAGTCGTCAAGTATTCAATATTTAAGAAATGGGAGGAGCTATAGAGGCAAACAAAGAACGGCAGCATCACAAACATATATTCACCAACTGTCAAAGGTAGAATAAATTCAAACCATCTGGAAAATTTAAATTTAACCCAGTGGTTAACTGGTCATGGACGGTTTGGCCAATATTTCCTATGATTCGGTCTGCGTGAATCTTCCTTTTGTTTTTGTGACAAAACTGTCGAGCAAACTGTGTATCATGTTATTCTACACTATCTGACGCTGCAACATTTTAGATTCGGCATACTTAGAAAAACGGTAACATACGGCGAAGAATGGCGACCGGTGCTTAAATGAATGATTTCTAAACGACTTTTAGTCGATTTTTTGAATTTTTCAATTCAGCTAGGCTTTTTGTAATTCTTCTCCCTCTAGTACGTTCATCAAATCCCACTAATCAACTGGACTTTTATAAAAGAGTTCACCGAGTGTTAAACTAGTTTATATCAATTCAATTGCTTCTTTTATACACAGTTGTATATATACATACAGGGGTTGGACAAAAATATGGAAACATCTTGCAAAAAACATATAACCTTGAATAATATGGCGTAAGCCCACTTTTGCATTATGAACTGCTAGAGGTCTTCTTGACATGGATAAAGATATCCTGTATAATTTTCAGGAGCATCTTGTACCATCCTTTCTGCAAAATATTGGCAAGTTTCCTTAATGGCGATGAAGGTAGATAGCACACTCGAACATCTGTCTCCAACATTCACCACAAGGACTCCATAATATTGCATTCGGGCTACTGTAGAGGCCATGGCAGATGTGAAACTTCATCTTAGTGCTTAGAAAACAAGCCCTGGACGATGTGAACTGTGTGAAAAGGGACTTCGTCATCTTAATAAAGAGCATCACCATTAGGGAAAATCTTTGCACCATAGAAAGAATTGGTCACACCAAAATGTTCGCATGGTCGTTGACAGTGGCGTTACCCTGAAGGATAATGAAAGATACAGCAAATTATCACAATATGGCTTCCTATATCATCATGGAACCCTTGCCATATTTAATTCTTGGTTGCAAGCAATTTAGATTGTAAGCTTAGGATGGTGTTCTCTATGCGTAAATTCAACCAGAAGTTGTAAATAGTGCAAAGCTTGACTCATCTGACCAAATAAATTTTATCCATTGCTACATAATTTAGACTTTATGAACGTCAAATCACTGCTTCTTCTTAGTAGCATTTTGATCACTGATGCCACTGGCAGCTCATACATAAAAACCTTGCTTGTGCAATTCTATTCGTACTGTTTTGATGCTAATAGGGTTTGTGAGCACAGTATTCAGCTCAGTAGTTACTTTTGAAACTGTGGACTTCGGATTTTTCATTACAATCCTAAGCAAAGTTCGTCTGCCTCCGTCATTCAACACACATTTCCGTCCATGGTGTTTATCAGATGTGATTTTCCAATTTTACTGTATACAGTCATCATCTTGGATACTGTGCCTCGTGATATGCTGAAAACTTCAGCTACCTTGGTTAAAGAAACCACTACCAAACGAGTTCCAACAATTGAGCCATATTAGAATTCCATCAACTCTAATATGATTTGCTTACAACTGCGCAGAATTCTGTTTTGACGACAAATGATGCTTGCAACGTGCAGTATTTACGTGCAAAGTTTATATCGGTAAGTGCATTATGACAAGCAGACAGCGCCGCCTATAAATTCCACTATAGCACAAATGTAAAATGAAGGCATGAATTTTGCAAGGTGTTTCCGTATTTTTGTAGAACCCCTGTATATATTACTTTTACTTTTTTAAATGTGCCATACAAGCTGCAAAATGGGAACATCCAAACATATAATAGTTAACAGTGCAAGTTGAATAAATACTTTATCCTTCTGGGAAAATAAAAAAGACACAAGGCACTCTTTGTCGTATTCCCTAAAATTCTATCTCGCACCACAGATTGGGATTCCCTGCGCTGTATATCATGTTTCGTTTTTTATTATTTAGATTATTATGCTGAAATTCAAGTGATGATATAATACATTTGTCATTAAATTTTAAGGAAATTTAATTCTGACTTTTATTGTCTGCATGTTGCATGCGAATATGTTGCCTATACATACTTCATTTTTAAAGTTTGAAATTTTAAATTTCAAAACGGATATAGCGATTATTTTCGTTATACCCCAGCTCTTCGCTATATACGTACCCTATTATACTGTTTTAGAGCAATTCATTCCCTATAATCACATATATTGCGATGCTATATTTAAAAGTGATACAGAAAATGTATGATATATACTAAACTAAAACAAGTTATTGATTGATTGGTGTTTCCTTAAATTTAATACATTTACTTGAAGCTAATTAGCCATAATTCAGACATGGATCGCTATGTAAAATATGTAGCGCCAATTCATCATTAGTAAGCGAGTGTGAAGCACTCCTTAGGAAATGGATTACGGACTGTGATGGAGGTCGCCATTAAGAAGTTTGAAATGAATGAATTTTTGTGCTTTTTATTTTCAATTGGAAATGTAATTCGATTAAAAAATACATTGTAACAAATCAACGGTATAAGAGGTTTCCTTTTGTGTAATGCCAATGTCCTAAAATATAATGGCAATGCTGCATAAAAGTAATCGGCTGAGCACATAGTTAAACCTAAAACAAGACCTAGTGTTGTTTACAAATCAAGCACGTGTATTCAAATTCACTGTACGCCTTAAAAGATGAGATAATCTAAATACGTATAAACGGTATTTGAAAAAACCACTTTCGAAAATACAAGAGAATATATAATGGAGGATTTTTAAAGTTATTTTAGTACTTTCTCTTAAAATATAAACAAAGCTGTTCAAAGAATAACGTTAGTAAAAATATAATAAATAAAACACAGAGAGCGAACGCGCACTCTGTTGTTTACTGTTTTTAAGTTTCTGTTTACAAAGCAATGGAAAAATTTGTGAAAAAAGAGATATTTATTTTGAAAGGAGAAACTGAAATGAAATTCGGTTAAAATATGAAATTCAATTTAACAAACCTTTGTTTATAGCAGACCTGGAGTTTCTCTATGAAAACGATGAAGAGATGTGATATCCTATCATAAATAAAAAAAACTACATCCATTTTTACCCTAGAAAATCACGTGTTTACCGTCTAAACCAAAAATTTAAACTAGTGAAAATTTTGAAGTTGCAAAAGAAGTTTAAAAAAATATCGAATTAAGGCATTTCATTTCTTAACTAGAAACTGGACGAAAAACTTGGTATGTTGCATAGGCTTAAAGAAAAGGGACATCATGGAAATATTCACCACTTAAAAGCCTTCACTACCTTGGCAAAAAACATTATCTGAATCTGAATATAGCACTAACTTAATAAAAAGCATGGCAAAATTATTTCACCAAAAAAAAGTAAGTCTCTGGTACGCAAACTCTTACGACTTCTGTATTTATCTATATAAATTAAATGCATTCGTCAACTCAATGCTTCATCATGTCCAATCTAACAGTTTCTCAAACGAGGCCATAAATATATATTAAAAAAATGCTTTATTTTATGATCTAATAAAATAAATTTCTATTATCCTATTCATTAAGTCTATAAAATAATGTGAATCGAGGCAATTATGATTTATGAAATGTGTATCCCAACTGAAAGAGAGCCTTGTAACAAGCTATTGCTTTCAAACCTCCTCCATTTCTAACTTAATCATGTCAATATTCCCTTAATCTCAAGAATATCAATTATAAGGTACAGGGTACCAGGGAGGAAATTACATAAAAAGGTTAAACACTGGTAAAATAGCAATGAAAAAGATCACTCAAGCTTTCGGACGCATCAGCAGCAGTCCTTCATCAGGAGTAATGACGATGTTATGTTTCTGTCTCTTTTTTATACTTGAAATTTCTGGAAAACCCTTCATCAGAGTAGTCCCGCAGAATGGGAAAACCCAATGAGAACCAATGGGAGGCCTCCAATAGAATCATGGAAGAACCCCAATAGGGACCAATGAGAAACCCACACTGCGGGTTACCTAATTTGGGGATGTCTCATACATTTCAGAGTAAGAGTTGTTTATAAGTTTCTGGAAGTGGTTGTGATGTATTAATGGCTTTCCCGTGTAGTTTGTAAGTTTCCCAAGATTCTAAGAAGAGTCTACTATTCTTGTTTGTGATGTGACGGTGTAGTATTTTTGTTGAGTCCCAGTCGGGTTCGTGTCCGTGTTGTAAAGCGTGTTCTGCCAGACGTGAGGCTATGTCTCCTTTCGCGAGTGCTTGTTTGTGTTCTTTTTTTCTTGTTTTGATCATTCTTTTTGTTTGTCCTATGTAATGTTTGTTGCAGTCTTTGCATGGTATTTGGTATATAGATCCTGGGAGATCTTGATAATGATAATGATAATCCTCTTTACCAAAAATAAGAAGAACGAAGATTCCCATTTGAGTTTCCATTCAATGAATGATGGTAGTCTTTTTGATGAATATTGAAGGAGGCCTTCTTTTAAAAAGAATCAGAATAAACGGATATATTCACCAAAGTGAATAGTTTTGCCCAACTCCATATTATCCTGTTGCACTAATCTAAAAGATACGTTTAAACGTAATCTTTTAATATGTGAACAAATTCCGATATTTTTGCAAGTACTTCCGTGAGGTCCTGTTTAAAGCAGGCTACGAAAACCTTCACATTGTAAAAGAAAACATTAGAAACAGAATAAATTAATTTTTTAACACCTCAAATATTGACTGAAGTGGTGGATAGTTTCGTCTTCTGAAAACGAAACTGTTCCACGAAATCCGTAACAGCGAACGTTTTATCCTTCATTTCTTGGAAATTTGGGAGAAACTAGGTATCTAACGAAAAGACAAACTAACGTAACCTACGGCTGAAGAGGATATAATTATTTAGAACGGTGATTTTCAATCTTTTTATCCCTTTACGTTTTTAACCATTTTTTCAGGATGTCATCACATCCTGCTAAGATATTTTAGTTCAAACGGTACATTTCAAATCAGTATCTTTAAAATTTGAGTCCGCACTCCCCTCCTCTCTGAAACAATAAACTTGCCCCTGAATTCCGATAACTTCTCATTTAAAAGGTATTTGAAATTCATTAAGTGTTTAGAGTTGAAATAAATATAAATACCACCCATTTTCGGTTAATAAGCAAATTTAAATTACTCATTTTGC
>QLNU02015360.1:30793660-30806872 GCA_006491805.2 Dysdera silvatica
GCTAAACACTGGTAAAATAGCAATGAAAAAGATCACCCAAGCTTTCGGACGCGTCAGCAGCAGTCCTTCATCAGGAGTAATGACGATGTTATGTTTCTGTCTCTTTTTATACTTGAAATTTCTGTGAAAACCCTTCATCAGAGTAGTCCCGCAGAATGGAAAAACCCAGTGGGAAACAATGGGAGGCCTCCAATAGAATCATGGAAGAACCCCAATAGGGACCAATGAGAAACCCACACTGTGGGTTACCTAATTTGGGGATGTCTCATACATTTCAGAGTAAGAGTTGTTTATAAGTTTCTGGAAGTCGTTGGTCTGGACCTTTTTATGTAATATCAATTATAATATTAGAATCATGTCGAAACAGATGTAGCACCAACAACTATGTATAGGTTGAATACGTTAAAAAAAAAGGAGAGAGAGAGGGAGAGAGTTGGCCTTAAGCTGAGAGCATAAAAGCTAAGTAACTGGACGTGAGCTCCATCGGTTTTTCTGGGTGAGTTTTCATTCTTTTCCTCACCCCGTGTTTGATAACTAATGTTAATGCTAAAATAGGAATGAATAATGTTTCTGACACCCACGCTATGAGCTCAAACTAGAGCTTTTTTTATAGAAAAATAACGATCGGCCTGACCCGGAATCGAGCCTGGGACCCAACGTATGACAGGAGAGACGTACGTTGTGCTTCTACATGCTTGGCCATCAGGACAGGGATGATGTTCTCTCTCTCTCTCTCTCCTTATTTAAGGTATTATAGAATATTAAGTACGAAGTGAGAGAGTGCATCGTTCCTGCCCTGATGGTCGAGCAACTAAAGGCACAACGAGTCATACGTTGGGTCCCTGGTTTAACCCCAGGTGGGGGCGATTGCGTTTTTTCTATAAAAAAAGCTCGAGCTCATAGCGTGGTTGTCAGAAATATTAGTCATGTTTAATTACCCACGATAAATTCCAAAAAGCTCGCCCCGGTGGTTTTATGTGTTGAGTAGTTTGTGCTAACCCTGCAAAGGGTAATAATATCCCATAATGCCTTAAAATAGAGAGTAAAAGCCCGGCTTCTAATTTAATACTGCCTGTCTTGCCTGTTAAATAATATGTTTTGAAAACTCTACTATTGTTGTGTGTTATGTTTATGTAATGAATAATTAAAATACATAATCTTGTTTTGATTGAGCTTTAGTAATGTCCTAATTATAGGTTGTAACATTGCTTGCTTGGGGCTCATAACGTTTATATATTAACTATACTTTCAACGGCCAAACTAATTAATTAGTTGGTAGAAATAAGATACAGGGTACCAGAGAAGAAATTTACATACAAAAGGTTAAACACTGGTAAAATAGCAAATGAAAAATATCACCCAAGCTTTCGGAAGCATCAGCAGCAGTCCTTCGTCAGGAGTAATGTGTTTGTGTTTGACGATGTTATATTTCTACCTCTTTTGATACTTGAAATTTCTGGAAAAACCATTCATCAGAGTAGTCCTGTGTAGTTCCTTTGCAAGGGGGAATGGTGGCCGCCGGGGGCGGCGCTGTGATCCCAGACAGGACGCTTGAACAGCGTAATCAGCCGCCGAGGCGGCTGAGGGGGAGATGGATTGCCGATCAACACGGCATTCATATATGCACGTTCACGTTAAGTCGTCATTCCAACATATGGACAGAGTAGTCCTGGACAGAGGCAGACTAGACTGAGTAGTCCCGCAGAATGGAAAACCCTAGTGGGAACCAATGGGAGGCCTCCAATAAAAATCATGAAAAAATCCAATGGGAACCAATGAGAAACCTATATTGCGGGGCACCTAATGTTGGGAAATCCCATATATTTCAGAGTAAGAGTTGTTTGTAAGTTTCTGGAAGTGGTTGTGATGTATTAATGGCTTTCCCATGTAGTTTCTAAGTTTCCCAAGATTCTAAGAAGAGTCTACTATTCTTGTTTGTGATATCAGCCATTCCAGGAAAAACAGGACATGGGTACCAAAATTTCAAATTCACTCTAAACATGAGTATTATATATCGATTTATGGATAAAATTACATAGATTAAAAATGTATAAAAATAGCAGTAAATAAATTTATGGAGTGTGCAAAAATTAATGTCGAAATTGAAGACAAGTATCGAAAAAACATCGCTAAAAATATTTCAAAATGAGCAACACCATTTTCTATAACTACGCTATGTTCCATGTTTTTGTAAAAAAGATTCCAGGTTTTACACATCTTGGGCATCGTATGTGTAAAAGATAAAGCTTTATAATCAGGAAAGCAAAATTTGGTATTAATAAATTAACTTTCATACTATTTTTTTTCTCACACCCGTAACAAAATAATGAAGAAGTTAATTTTTAGAATGGAATGTTCGGCCTCATTACAATTAACTTTGAATTTACTTGATTCAACATGTTTTTAATCATATGCAATCAATGAATTAAGGTAAATAATGCAATAAGCATTTTTAATTGCTCTTACGGGTGTGACATTACCAGTGTTGTGTTACGGGTTTTATTGTGTAACCTGTCCATTCTGCCTACTGTGATAGATTTATGTAGGAATATGATGAGAAACTTACAGCCTACTCTGTGATAATAATTCATATAGTAGATAGTTTGTATATAGTAAAAGATAAAACACAGTGAAAAGGCTAGTTAGTACCAATTATGTTATATACAAGTTGCTAAAGCTAAATTATCTCGACATCATAGAATTTGAATTGCACCTTTGTTTTAATAATAATGTTTAGTTATAAATGTTACAGATATCTCCACCTTAAAATATGCCATAAAAGAATTACTTATATTATGCATTACAAGTCATGGTAAGCTCAAAAGCTGGGGTATCTAAGGTATCATATGAGAATCTAAGAAACGATCCCGATAAACGCACATGTAAGAACAAAAAGACAGAGGATAAGAAGAGAGAACAATATATATATATATATATATATATATATATATATATATATTAAGCCAGCTGACAAAACTGGGAAGAAAATTATTAAATGAAAAGTGAGCTTACAATGCAGAAAGATAAAGAAAATATCGTTAAAAAAGGAAAGAATTAAAAAAATCAGCTTCTACTGAAACTGTAGAACGGAACCCAATTGAGTCTTACCAGTGCAAGCAAGCATTTGGTAAGGCTGTACATAGAATCAGGAGTCCATTGCCACAAAGTCCTATAAAAAGGTTGGCTGTGGCAACAAAAATTTTAAAAGAAGAAATACCAAAAGTGCCTAAGCTTGTTTATGCCCCTGTGAGATGTAAACAAACCAACCAACCTTTTAAAGAAAAAGCATTTTATCTTCGGGATGATTAAGTCAAGAAACACCAGGGACGAGGATACTTTATTGATCAAATATAAAGTTACTGTCAAAAGAAACATTCAATAGAAACGTTATATGTGGATGACAATTAGTGAACCTCATAACCACTTTATCCATGAATATCATGCAGTGAAAAAAAATACAAACTTCAACCACAGGATGTCCTTCCAGTGTCAAATTTGCCTTATAACGTTTGTGTTTGCAAATATGCGGGTGATCGTCATCTCAGGACTCCACTCTCTGATGCATCAGAAAATGCTTTAAATGCAATTCAGATCGGGAATATTGATGGGTTATATTGATTGCAGAAAAACCAAATACTAGAAGGAACTACTATGCCGTGGTTCAAGCGATTGGTCAATAAAACATGGAGTTGCTTTTAAACTATATGCAACCTAGAAGAAATCTGTAGTTTTGACAAAAAAAAGTCATGTGAGAACATGTTCTCTGTTATTACAAGTGCTCCTCAATTAATTAATAACGGGGCAATTTCAATTTTTATAAAAAAAGTATCTTAATTATTAAAATAAATTTAAACAGGACTCTGGTCTATTAATATATTGCTGTGCATTTATTTTAATGATATTCTCTAATATACATATCATGTATGTTTACGTATTTTATGACAAATATATGCATATTTGCACTGGGTAACACCCGTAACATGTTGTCCCACCCGTAACAGAATTTTTAAAAATTTCTTCTGACCAAATAATAAGTTTTAAAACTATATTCAATGCACAATATTAAACTATTAACCTTTGTTTTTGAGACAAAAAATAAGTTTGGCATTAATATGTTTCTAATTAGCAGGATATTGAAGAAGTACTCACTTAAGTTAAAGCAAGAGAAAATTTCCATAGCACCCGTAACCACATAATTTTTAATTTTTTATCATATAAATAATAATTTAAGATACAAAAAATTTGCCAGTAACCTTTCCTTATGTGATGTTCTTTATTCCAAAAATATAAAGGAGTAAGATTTTATGATTTTTTTTTATATTGATGAAAAAGTAAGTGCAATATGTTACACCCGTAACAATGAAATGGCCCATATGCCGGTGTAGTATTTTTGTTGCGTCCCAGTCTGGTTCATGTCCGTGTTGTAAAACGTGTTCTGCCAGACGTGAGGCTATGTTCCCTTCCGCGTGTGCTCATTTATGTTCTTTTCTTCTTGTTTTGATCATTCTTTTTGTTTGTCCTATGTAATGTTTGTTGCAGTCTTTGCATGGTATTTGGTATATAGATCCTGGGAGATCTTGATAATGATAATGATAATCCTCTTTACCAAAAATAAGAAGAACGAAGATTCCCATTTGAGTTTCCATTCAATGAATGATGGTAGTCTTTTTGATGAATATTGAAGGAGGCCTTCTTTTAAAAAGAATCAGAATAAACGGATATATTCACCAAAGTGAATAGTTTTGCCCAACTCCATATTATCCTGTTGCACTAATCTAAAAGATACGTTTAAACGTAATCTTTTAATATGTGAACAAATTCCGATATTTTTGCAAGTACTTCCGTGAGGTCCTGTTTAAAGCAGGCTACGAAAACCTTCACATTGTAAAAGAAAACATTAGAAACAGAATAAATTAATTTTTTAACACCTCAAATATTGACTGAAGTGGTGGATAGTTTCGTCTTCTGAAAACGAAACTGTTCCACGAAATCCGTAACAGCGAACGTTTTATCCTTCATTTCTTGGAAATTTGGGAGAAACTAGGTATCTAACGAAAAGACAAACTAACGTAACCTACGGCTGAAGAGGATATAATTATTTAGAACGGTGATTTTCAATCTTTTTATCCCTTTACGTTTTTAACCATTTTTTCAGGATGTCATCACATCCTGCTAAGATATTTTAGTTCAAACGGTACATTTCAAATCAGTATCTTTAAAATTTGAGTCCGCACTCCCCTCCTCTCTGAAACAATAAACTTGCCCCTGAATTCCGATAACTTCTCATTTAAAAGGTATTTGAAATTCATTAAGTGTTTAGAGTTGAAATAAATATAAATACCACCCATTTTCGGTTAATAAGCAAATTTAAATTACTCATTTTGCTATGAATTTCTGATAACATGGATAGGTACATAACTAAACCTATTCTACTGTTATCATCGCTCTTAGTCCTTCAAATATTTTGAAGCTCCTGCTGTTAGCCAAGTTCTAAAGGATTCAAATCTATTAATAAGTGCAGTGAACTATATATTTAAGTGCGAGGTGAATAAATAAATTACTTTCCAGCTGCATACAATCTTAATGCTATTAAATAAATAGTATAGGTGCCATTGTTTACTAATGCTCTTATTTTTAAATTTAAATAATATCGCCACAAAAAGTTCAAATAAATTTCAATGAGATGAATGTAATGTTTCAAACTTGCAGACAGAGTGTCATGAAAAGTTCGGAATGTTTTATTGCCTATTGCATATTAAAAGGAATTGGTTACAATTTTGTATGTTTCTGTGTGGTGCTTTATTTATTAAAACTGCTGTTCGGTTGAGTGGAAATTTTTTTTAAGTTATCGCTTATACCTCGAAATTTTTATCTAATAATTCCACAGTAGGCTTTGACAAAAATAGCTCAGCAACATATTGAAGTAACTTCATATCTCCGAAAGATTGCCTTTTTTATCTAATGTATTCATGTGGCATTTTAAGATCCATATACTCGTATATTTGGCAATCCATTCATCAAATATCCATTATTTATCTTCAATACGTTATTGATACATGTGGGTGAGTGAGCTGAATATGTGGTTACATTGGGGTATTTAGCATACTTCCAGAAATAATTAATTACCATAGATAAATTATTTTCTGAATATCTATATTCTTATAAGGTAATAAATGTAATCTGAACATTAACATTAATTTTCCTAATGTTATAAATTTTTGTGCATAAGTTAATATGTATTTTCACGTTTCTCGAAACGAAACATCATATCCGTTACTTATCTGAGCCACTACTTACAAAGCTTGATTATTTAGAAATGGTGATTTTTCACCCTAACCAGGAATGTATGGAAATTATGGTACAACGACTAACAGAAAGGAAAGGAATTTTAAGAAACCTGGTGGGGTACGATCCTCTGTCTCTTCCTTTCCGGAGGAGGACTGTAATAACTAAGCTACAGGCGACTTGTCATTCCTCTTGCTGCGAGCGTATTTAAGCTTTTCACAGTCACAGCACAGCCCGAGTCCCACATATTTTTCAAGATTTCACGAGAAGTTTAACCCCTTCACTACCAGGTACACCACTTATGGTGTGATACTGTTTTACCGTTCACTATCAGGCACACGTATAAGTCGGCACCACATGTGAGTGTGCCTGATAGTGAACGGCAGTACATCACACCATACGCGGTGTGCCTGGTAGTGAACGGCAAAACAACATCACATGATACGTGGTGTGCCTGGTAGTGAACGGCAAAACAACATCACACCATACGTGGTGTATCTGATAGTGAAGGGGTTAAATATGCTCGCAAGAAGAGAAATGACAGGTCACCTGCAGTTTAGTGGTTAGAGCGCTTCTCCGGCAAAGAAGAGACGTGAGACCGTATCCCACCAGGTTCCGAAAATTCCTGTTCTTTTTGCAGGTCTTTGTACATTTATTATTTACTTCGTTCAATTAGAAGGGCACACATTTTATTTGTTGCCTATAATATATATCTGTCATTAATCTGGAGGGACCCTTGATATATGATCAAGCCCCCATTAAATATCAAAACACATTATTTTCTCTAAGGCCGCATCCCATAATCTTCTTTAAAGCCACTTGAGCTTTTAATAAGTTTTAATTGATACGCTACTGGGATCTTTGCTTTTAAAAGCACAAATTTCAAAATTTTATATCAAACGTAGGAAGGTAAGATCATGATAGCTGTCTCTTGTAGTTCAGTCAGCAATACGTCAGAATGGAAATTCTAATGTCGCTGTTTTGTGGCCAAACTGAGGTATGATCTTTTTTTTTTCCCTTTCTTATTTTCTCATTAGTCAAACTGAACTCTATTGCGAACCGAAAGTATAGGCAGTAGGAATTAATTCTTTCATTAATTAAACAAAAAATTATTAAAAAAAGTTTTTTTTTTTTTTGAACCAATGAATTTGCACACGAGACAAAAGTAAGAAAAAAGGAAAGATAAATTTAAGGAAGAATTTTGTTACCTTGGAATGCGTTTTCCCGTTTCGAATTTCCATTTTTCCAAAGTTTTAAATATGAATTACGTTATTAAATTTTAATTGAATAAAATGGCATTCCTACTTCGTGTGTTTTTCCCCAATATATGCCTTTTTTAACCGTCTCCAGAAAAATTGAAAACCTGAGTTTCATTGTATACATAGAGTTATGAGAATTAGTAAGAACCATGATTTTCACAAACACAATGCCTTATATATATCAAAACAGTTTTCAAACACTCCGTGTTTAAATATATATCGTCCAATAATAGAGAAGAAGTGATGAATTTTTATCGTTAGTACAGAGGCGAAATTAACTCGGTAAGTACAGCAGATAGTTTAAAGTAATATTTTACAAAAATTTTGAATAAAACTCTAATACCAAATATTTAAAATAAAGTTAAATACACATTAATTAAAATCCATGTCATCAGTAAGCAAATTAAATCTAAAAGGTAATTTTTAAAATTTCTGAATTTAATTCATTTGAAAAGTAAAAGGCATCACACTTCAAGCAACTCTACGAGAATTAATTATGAAACATGCACACAAAAAATTCAAGATCTTTTCATTTTTCCCTTCTTTGCTAATACACATTAGTTCAACCTTTTCGAATTTAATAATAGTGCGACAGAAACAGATCATTCTTGGGGAAAGAAACAGATGTTGTAACTTCCTTTTTTTAATCTAATACGCTATTTAAACAAATACTGACTATGTCCATCAAATTTTGCATTATATTTAAAATTAACCATTTATTCTTTTCGAATAAAAGCGAGAGTAACCTTTTTATTCGAATGTTTGCCAGAAGTGCTGAAAAAATGAAATACGGAAATATTTTTTCAAAAGGTGTCTTCAATGTGACGGAGCAATTATTTTTTAAAGCCATGGATATTTAGTAGCCCTTTTCTCCACTCATTCGTATGTATTAGAAAGTTTCAATGCGAAAGGTACTTTAAGCTAATACAAAATATACCATTTCTTTTGCTATTATTGTTATAATAAAACGTCTCTCATATCTATTATTAGTCAACGTGTAATATATGCTGAAAGCTGAATTACTATTAACATATGAATAGCTAAAAGTGTAATATTTTATATTCTTCAAGTACAGCTTTTATAGTGCGCCCAATCATTGAATGGTTTATAACACGGGAGGTCTGAAGAAAACGGAAAAACTTAAATATAGTTGTTCTTATATTTCTTAAAATTCCTTTTGTGATTGTTGCAAGATAAAGCCTCATATTTTCGTACATCATGGAATCAACATTCACAAAAGCTGAAATTTTCCTCTCACAAAGCTATTATGTATAATTTTTTTTTTGCAAACAAACCAGCGGTGTTGCAATGGGAAATCCACTTTCCCCAATCCTGTGTGATATATTCATGCACTATATAGAAGATAAAATACTGTCGCTCATCCCATTCAAATTCTGGATAAGATATGTGGATGATACTTTCACTCTAATTTCTAGCAATATGAATCCTTCACAGATCATCAACCTCCTAAACACCATTGATCTTAACATCCAATTTACTTTCGAAGAAAAAAATGACTGTACACTGCCTTTCCTCGACGTTTTAGTTCATAGAACACCTACTAGCGTCCAAACCAGTGTCTACCGAAAACTTAATTCCGTTAGCCTTCTTCCTCACGCTCTATCGGCTCATCCACAAAGCCAGAAAATGAGCTCGTTTTATTGGTTGGTGTTTCATGTCATCAAATTCTCTTCTACAAGTGACGCATTGACTAAGAAAATCAGCTACATTCGAAAAATTGCCTCATACCGCGGCTACAATCCAACAATTATTGATCATATTTTTAAAGAACTCACTAAACCTAAACCGGCCTCTTCTCTCTCCAGTGATTCTAGTGAATAGGCTTTTCTCATTTTAAGGACACCATCCCGGATTCTGACAGCTGCGGCATATATTCCATTCCGTGCCAGTGTGGCCAAATTTATATCGGTCAAACACGGAGAGCACTGCGCCTCAGACTAAATGAACACGAAGCTTATGTCAGAAAGCAAGAATTTCATAAATCGGCTCTGGCAAAACATTCATGGGAATTCGAACACAAGTTCTTATTCTCTAATGCACGTATTAATAAAAAAGTCAACTCAACACTTGATCTCAGTTTCTTTGAGGCATTTCACATTCTAGCAAACATCAATGTTGCAGTTAATGATCAACTCCTTAGTAACTCTATATCATCCACTTGGAAAAACCTTTTGTGTCTCACGGCTAAAGGCGTCTCCACAAATACGCTTTACTCCTCCGCCCAATCAAGTTTCCAACCGACGTGATGGCAACACCGACCAACAGCACGGACATAAACAGAAGCCGCCATTCGCTCTGACGACGATAGCTGGTTAACGCTATCGAAATAGCTATCAGCAATGTTATCGTTTTAATGATTTTATCGAACTGCACCATAAAAATTGTATTTTATTTGCTTCTATGTGTAAAGAAGATTAGAGTAACTGAAAACTGGGCACCATCAATATAATATATATATATATATATATATATATATATGTATATATATAAAATAGCCGAAATGGCCCAGTGGTATGGCACAACTGGGGTCTTGGGTTCAATCCCCAGTATGGGGGGAAAAAAGGGGGCCAGCGTTACTACGCTCATGGCGCCATGTCTTGATCGGTGAAAGTATTAATAATGAATAAAAATACCATTGGGCCATTAAAACCGGATTTGTAGCCTGCTGACGACATGCCAGCATCCGGAACGCCGTTGGGATAACTATCGGTAACCCAGCGACGTGAAAAAGGCTATCTCAGACTCTGATGATATGAACCATAATGAAAATATGAATGGAGCATCGGTTGTCTCGCTCTTAAATCAGAACCGCGTTCGGACTTTAAGCAGAGGGGCCAGTTCGAAAAATATGCAACAGTCTCTCCTTGGAGGTGTCGGCGGTTGTAGCGGCGCCTCCAACTGTACGGCTACTAGAACCAACACAGCCCAAAGTGCTTTGCAGCCTAGTATAGGTGCAACCACTAGGGCTGAAAGACCACGCCAGCGCATGTCATGGACAATAGATATGAACACCTACATCATGCGCACCTACTATACGATTACAAAGCTGGAAACAGACATGACAAATTACAGACCCACACTTCACGCCAAATTCGCACAACAGTACCCACACCTGGACATCAGTATAGAAAGGATAACAACCCAACGCAGGAACATAATAACCAGAAATCTCTTAGCAGAGCCCATACTACAAAGGTTAAGAGATGAAGTCGCCAATGACCTGGCAAACACTTCAACCAGTGTGGCCAACCCTGAAGCACCAGCTAGTAGCGCAAGAGAACCGCTCCAACCAAGCATAGAAGAAGAGAGGAGGGACGTGGAGAAAATGGAAGAAGGTTTCCAATGTGCCCTGGCGGAATATGAAGGCTCGGATGCCGCAACAAGGCCAAGAATACCACGCCAACCGGCATCTTGGAAACTCTGCAAAGCAACCAAGATCCTCAATGAACATACTCTACCACTACACCTACAGAACCACAACTCCCTACAGGAAATACACACCGCCATATACTGTGCAGCAGTAGCGGCATCACGCGCCAATGGGTACGAAGTAAGGAACGAAGGCCGAAGTAACAGAGGAAACAAAGCCCAACCACCATGGCAAGTGAGACTGGAGAAAAGAATAGAAGAGCTCCGCAGCAGCATAGGGCGAATAACCCAGTACATGCAGGGAAATAGGGGTAAGAAATTAGTGAGGAAAGTGAAGATGGCCCTTAAGAGAAATAGGATTCATACAAGACACGAAGAGCCCAATAAACACATCAGCGAATATCTGGATACCCTCAAACAAAAACTGGGTGTATACGCCAGAAGACTCCGAAGATACAAAGACTATACCAACAAAAAACAACAGAACATGCAATTCCAAGCAAACCAGAAGGCCTTCTACAGGAAGCTTCGAGAGACCCCAGCGAACAAAGACAAGTACGAAGCCCCAAAGCCAGCAGAAATAGAGACCTTCTGGAAGACACTATGGTCCAATGAAGTACAGCACAAAAGCGCCCCCTGGATTCAGCAAGAAATGGAGGCTACGAGAGGAATAGAGGAGATGGAGTACACGGGCATCACGATAGAGGAACTCCAGCAGGTAATCCAACGTACGCACAACTGGAAAGCACCCGGTATTGACGGCATACACAACTTCTGGTACAAGAAATTTACCAGCGCCCATGGCCCATTAGCCAAGGAACTTACGGCGATAATTGAAGACCCCAGCAAAATGCCTGAATTCCTCTGCAAGGGAATAACTTACCTCCTACCGAAGGACCAGGATACCAGTAACCCAGCGAAATACCGACCCATTACGTGCCTTAACACCCTGTACAAGATACTCACGGGGTGCATCTCTGAAAAAATAAGCCGGCACAGCGAAAGCAACAACTTAATGACGGAAGAACAAAAGGGATGCCAGAAAGGGACTCTGGGATGTAAAGAGCAGCTTACCATCGACTCAGTTATCCTGGAACAAGCAAGAAAACAAAAGCGAAAACTCAACACCGCATACATAGACTACAAGAAGGCTTTCGACTCTGTTCCGCACTCGTGGCTCCTTGAAATACTCAGCATATACAAAGTGCATCCCTCAATCATCCGATTCCTACAGAGCAGCATGAAACAATGGAGAACCCGGTTACAGCTAAACACGCCAGACAGTAAAATAGAAACGGCCGAGATCCCCATCCGCCGCGGAATCTTTCAAGGAGACGCACTAAGCCCCCAGTGGTTCTGCTTGGCGTTAAACCCCTTGTCAAGGATGCTGAACACAAGTAAATACGGATACATGCTGAAGAAAGACAAGAGAAACCTACATAAAGTCTCCCACCTCATGTACGTAGATGACATCAAGCTATACGCGCCAACAATCACCCAACTCCGACAACTCATCAGTATAACAGAGACATTCTCCAAGGACATAGGAATGGAATTCGGCCTCGATAAGTGCAAAATACAGAAGAATAGCAAAGAAGATTTACCAGGCATCGAACTCGAAGACGGGAGACTACTGAAGACCTTGGACGAGGGCGAAACCTACAATCAAATGGTCCAACACTGAACTAGAACAACTCCAGCGGAAAATGAGAACCATCCAGAGAAGAGCCGGACAACTACACCCTGCAACGGCAATTGAACGGCAAACACTACCCCGGGAAGAAGGAGGACGCGGACAAGCGGACCTCAAAGACTTACATGACAAGCAGATCCAGAGCATGAGGCAATACTTCCAGTTGAAGAGTCCCCGATCGCCACTCATCCAAGCCATAATACAAGCAGATGCAAATTACACGCCACTAAACCTGTGTAGTACCGAAGAGCGTGTCCTCGAAACAGCCAACGAACAGAAACTGAGAACTTGGGCCGGAAAACCATTACATGGCAGGCACTACAATGACCTGCAACAACCACACGTTGACAAAAAGGCATCAAATTCTTGGCTGGCCAAAGGCACTCTCCAGCCAGAGACAGAAGGATTCATGCTAGCCATCCAAGACCAAGTGATCGCAAGTTTCGTGATAACAGTTTCGCTAGTTTATTTTATTTCAGTAAGATCAACATGCTCAGAAATTAAAAAAAAAATAAAAAAATAAACAAATAAAGCATTAGTCTGTATTGGTTCTGCGTTCGGGTATTACCGAGTCTTGGCTATGAT
>QLNU02015360.1:30806972-30845750 GCA_006491805.2 Dysdera silvatica
TTTTCCACTTTATTTCATCAGTTCTTATCTGTTGTTTACGTTATCGGTGAGTTCATTTCGTTGCCATGTAGGCCGCTGATGCTGTCCACGTTTGTATGGATTTTACCTTTTCGACATTGAATGGTTAAATCAAATCTTTGGAGTGATAACCACCATCTTTGCAGTTTGGGTCCTTGAGGCAGTATATCGTTAGGTACGCCAATGGGTATTGGTCTGAACGTATGAACATTTTGTTTCCGAACACATAATGTTCGAATTTTTTTAACGCGAACACAATCGCATAAGCTTCTCTTTCAATTGTTGACCAATTTTGTTGTGTTTTAGTCAATTTTTGGCTAGCAAAAGCAATGGGATATTCCTTCCCATCTCCATTGATCTGTGATAAACAGCAGCCCACACCTATCAGACTCGCATCAGTATCGATAGTCAACGGTAAAGAACAGTTCGGAGTACGAAGTTCTACGGCGTCCATTAGTCTTTTTCTTTAATGTAGTCTGAGCCAGTTCGTGTTTTGCTACCCAGGGAATTTGGTTAGGTACTCCTTTCTCCGTTAGGTCTGTTAGCGGAGATGCCAATGTAGCGTAATCTGGAACATGATCCCTGTAGTAATTTAGTAATACCCATGATGCTTCTCAATTGTTTCTTTGTCGTCGGTTTTTGAATTTTCCCTATAACCGCCAGCTTTTCAGGATCGGGTCGTATCTTCCCTTCTCCTACAACATGGCCTAGAAATTTTACTTCTTTCCGCGCAAACTGAGTTTTTTCGATATTACCAGTAAATCCAAAGTGTTTCAATGCTTGTATAACACGTCGTAAATGTAATATGTGGTCTTCCCAAGTCTGCGAAAAAATAGCGATGTCATCGATATATGCTGCAGTATACTTCTTATGTTGTTTCAGTGCAGTATTTACCGCTTGTTGACAAATAAATCCAGATCCCTTTAACCCGAATGGCATAACGTTCCATGTATAGGTCCCGTTGTGTGTGTGCGGAATGCAGTTAAATGTCGACATTTCTCATCTAATTCTATCTGCCAATAACCTCGAAAAATATCAAGCTTAGAAATATATGGTGCTCGCGCCATTTTCTGCAGTTGTTTGGTTTGATCCTGCGTCATCTTCGGTAATTGTGTTTAGGGCTCTGCAATTCACTCACATTCTCATACTAGTTCAGCTTTTCGCCACGCATATCACGGGATGTGCTTGGGTAACACATGCTTCTTGGATGGCATTAGACGTGAGTAATTCCTGGGTTTGCGCTTCGACCTTTTCTTTTAACGTTTCCGGGATACGATAGAAAGGGATTTTAGTCATTTGCGAATTCGGTTTCAGTTTTATAACATGTTTCGCAGCAGTTACTCGTCCTAATTTTCCTGAAAAAAAATCATGGTTTTCGTATATAAACTGTTTCAATTGCCGTATCTGGTCACTCGTTAAAATATCTGTAGTTTTATTGGTTATCACTTCTTTCAGATTCTCACGTTCATCACATTGTAACGGTACAGTTTGTACATCTCCAAATTCTTTATCTTGTTCAAAAATCACTCCTAACGCATTTACCCGGTGAAAGTACTTTCTTAGCTTGTTTACATATACGTGCGTGACTGTCCGATCCGATAGTTCTATAATATAATTTTGTGGACTACGTTTCCCTATAATTGTCGCAGGTCCCATCCATCTCGATTATATTTTGTTGCTACTATCCGGCATTAAAACAACAACCTGTTCGTTTACTTCAAAACTTTTCGGACGTGTTCTCAAGTTATATCTATGTACATATGCGGATTTTTGAGGTTCGGATTTTAGTCCGGCCTGTTCCGCAGCTGCTTCTAATTTCCTTTTTAAACTTTCCAAATATTCTTGTACTGGCATAGTTAGCTTCACAAGTTCTGTCTCATCTCCGGTCCACGATTCTTTCAAAATAGATAGTGGCCCTCTCGGAATTCGACCATATCCTAGCTGATATGGACTAACCGAGGTTGTCGAGTGGGGTATTTCTCGACTCGCCCATAACGAAAAAGGAATATAATTATTCTATCCTTTAGGATATTTCAAAATAACATGATGAAGAATTCTTTTCAAAACGCCATTCCATCGTTCGCTTAAACCGTTAGCTTCTAGGTGGCCTGGCGTGGTAAAACGTGGTGAAGAACCAATTCGTTTCAGGATTTCTTGCGTAAATTGAGATGTAAAATTCGTTCCGCGGTCGGTAACAATAACACGGGGAATCCCAATTCTTGTGAATATCTTTTATAAAGTATCGCACGTGGTTTTCGCTGTGAGGGATTTTATCGGCTCCGCTTCGCACCACCTACTGTGTCCGCATACCATTATTAGAATATATTTGTGTTTCCCAGTCGTTGTTGGATCTATTGGACCAACAATATCGCAAAAAACAGTATCAAAAGGCAAAGGGGGAGTTTTTATAGCAGCAATCGGAGTACGGTCTTTTACAGATGTTCCGCGCTTCATTTGACAATCATGGCAGGAATTGCAATAATCCCCAACTTCCTTCCTCATATTTGGCCAAAAGAAAGATAACTTTATTCGTTCTAATGTTTTCTTGCTCGCAAAATGTGCTCCGTAAATTGAATCATGTGCAAGTTTTAAAATGCGTTCCCTGTGTGATGAAGGAATAACGAGTTGTTTATTTTCTAAACCTGCTATCTTGTCTCGCTTATATAAAAGTTCGTCTATAATTACGTATCCAAATTTGTTTTGTTTCGCCTTTTCCCATCCATCTGTTTTTGCAAGACGCCTGTTCGTTCTTAAACATTTTTCTCTGAAAGCATAACGTGGCTATCATCGGTCTGCGTTTCTGCAGTCGTAGGGAGCGATGACCTCGAAGGCGGAACTTCCGTTTCTAATGTAAGTGCTTCGAAATCGAAACCATTTTCGGATGGCACAATTTCGTTTTCTAAGTTAGATGGTGTTTCATGCTCTCGTTGTAATAATCTTTTATAAATTGCATCTGGGAGTAAACGTTGTTAATTTAGTTGTGGAACCAACGCACACATTATTTCTTCGTTACATTCGGTAACTGGATTATCAGAAAGTCTAATTTCAGCTTTAATTAACTCAGCAGTGACTCCTTGACCAATTGCGGGAACCAACCTAATCCTGATTTTTGGCACTGTATTACTTTTTGGTAGCAAATTTTCTCTCACTGTGGTTACATTTGCTCCAGAGTCGATAAGAGCTATACATTCTTTTCCATTAATTAATTTTTTTTTCTCGTTTTAATTCGATACCTGTAAGTTGGTTTATTGTGCGGATTTCTGCTCTAGCGATACTCGATCTGACCCTGTGTTACTTTTTTCTTTGTTTAGGGAGTGTTAGAAACGGTTTTCGATCTCACCAGACAAGTATTATATGGATGACCGGACCTTTTGCAAAAAGTACAAAATTTGGAGTTCCAGTTTGGTCGGGAATTTCCCGAAGGTTGCCATTGTTGTTTAAAACGGTTATCATTACTCGGCCGTGTATTATTATATTGTTTATTTTGAAATGGGGTAATTTGTTTCTTTCAGTATTCATAACGTTTGTATCTCTCCATTTGTTAAAATTCCCATAAGGAATCTGGGTCTTTGTATAATCTACTCTCCCTCTCGCCGAATCATAGTGTGGTCTATAGTTAAATGGCATTTTACCTTTCCCCTTTTGAGTTATCTCGAATGTCTGGGCCAATTTAGAAATTTCTTCGGAATTAAAATTCTTAGTACCTTCTTGTAAATGTATATAATTTCTACATTCCTCGTTTAAAGAATCTCGCAACTTGTCTGCGCGATTAAATCTTGTAACTCCTGTAAATACGTAACCTCCCTCGATACCTCGTAATAACTCCACATACCTTTTAACCGTGATAAGTACATGGGAAATGATTCATCTCGTCCCTTGTGTGCATTCAAAAATCTCTTTCTATATTCTAATGGAGTAAGGTGTGATAATTTGAGTAATTTTTCTTTTATTTTCTCGTAGTCGTTTAGTTCCTCAGACGTTAATTCTGATATAATATATTAGCCCTTTCCTCCTAATTTTGGCAAAATTATCATAGCTCTCCTATCATATGGTACACCCGCATGCTCAAATACTTTTTACGCATTCATAAAATATTAAGGATATCTCTCGATGTCGATCAGTAAATCCGAAAGTGTACTTCGAACTGAATTAATCTGATCCATCCTAAACCTAGTTTCTCCCATTCCTCCTCTGTTCTCATCTGAACCAAAATTCATATTCATCTGGAGCTGAATTTCTAATTTCCTTATTTTTTCTCCTCAGCTTTAATTTTTTCCACCTCAGCTTTATTTCTTTCCATCTCTGCTTTATATTTTTCACTATCTCTTTCTATTCCTGCCATTTTTATTTTATACTGACCTTTAATTTCAAACCTTCTTAAATCCTCTTGGTTTCCTCTACTCGAACTACTTAAGACGTTGAGTGTAAATCATCGACATCGTAATATGGGTTTCTTTCCCGGCTCTCTAATGATAATCTGAAGCAGCTGGTATTTGTCCGACCGCTACCCATTCAATTACCCTCTCTACAGTCGAAGTTTCTTCGTGTGCACGCGTATTCATTGACCTCGTATTCATTGTAGCTTATTTCTTTCTACTTCCCTTCTTTCGATTCTCAAATCTATATCTTTGCTAATACAGGGTTTGTCCCAGAAGTTCCCGGAATGATTTTTTGTAGTTGGCAACGCTGGCTGACGGGGCGGAGAAGTTGGTGGGGGATCTGAGCTTGGAAACGAGACCGGTATCAGTCGCCTGCGGGCAGTTGTTGAGGCAGGGTCACGCTCCGCGCAGAGGTATCTACTGCACCCTCGTCGATCAAAAAATGGACCAGTTTTTGGAGCAGCGTTATGCAATCAAATTTTGTGTGAAACTGGGTAAAAACGGGGCGGAGACACTCGAAATGCTTCGGAAAGCCTACGGTGACGGGGCGATGAAAAAAAGCCAAACTTTCATGTGGCACAAGCGGTTCCGGGAAGGTCGGGAGTCCGTCAACGACGACGACCGCTCTGGACGCCCGTCGACATCACAAACGGACGACTCGGTGCAAAAAGTGCGTCAAGTTTTGGACAATGACCGACGATTAAGTGTTCGGGTGATTGCAGAGGAGTGTGGAATACCCAAAACAATCGTTCATCGCATTTTAACGGAGGATCTTCAAATGAGGAAAGTCTGCTCGAAAATGGTGCCAAAAGTCCTGACGAGTGAGATGAAGGAGCAGCGTTTGTTGAAGTGCCAGGAATTGCATGAACGCTACGAAACGGACCCAGAATTTTTGGACAGAGTGATCACAGGGGACGAGACGTGGATTTTTCAGTACGATCCCGAATCAAAGCGCCAGAGCAGCGAGTGGCACACCAAGGAGTCTCCTCGCCCGAAAAAAGCAAGGATGAGCAAATCGCGAATCAAGGCAATGCTCATTGTGTTTTTTGACAGAAAAGGTGTGGTTCACAGTGAATTCGTGCCACAAGGACAAACAGTCAACAAGGAGTTTTACTGTGAAGTGCTCAAACGGTTGCGCAACAGGGTTCGACGCGTCCGAAACGAAATTCGCGACAATTGGATCTTGCACCATGACAACGCGTCAACCCACACCGCGCTCATTGTCTCCGAGTTGCTGGCCAAAATGGGTGTGGCAACGCTGCCCCAGCCGCCGTACAGCCCCGATCTGGCACCAGCGGATTTCTTTTTGTTCCCAAGGATCAAAAGAACCCTGAAAGGAACTCGGCATGGGACGCTGGAGGCGGTAAAAGCAGCCGCGACGACCTCACTGAAGGAGATTCCCGTTGACGACTTCCAGGGCGCCTTCAATGATTGGGTGAAGCGTTGGCAACGGTGCATCGAAGCAGGGGGAGAATACTTTGAAAAGTTCTGAAAAGATTGTAAACTGATATTGAATAAATGATTTTAAAAAAATCATTCCTGGAACTTTTGGGACAAACCCTGTATATACTTTATGTTTAAATTGAATTTCCAGTTTTCCTCTTATACAACTATCTTTTAATTATTCAAATACGTAACATGCAACATTCCAAATTTCCTTCCTATAATATATATATATATATATATTTCATACACACCTCTTACAGGAAATACACACCGCCATATACTGTGCAGCTGTAGCGGCATCACGCGCCAATGGGTACGAAGTAAGGAACGAAGGCCGAAGTAACAGAGGAAACAAAGCCCAACCACCATGGCAAGTGAGACTGCAAAAAAGAATAGAAGAGCTCCGCAGCAGCATAGGGCGAATAACCCAGTACATGCAGGGAAATAGGGGTAAGAAATTAGTGAGGAAAGTGAAGATGGCCCTTAAGAGAAATAGGATTCATACAAGACACGAAGAGCCCAATAAACACATCAGCGAATATCTGGATACCCTCAAACAAAAACTGGGTGTATACGCCAGAAGACTCCGAAGATACAAAGACTATACCAACAAAAAACAACAGAACATGCAATTCCAAGCAAACCAGAAGGCCTTCTACAGGAAGCTTCGAGAGACCCCAGCGAACAAAGACAAGTACGAAGCCCCAAAGCCAGCAGAAATAGAGACCTTCTGGAAGACACTATGGTCCAATGAAGTACAGCACAAAAGCGCCCCCTGGATTCAGCAAGAAATGGAGGCTACGAGAGGAATAGAGGAGATGGAGTACACGGGCATCACGATAGAGGAACTCCAGCAGGTAATCCAACGTACGCACAACTGGAAAGCACCCGGTATTGACGGCATACACAACTTCTGGTACAAGAAATTTACCAGCGCCCATGGCCCATTAGCCAAGGAACTTACGGCGATAATTGAAGACCCCAGCAAAATGCCTGAATTCCTCTGCAAGGGAATAACTTACCTCCTACCGAAGGACCAGGATACCAGTAACCCAGCGAAATACCGACCCATTACGTGCCTTAACACCCTGTACAAGATACTCACGGGGTGCATCTCTGAAAAAATAAGCCGGCACAGCGAAAGCAACAACTTAATGACGGAAGAACAAAAGGGATGCCAGAAAGGGACTCTGGGATGTAAAGAGCAGCTTACCATCGACTCAGTTATCCTGGAACAAGCAAGAAAACAAAAGCGAAAACTCAACACCGCATACATAGACTACAAGAAGGCTTTCGACTCTGTTCCGCACTCGTGGCTCCTTGAAATACTCAGCATATACAAAGTGCATCCCTCAATCATCCGATTCCTACAGAGCAGCATGAAACAATGGAGAACCCGGTTACAGCTAAACACGCCAGACAGTAAAATAGAAACGGCCGAGATCCCCATCCGCCGCGGAATCTTTCAAGGAGACGCACTAAGCCCCCAGTGGTTCTGCTTGGCGTTAAACCCCTTGTCAAGGATGCTGAACACAAGTAAATACGGATACATGCTGAAGAAAGACAAGAGAAACCTACATAAAGTCTCCCACCTCATGTACGTAGATGACATCAAGCTATACGCGCCAACAATCACCCAACTCCGACAACTCATCAGTATAACAGAGACATTCTCCAAGGACATAGGAATGGAATTCGGCCTCGATAAGTGCAAAATACAGAAGAATAGCAAAGAAGATTTACCAGGCATCGAACTCGAAGACGGGAGACTACTGAAGACCTTGGACGAGGGCGAAACCTACAAATACCTAGGGATAATGCAAAAACGGCAGCAGGAGCACAAGAAAGTCAAAGTCCAGCTCACGCAAGCATTCCAAGAAAGACTTAGAAGCATTGTGAAGACGAAACTGAGCGGGAAGAACACCACGCAAGCAATTAACGCATATGCGGTACCAGTGCTCACCTACTCCTTCGGGATCATCAAATGGTCCAACACTGAACTAGAACAACTCCAGCGGAAAATGAGAACCATCCAGAGAAGAGCCGGACAACTACACCCTGCAACGGCAATTGAACGGCAAACACTACCCCGGGAAGAAGGAGGACGCGGACAAGCGGACCTCAAAGACTTACATGACAAGCAGATCCAGAGCATGAGGCAATACTTCCAGTTGAAGAGTCCCCGATCGCCACTCATCCAAGCCATAATACAAGCAGATGCAAATTACACGCCACTAAACCTGTGTAGTACCGAAGAGCGTGTCCTCGAAACAGCCAACGAACAGAAACTGAGAACTTGGGCCGGAAAACCATTACATGGCAGGCACTACAATGACCTGCAACAACCACACGTTGACAAAAAGGCATCAAATTCTTGGCTGGCCAAAGGCACTCTCCAGCCAGAGACAGAAGGATTCATGCTAGCCATCCAAGACCAAGTGATCGCAACAAGGAACAATCAGAAATTCATCCAGAGAAAAGACATAGAAAGCGACAAATGCAGACACTGTCATGCGGCATCGGAGACAATCCAACACGTGATGGCAGGATGCAAGATCCTTGCGCAGTCAGACTACAAACATAGACACGATCAAGTAGCGAAAATAGTCCACCAGAAATGGCACTTTCTGGCACGCCTATGTATATCAGACCATGGAATTGAGCCATATAAAAGAAATATTTTACTATTAAAATATATAGGAATGAATCGGGGCATAAGCAAAACAACTTATATATATTTAGGCCTACTACTCGCATTATTCTGCTAGGCCTAACGCTCGTATTATTTTACTAAGTCTAACGCTTGCATAATTCTGCTTCCTGCAAGGCGTAACGCCCGATTGCATACTGCTTCTTGTTAGGCCTAACGCTAGTACCAGGCCTGTAGCCAAGCCGGGGCCAGCAGGGCCGTGGCCCCAGTTGGCCCATCGAGCTATTTATATGTATGGAACACTCCCCGGATGCCCTGTGCCCCATATGGCCTTTGTCTTGCCCCAGTTGCCCTTTCGTTATGGCTACAGGCTTGGCTAGTACTATATTCAAGGTCGCACTATAATTTCACATGCATCCAACCTTTCTTTGGCCCTTTTTTTCCAGGCCCTTTTTCCCGTGGCGCTTTTTTCTGTTCCCCGATAAGGACCACCCTATTTTAAGGATAGATAAGGACCACCCTACCTTGTGCTAAGGCGAGCCCAGTAGTCTGCAATTTCGTTGCCTTTAATTCCACAGTGACCGGGGATCCAGCACAATGCAATATGATTTCAGCAGCTGCGCATCCGGAATAAAATAATTTATATAAACAAAGTACTGTAATTATCTGATAATCGATTAATAATAATTATTAATAACTTTGCCTCTATGCTAGCTCAGTGTTAACACGTTCGCATAGGGTGCGTTAATCGGGGTTTAGCAAACCAAAACGCTTAAGGACTAGCTGTTCGCTGTAGACCTGAAATTGTTTCCCTAGGATAAGAGGTTCGGATCCCTTGGCAAAATGTATGTTCACTGCTCTGTGGTGGCGTAGTGAGAACGACGCCTTTATCTATCATGGTGTCCTCTGCCTTTATCTACTCTTTCACCCAAGTATTTCTTTATCGATCATTTCAAATTATCCCAAACAGTCAACTCTCCTTACTTCTTTGAGTTGTTTGAACTTTCCATATTTTTATTTTCGTTATAGTGTCTAGGAATCTAAACCTTGTGAGAGGACTGTGTAGAAATATACAGTGGTTGAGAGAAGACCTTTCTTTTCAGGTACAAAAGCAATTACCTTTCCAAAATCAAACTCTCTCTTTCGAGTGCACTCCATCTAAATTAATATATTAAGCAAACTGTGAAAAAAGTACAAATATAGTCAAGGCAAACTGTCACTAATTTAAAGCACTTGGTAAGCATATGGAACTAAATTAAGAAACTATGGTTAGTCATTTCTGAAACATATTTAATTATAGTTATTTACAAAGAACATGGAAGTAATATAAAAATTATTTAAATTCATAGTACTGACTGAAGTGTATTTCTTCAATATATTGTAATAGTCTAATATAAGATCAATATCTTTTAATAGAGGTTAATATAAGGTCAATATCTTGTAATGGATAAATATAAAGTCAATATCTTGTAATGGATTAATATAAGGTCAATACATTGTAATCGGTTAATTTAAGGTCAATATATTGTAATAGGTTAATAATCACTAACATTTAACCTCACTATTCTACTAGTTTCACTGTTGCGAAAAAGAGTTTTTACAACAAACGTAAGTTTTCCAATTCTCTTCCTTTCAAACCTGCCAAGAACACGTTAAAGCTGGTAATATTTTGTCATCCTCATTTATAACTCTATTACTTCTTATTATATTTTTTAATCTGCCAATTTTTATATAATACCAACTTTACCTATGCATTGTAAACTAAGTTCAAATAAAAATTAATATTATTATATATAATAATTTTTATATTTTATGATTTTTATGGTCACCAGTTGGATAATTCACATTATTTATCTTAAAGTAAATTAAAATTATTTTAATCTAAGATGGATATTTTATGGTCAAATTTTAACGGCATTACCAATTTGATAGATAAGTTGAAACTTTATTAATCCAACTCCTTTCAAAATATGTTAACTTACTTACTTTTTTAAGCATTTATTTTCAAAAAAATGCACAATATGGAATTCCCTAATCCTGAATCGTCTCAAAGCCAAAAAAAATAAAAAATACTTTTCGAAACGTAAGCAATTATTAATACATGATCGCACTGGAAATAAAATCCCTTCGCTGTATTTAATTGGTTCATTTCAGTAATTATTTGTTTTTGGCTCAATTTTTTTAACGCCTCAAAAGAAAAGTTTCCAAACAAAAAGATTTCAGATCGCTTCCGCTCCTTATTTGTGAGCAACAAAACGTAAGCGTCATTGGACGTACGCGAAAAAGAAAAACGCATTCAAGCATATTTTCAAAGACGAATATACTTCGAGAAACGAAGTTAATAACAAGCAGTTTTGGAGTTAAATGAAAGAGAGCTGCGTGTATTTTTTAAAGCCAATGGAGACCCGTATCTGAAACTACAAATATCACAGTAATTTCAAACTTTTGTTCTCGGCATTCAATTACTGGCGACCTTTCAGAATTCTTTCTTTCCGGAACAAAACGATTAATAACGTAAATGAACATGCTTTTCAATGTCTAGTAAAAATTCAAAGGCAGAAAAAGAAATGTAATTATTTATTTTCCGGAATATATCATAGCCGGAACAAAAATATTCTTTCTTTTCTGTTTTCTCAATTAAAAAGACCTGTAACGTACAATCTCCATATTATGTTTTCTTTCAAAATATCCATAGCTGTGTTCAGATATTGAAAAATGCATTTATTCTTATTAAATCTTCTCATTAAATCTTGACTTGAAAATTAAAACTGTCTAATTTTTGATTTTTTTCGAAAGAATCGAATAAAGGACATGCTTTATGGATATTCCCAAAAAAAGCAATAAAATATGGAATCAAGGTTATTATACAATTTATATGTGAAATTTTTTATCATAAATTATTCATAAATTTATTTAAAATGGCATCACTACTTTATTGGCATGTAACTTTACTAATAAATATCTGTTCATGTAGAATCATTTTTAATAACGGTATAAACTTTTCCGTAGTCCAAAAATACAACAGAAAAGTTATTTAGCATTTATAAAATTCTCTCTCTAACCCATAAGCCTACGCAGAAAGTTCATAAGCGGGGATTATAGGCTAAATGGGGGGGGGGGTTACAGAGCTGCAACTCACATTTTCCTATGTTAAATATTCAAAATTCCACTGCAATGAGGGCTACAATCCCCCATCAACACCCCCTGCGTACATCAGTGCTTTAATCTAGATTCCTGACATGTTCTATCAAACTAACAGCTTAGGATACATACATACACAGCGTTCTACTGCTGTTACATATTTTAAATATTTCAATTTTATAGGGTTAAAAAAAGTAATCAGAATTTAAAGAAACATATGAAAGAACTAAAATACATCAAGATTAGAAGATGCTTAAAATTTGTTTAGCAGAAAGAGTATAGTTGAAATCCTCTTCCATCACTCTTTCCCAAGCAATGTATCATAACGACACATTAAAATTAATCATAAAAATAAAAAGAAAACTCGGTTTGTCGTTTATAAATGGCATCTTGGACTAGGAAAGGCGATACTTCCAAGGAGGGATCACAAAAGACTGGATACTCTAGCCAGATACTCAGACAAATGGTTGAACTTTCCATGACCTGTCGGAGGAGTAACTGATGATTTCCTCAAGAAATGCGGGCTGAACATGACGGTATGATGTTGCCGCTGGAAACGGTTGAAGCACCCGGTTACATTTTATTTCTTATAATGTTTTTGGCGGGAAAAAAAATTAGATATTTCTCCCTCTCTCTCGTTATTTATTTATGACAAACGATCGTTCTTGGCACTGAGCTGACCATAGAACTATAGCGTTTTGATAAAATGATCTCTTGTGAATTAAGACCTCTAAAAGTTTGAAATCGCTGATTTGAATATTACAATTCACTTACAGAAAATGAAATGGTTTTTTAAACTAAAAAGAAAGAGGAGATAAATATCTGGTACTGATTCTATATTAGAATTTAGTATAACAAGGCTTTCTATTATGCTTATAGTAGTTTCCAAATATACGCAAAATATTTTTTCAGAGTTAAAATTTTATTGTGGTGGATTGTTGTTTTTAATTATATTTTATTTATTTAGATTCATTTCTCAGTTTCGTGAGATTGATATAATTCTCCAATTTTATCATTCATGTCACGTATTTCTGAAGACCAAATCGTTTGAAGAACTGTCCAAGTTCGATAAATTTTATATCTATACTATGTTAACCACTAATACTTTTAAGAATTGTGTATAATTTTTATAAAGCTCGCTTTAAATTTGAATTTTTGTATTTTCAATTTTTTTAGTTGATTTAAAATCACCGTAAGCCCATGAGATGTTCTTCTTTACAAATATATTTATACATTTCTGTCGTGAAGTGAAAAAATGTTCAGCAACGTTCTTTATCACATAAATGTTTATGTAAATTTCTATGATGTGCGTCTTGAAATACTTAATTAAATATATAACACCTAGGATATTACATCTTATAATTTGCAATTTCTGTTAAATATCATAGCCTCTTGCATTGGACTGCTGCGTAAAATAGAAAAGTAATGCTATGTATGATCTGTGTTACCTTGTTTGAAATTTGTAAGCAAACACCTATTTACAGACTGAAACCTACCCGCAGTGAAATATATGTTTTCTTTATTAAAAGCGGAAACTCAAAGTGCAGATTGTATATCAAATATGCATGTTTTCTTATATCATCAACTTATTTTTAAATGTCACAACTTTTATTAAGGCACTTTTCCTTAAAATATACAGTAAAACCTCCTTTAACGGCCACACCTGAACAACGATAACCGCCAAAGACCGACCACACGTTCATGGAACCGAGCGTATTCCATAGAATTAATGTTAAAACTAACCTCTGAGCAGCGAATTCTGACTAACGTAAATTTGCATTTATCAACATAGATTCTTGTTTCGAAATCAAATAACATCATCAGATACTTATTTATTAAAGCAATTTATTTTTGTTATTGCAAAAATTTGAAAATTGAATTGTTCGTGCGAAAATGACTACGGGTGTTCATTGCATTCATTCAATCGAAATGTCTAACCTTTATCTACAATCTGGTAAACATTGCATCGCTATGCGCTAAGCAGGACGGGAACTATGACGCCATTTTTTGTAAGGAGTAGGAGACCGTTTCCATGTCAGCGGTATGGACCAGAGAGTGAATAAAAAACTCTGGTTTAAACTCATCAAAAGTTAGAGAGGATTGCGCAATTGATGAGACAAGTATATGGGGATAATTGTTTATCTCGTACACAGATATTCAGGTGGTATAAGCGATTTAAAAGTGATGCCGAAACAATAAAATATGCAGCAAGGCATGGACGTTCAATTTCAGTGCGTAACGAAGATCTCATCACAAAAGTAAGAGAACGAGTTAAAGAAGATCGTTGTGTGACTGTGGGTGTGTTAGCAGATGAGCTTGGTGTAAGCCGAGAAACGATTCGTCACATCTTACGTGAAGATTTAGGCAAAAGTCGTATCTTGATTTGTGCCTTACTTTGAATAAAATACAGATAATATTCAATTATCTGGTTTCTATTTTATACTATGAACTCTGTTTTATTATTCAATTGTCGGACTGCGTACGTAAACTTTCACATCCATGCAGAGTGATGAATATTACGAAGTTCAAGTGACGCGGAAAAACTTCGATATATCTGTGTTCGATGTAAGTCTAAGATCCGACCGTAATTGCATTTTGTGAGTTTTATTTCATAAAAAATGTTGTTAGAACAATCCTTCCCCTCCCCCTTATTAAATACTTACAGGAGCTCATGAAAAGGGCCTCAAAAATGATCGAACCCAGGGACCCCGAATATCTTAAGGCGTCCATGGAAAAGTAGAAAAAGTTGATGAGGAAGAGTAGAATCTAAAGAGAGTTTGAAACAGTCGTAAAATTCTAATATAAGAATATAATCTGATATTCTTGAAAATATTTGGGAGATCCAGTTCTTCGCTTTAAATAATGATGATGCTAAGTTGTATAGGAAAACAATGGATATTATTATTACTTTATAAAATGTGATATTTGTCGTAAAAAAAGCAAAGCAAACGTGAAGCGATGATTTTTTTTAATTCATACTAAAATAAACAAGGATTAGTACATTTGAAATAGCTATTTGTGCCTTTATTGTCAACTTAATTTTGATTTTTTAACATAAACAAAATAATAACTTTTAATTCCACTTGAGATGTGTAACCTAAAACGCGCGACAAGGTAATTTACCGGCTTGCAAGGACACAGAATTCGCTATAGCTATTATAACAATTTATTTGTTTGTAATAAACGTGACCCTAATACATAATACACTCTATAACAACAAAATTGACACACTAAGAAGGATTTGTCTGATTGGATAAAAAATAAGTAGATGTGAAGAACATACATAGAAAACGAAACGATTAAAATTTCAGAACAATTGAATGATTTATTGCAGAGTTTGACCGTTACAAAGGGAGGAAGTCAATAAGGCGTTGGTCCACCTCTGGCCTGGATGCAAGCTGTCACCCGGCGTGGCATAGACTGATAAAGATCCCGGATGGTGTCCTGCGGAATTTCTTGCCAAATTGTCTCCAACTGTCGGGCTAAATCGTCAACATTCCGGGATGGTTGCAATCGCCTTCCCATAGCGTCCCAAATGTGCTCTATGGGAGAGAGATCAGGAAACCTAGCTTGCCAAGGAAGTGTTGGGCAAGCTTGAAGACAATTCATAGCAACACGTGCCGTGTGCGGCCGGGCATTGTCTTGTTGAAACGTAAGTCCAGGGTGTCGCAAAAGGAACGGTAACACAACCGGTCGTAGAATGTCGTCTACGTACCGCTGTGCTGTAAGTGTGCCAGAAATGACCACCAAAGGGGTCCGGCTATCAAAGGAGATGGCACCCCAGACCATAACGCCCTGTTGTGGGCATGTGTGGCGTGCGATAGTAAGGGCAGGATCCCCACGCTGCCCTGGACGTCTCCAGACACGTCTGCGGTTGTCGTCAGGACACAGTTGGAAACGGGACTCGTCACTAAAGACTATACGTCCCCAGTCAGCGCAGTTCCAAGTTGATCGAGCCCGGCACCACTGTAATCGGACTTGACGGTGTAAAGGCGTGAGAGGTAAGCGGCGTAACGGTCGGCGCGAGCGTAAATTCCGCTCTCTCAGTCGTCTGCAGAGGGTCATGTTGGACACGTATACTGGCCACACGTTGGATAGTTGATAACGACGAATCCGGTGCTGTGACAGCTGCTCTGACAATCGCTCTGTCTTCCCGTTCTGTTGTGGCCCTAGGTCGACCGCTGCCGTCCCGACGCTGACATCTGCCGTTGTTGACCCACTCTTGCCAGCACCGTCCAATCGCCGCATTGCTTCTACCCACATGTCCAGCGATTCGTCGATTCATCCAACCAGCCTCTTTCAATCCGATAGCACGACCTCTTTCAAACTCTGACATATGCTCGTAATGAGCACGAATCTTTCGGCGAGGCATTGTTACAGTCGACGTAAGATATCCGCAGTCAAAATGCAACAGAAATTTTGACCACATATTGAGAATCGCTCCTTATATACACCTGCTGAATGCGCAGTTCCGATGCGCTGGAGTTCCCGCTATTCATTCATTGGACACCAAATTTTAATCATTTGCATGTTCGGTCAAAATGTCTTTGCATACGAAATTTCATTACAATCGGACAACTCTTTCTTGGTGCGTCGATTTTGTTTTGTTATAGAGTGTACATTGAAATTTACAAAAACGTGAAGATATTGGGAAAGGATACATTCACTCCATACAAATCGTAAAGAAACGCACTTAGAAATTCAAAATACATAAATATTAAAACACACAGCAATGAACCTCTATATCAAGGTCGTAGCCAGGATTTAATTACGGGAGACTTCAAAATTTTTTTCAGCATGTATTGATACAATCACAGCATGCAAGGCCGTAGCCAAGTCCCATTAAAAATTTAGTTTCGAGTGGACCGGTTTTTAAGATCTCCCCTCCGTATACGAGGATGCTCTGTATCTATAATTAATCTATCCACATTATGCCCTGCGGTGGCGCAGTGTGGTAACGCGTTCTCCTATTGCGCGGCTAATCCGGGTTCGACTCCCAGCAGTGCAAAAAGAACGCTTACTCAGAGATCTCATAAAGATCGCACTGCTCACTGTAGTCCGGGGTTTGGTTCCCTAGGCCTTAAGAGGTTCGGATTCCTCGGAAAACAGTAGGTCCCGGCGCAGCATGACCACTGTAGTCTTTGAGCCGTAAAACCAAAAAGAAATGAAACGAAACTATCCACATTATACTGCGCAGAGCAATCAAGAGGAATTTAAAACTCCCCGATGCCCTACACCCCCATCCCTTCTACAGTCAGTGGAACAGAGAACGGGAGAAAGAGTTCGAACCCGATTTGAAGTAATCCTCAGTCCTTTTTTTGTCGCATCGGTTCTTTAACCTTACGATGTCGGATTGTCGGATCTGATTGATTCAAACACTGTTGCTGTAATGTAAGCTTGCCAATGGGAATGGTCAGATCAGTTGTACAGTAGGCCTTACGATGTCGGATCGACGGATCTGTTGCTAACGCGGTCGTTATGATGCATAATGAGCAATATGATGGTCAGATCAGTTGTACGGTAGGCCTTTATGATGTCGGATTAGCGAATCTAATTATCCGAATTGGTTAACACTAAGCATCCGGTGTTCCAATTTCAGTCCTGGTATCGGTGATCCTGAAACCAAGATCCCTTCAAAATTCAAGACACGACCGTTGTTGTTCGTGATCCAAAGTAATCTCCCCTCTCTTTCTTGTTCTCCTCCTATATTTTGTTCATTCTTCCCAACACTTCGCTCTTTCCTTGTTCATTCTTTCTAACACTTCACTCTTTCCCTGTTCCTTCTTGAAAACTTGGCTTTCTTTTTGGGGGTTCAACTAACTTCTTAGAGAGGCCCCATATCTCCGTTCCAGGCGGAGTGACTACGTCCCAAACGACCTTTGCCCGAGGTTTATATCTTGTGGTTGACCTTTTGAGGTTCTATATCTAACTAAAGCTTATTTAATTATGACAGAACCTCTAAATAACAGCCAGATCCGAAGGACGGTCACTTTTGCAGAATCCCACGGTTGACCGTTATTTATGGATTTTACTGTACTTTGATAAGTATGCCAATTTATTCAAAACTGCAATTTTAATTATCAGAATTCGGAATGAATATTCAAATTCTTCGCTGTGGTTGAACACTTAAAATAAAGATTTATTTTATTTGGTGCTATTCTTGTGAAGGCAATTTAAATATCAAAATTTCAAATCATTTAAATCTCTTCATTTATCTTGCAAACAATATCCATTAACCTATTCTAAAGCTAGTATACCAATCAAAATAAATTGTCAGTTTATGAAATTAACCATCATAAAGTTACATTTTATATTGAAATGAGACGAATATAATCTTGAGGCATAATCCACAGATAATAATGGTCGTAGGCATAGACTTATATGAGCCCGTGAGACATGACCCCCCCCCCAATAATCTTAAATAATTTGAGATGTTAAACATATTGTAATGAATAAACCGACATAAAATGTGCTTGGGCCCACGTAATAATTTTGAGAACGCTACGCTGATGATAATTGTTAGAAATGGTGAATGGTGAAGTCAATAGTGCTAACGTTACGCGATTACTGCAGAATCCAGATCTATCACCTTTGCGCCGTTTCATTCTTTCCACCTTACCGTTTCAAATTGTTTCCATAGCAAGTCAAAGTAAAATTTTTGGGAAAGTATTTTCAAAATAGTTCCCATTTTCTACACGTTTAAAAAGAGAGATACATGGTCTTTGATCCTACCATTTACTTCACTGGTCCAGAGGGGTTTCATCGGGGGGAGCTACTGGACCATCTCTACAAAGTTCATTTCTACCTTCCCGAAATGGTTCTTTAACTTGTCTTTTATACTTCTACCACAGCACTTGGAGCCAATTTCAGATTTTTCGTTCTTGCTTTTGTTTGCTGGAAACGACCGTTGTTCGGTTCGTGATCGCCAATGACGGAACAAAAACAAAACGAAAAAACAAAACGTAATCGCATGTTAAACTGTGAGGCTGAGCTCACAAAGTGCAGTTTCTTTCTGCGGAGACAAATTGAAGCCCACAGCCTTGCAGGAAGTATGTGAAGGGCCATTTCTGAAGCGTAGCAGAAATTGAAAAATAACAAAGACTAAAACAAAAGGAAGTGGAACAAATATCGAATGCTGTTATTTGCGGACTTGGGACTGAAAAACGTCCATAACTTTAATAGCGCTACGTTTCCCCTTTTCTCGATTTTTATTTTCTATTTAGACTCTTTCCCAAATGCATAAGAGATTTTCGTGGTTTAATTTTCAAGGGGTGGTGTGAAAATTGTGAAGCGAAAATTACGGTAGCAATATTGCGTAACTTATTCAAATCAGCGAATATATATATATATATATATTTTCGTAATTTAACGTGCTATCTGCGATTTTCCATGACGATAGCATTAAAATAGAACATAAGGCATTGCATCAAAATTTAGCACAAGCTTGCTTTTTTGTTTTGTTTTTTGCTATTGCATAATATTCCATAAAACAGCATGTCCACGCCTATATAATGTACAACAACGCATTAAAATTTTCTAGCGATCATATTTATGAGCTATTAATAGTGGACGGCAAACGGTTAGATCGACAAATTTCAATTGTTTAGTCTACAAGAAATTAAAAGCAAGATTTGTAAGAAAACGAAATAAGATTTGCAAGAAATTAAAATAAAATCTATAAAAAATTTAACCATACTGTATACACAATGGAATTAAAATAAGAAAAAATTAATTATACAAGCTAAGTAAAGTCACAATATCCATAAAATCTAAACTCTTGTATATTTAATGTTGGCCATATTACAAATATCAGGATTCTCCACACACAAGAAAACATATATACATAATTGGACAACAGGAACAAGGAGAGACATCGGTTGGTAAATACGGATACGGGGAAAGGAATGAACGTGGCGATCAACTCATAGAATTTGCCGAAGCTGAAAATCTTAGCATCATGAATTCATTTTTTAAGAAGAAACTACAAAGAAAATGGACATGGAAACACCCCAATGGAGGAACCAGCGAAATTGACTATATACTGGCAAACAAGAAATCAATTATTGAAGATTGCAGCGTACTGAACAGATTTAATACTGGAAGTGATCATCGAATGGTGAGATGTAAAATGCACTTAAATACTAAACTAGAAAGGCAGAAGCTCATTAGGAAACAAGTATGTAAGAGGGTGGATTTAAAGAAATTAAAAGAAAATACCGAGGCATTCAAGTTGGAATTAAAAAATCGCTTTTCTGCACTGGAAGGACTTATTGAAGAAGTTGACATCTCAGAAGCAAATGAAAACATTGTTAAGACAATAATTGAAACTGCTGGGGAAATTGGTGGTGTAATATGTAAAAAGCAGAATAGCAAATTATCTGAGAAGACGAAACAACTCATGAAAAGGCGAAGACTTATGAAGGTGGACAATCAAAATACCAGTCGCAAGATCGAGTATGTAGAACTTTGCAAAACTTTGCGCAAAAACATGAAAGAAGATATAAGAAAATTCAATTGTGAGTTAGTAAGGAAGGCCATTGAAAGCAACAAGAGCCTTAGGGTTGTTAAAGGGAGTTTGTCTATTGGGAAGAAACACATCATTGCATTAAAAGGAGAGGATGGCACTGTAACAAGAAATAGGGAAGAAATACTTAGAAGAGTTGAAGAATTCTACAGAAAGCTGTATGAGGGAAACAGTGGATTAAACGAAGACTCTGAGATAGTCGAAGGAACAGCTCCAAAAATCTTAAAAGAAGAAGTAGCATTTGCAATAAAAAGTATGAAGAAAGGAAGAGTTTTATTAACAAAATTTTGTTGTTTATTGTTCTTTTTCGGACTTACAGCTTTTTATTATACGGGATATTTGTATACCAGTGTATATTTAAAACTGTCCATATATTTCTATATTTGAGCCTGATTCCATTTAACGCAAGACCATCGATTTAACCATTCCAGAATTTAAGGTATATAGGGTTTTGTGAACAGCTACTCAGATAGAATTTAAAATTTTTCAATTTACCTAATAAATCTGGTTAAAAAAGTTTTAATTTAGATAAAAACAGTAACTCTAAGATTTTTTACCGTATTTTGGAATGATATAAACTACCTTATCACCCGTGTAAGGAGAAGAAATATATAATAATACATTTTCTCTTGAAATATATTGCCTATAATTGTTGTTTTTTAAGGGATGTCTAATTTAATCTTAGAGCTTAGAAAAAATAATTAGTCGTTACCATATTCGACGACAGGTTGCGCTCGGGTAGATGAATCCCACTTGGTGTGAACATATTCCAATGGATTACATGAATTTCATTCCGTGAATGACTTAGGCATTGATAAATAAAAATTACTGCCTAGATCCTCAGTACATCAAAATATATAACTATCTTTAACCGGTAAAAGTAATTTTCTGCTGTTTATTGTGTTTAATATGCATTTTTATGTAATCTCTTTAAGGCCGCACGATGATTCTATGGGGTTAATCTTCACTGAAATAAAATTGTTTCAGTGAAATGGATTACAAAAAAGAATCAAATATCCACAACTACCGTTTCCAGTAGAAAAATTAAATAGGCGAAATAAAAATAATAAATAGCGAAACACCTGAACCCGCGTCTATGAAGCTTTTCCCTCGCACAATGAGAAATTATGTGAATTAAATTCAAAATTGTTCCGCCAATAATTTTTATAGTTATTTAACCAGGTAATTTGTTAGTTTTTCATTCATTGATTTTTAAATTAACAAAAAACATTCTCTTTCTCTTTCACTTATCTTTAATTACAAAATATAAACTCATGTTTGTAAAAATTGCAACACCATGAAGGAATCATGTGATTGAGCTGAAACTTTCAGGAAATGCAAATTAGGGTATGCTATTCAAATGATTAGAATTTCAGAGTCATCACGCATGCGTGGGCTGAGCAGCGCCCTCTGAACTGCTGATGGATCCGTATAAATAGAGGGCTGTAGCGGGGCGTGTATGGTTATCTGCTAGTGGTAAACGTTACATGAGACGTCACTATGCCTCTACGACGAAAGAGGGCGACATTTCAGCAAGTTACGGAGTTTGAACGGGGACGAATGATCGGCCTTCGTGAAGGAGGGTTTTCTTATCGTGCAATAGCAGCTCGTATGGGGCGTAACAGCAGCACAGTGATGCGAGTGTGGAAGCAGTGGGTTCAAGAGAACCAGACAACTCGGAAATCCGGGAGTGGACGCCGAAAGGTGACGTCAGCACGGGATGATAGACACCTGGTCCGCATGGCGGTGACGGACCGTTTTGCTTCATCTGGACAGTTGGCAGAACGTTGGTGCACTGCTACAGGTGTATCATTGTGTGCTTCATCAATTCGTCGGCGTCTACTGCACCGTGGACTGCGTGCAAGAGTTCCTTTATACAGGATCCTCCTGACGCAAAACCATCGACGCCTGCGGCTACAATGGGCTCATGGACATAGAGACTGGCGTGCTGATTGGCAACAAGTGGTGTTTTCTGATGAATCCCGCTTTAATTTGGGGTACAGTGATGGCCGCATCCGTGTTAGACGCTATACCGGTGAACGCCACCTTCCGGAGTGCGTTATCCAACGTCATAGTGGACGAACCCCCAGCGTTATGGTCTGGGGTGCGATTGCGTATCATGGACGATCTCAGCTGCTACGAATTGTGGGTAATCTTAACAGCAACCGGTACATCAATGAAGTTCTGGAGCCCGAAGTTGTTCCCTTCCTTCAAGGCATTCCCGGAGCTGTATTTCAACAGGACAATGCCCGCCCACATATTGCCAGGAATGTTCAAGACTTCTTTTCATCACAACAGATACAGCTTCTTCCTTGGCCTGCCTATTCGCCGGATATGTCGCCGATTGAACATGTGTGGGATTTCGTTGGTCGGCGTCTCGCTCGTGATCCTCGTCCCATAGCTACTACAGATGAATTTTGGGGTCGCATACAAGCAATCTGGAATGCTCTTCCTCAGGCACACATTCAACATCTGTTTGATTCCATGCCACGTCGTATAGCATCACTTATTGCAGCGCGTGGTGGCTTCACCAAATACTGATTTTCGACATGCAATATTATTTTTTTGCTTTGTAATTTTAATCGTTTATTTGTATCAACACAGGTCGTTTGTACATTAAATTTCATTCAATTCGGACGAGTCCTTCATGGTGTTGCAATTTTTACAATCACCAGTTTAAATTTATATATATATATATATCATCATCATCATATTCAACCATTATCTATCCACTGCTGGATGAAGGTCTCTCCAAATGCTTTCCACACAAGTCTATCCTGGGCCATTCGTTTCCACGTCACCCCAACCTGTTTTCTTATTTCATCCACCCATCTAGTTTGAGGACGTTTTCTAGGTCTTCGGTGGTCTCTTGGAATCCAGTTCAGAATTTCTGTTGTCCATCGTTGATCAGTTCTTCTTGCAATATGCCCAGCCCATCGCCATTTCAGCCCTTTTACTTTAACAATGATGTCCTCTACTCTAGTTTGCTCTCTCACCCAAGTGTTTCTTTTTCGATCTCTCCTAGTTATTCCAAGCATGCACCTCTCCATGCTCCTTTGCGTTGTCTGTAACTTTCGTATTGCTCCAACTGTTAGACTCCATGTCTCTGATCCATAAGAGAGGACTGGCAATACACACTGGTTGAAGACCTTTCTTTTTAGACACAAAGGCAATTTCCCCTTCAGGATAAAACTGTTTCTTCCAAATGCACTCCAGCCAAGTTTAATACGTCTGTTGAGTTCTTTCATAATGTTGCCATCCATTGAAATCAGCTGGCCAAGGTAAATATATGAATCAGCAATTTCTAGCTCAATGTTGTCAACTTGTATTTTTGTTTCCTCTACGAAATTATTGAACATGATCTTAGTTTTTTGTAGGTTCATCTTGAGTCCAACTTCTTTACTTCTAGTTGAGAGCTCCTGTACCATGTCTTGGAGTTCTGATGGGTTCGTTGAAAAAATAACAATGTCATCAGCAAACCGCAAATGATTTAAATATTCACCATTTATTTTTATTCCCCTGTTATTCCAATTTATTTGATGAAAAATCATCTGTAAAGCTGAAGTAAAAAGTTTTGGAGAAATGGTATCTCCCTGCCTCACACCTTTACCAATTTTGATAGTTTTGGTATCTTTATGTAACCGAAATTTTGCACTTGCATTTTTATACACACATTTCACCATGTCAATGTACACATCCTCGACGTCTGTTGATCTTAAAGAGTTGATGACTGCTGACGTTTTAATAGAGTCAAAGGCCTTCTCATAATCAATAAATACCACACACAATGGAAGTTCATATTCATGTGTTCTTTCAATTAATTCTCTTAATACTTGAATATGGTCCACTGTACTGAATCCACTTCGAAATCCAGTTTGTTCTCGTGGTTGAGCTGCATCTAATTTTTTCTGAAGATGATGTGTTAGTACTTTTGTGAAGATTTTATAAGTAGCAGGTAACAAGTTAATTGGCCGGTAATTTTTCAAATTTTCTTTATCCGCTTTTTTAGGTAAAAGAATTACTGTTGCAGAATATCATTGGCCTGATATGTTACAACTATTAGGACATTTGGTAAAGAATTTTGCAAGTATGTCTTCTGCATATTCTCCAGCTTCTTTTAGGATAGCTAATGTAATACCATCATCACCAGGGGCTCTTCCTTTCTTCATGCTGCTTTTTATTGCCAATGAAACTTCGTCTTTTAAGATTTTAGGAGCTGTTCCTTCGACTATTTCAGTGTCTTCATTTAATCTACTTTTTTCTTCATATAGTTTTCTGTATAATTCTTCAACTCTTCGAAGTATTTCTGCCCTATTTCTTGTTACTGTGTCATCCTCTGCTTTTAATGCAATGATGTGATTCTTCCCCACAGACAAACATCCTTCAAAAACTCTAAGGCTCTTGTTGTTTTCAATTGCTTTCCTTACTAACTCAGAGTTGAAGTTCCTTATATTTTCTTTCACGCTTTTTCGTGAAGTTTTGCAGAGTTCTACATACTCGATCCTGGAACTTGTATTTTGATTATCCACTTTCATATCTTTTCGCCTTTTCATCAGTTGCTTCGTCCACTCAGATAATTTGCTATTGTTTCATTTACATGTTACACCACCAATTTCCCTAGCAGTCTCAATTATTATCTTAAAAATGTTTTCATTTATTTCTGAGATATCAACTTCTTCAATAAGACTTTCTAGTGTAGAATAGCGATTTTTTAATTCCAACTTGAATGCTACGGTATTTTCTTTCAATTTCTTTACTCCCAACCTCTTATATACTTGTTTCCTAATGAGCTTCTGTCTTTCTAATTTAGTATTTAAGCACACTTTACATCTCACAATTCGATGATCACTCCCGGCGTTAAATCTTTTCAGTACGCTTCAATCTTCAATAATTGATTTTTTATTTATCAAAATATAGTCGATTTCGCTGGTTCCGCCATTGGAGTGTTTCCATTTTCATTTTCTTTGTGGTTTCTTCTTAAAAAATGAATTCATGATGCTAAGATTTTCAGCTTCTGCAAATTCTACGAGTTGATCGCCACGTTCATTCCTTTCCCCGTATGCATATTTACCAACCGATGTCTCTCCTTGTTCCTGTTGTCCAATTCTTGCATTAAAATAAATCTCCCGTCGTTAGCCTGATGTGTTGTTTCCCCTTAATGTGTAATTGTTTGATTTCTTCATAGAATTCCTCAACCTCTTCGTCGGTATGGCTTGACGTTGGTGCATATGCCTGTACTATCTGAAGTTGGTATCGCTGGGTTAGTTGAACAACGAGCCTCGCTGCTCGATCTGACGTGCTTTCAACGTCAAGTAGGTAGTCTTTAATTCTTTTGTTGATTAAGAAGCCAACACCACTTGTTCTTCTAGTTTCCATTCCTCTATAATAAAACAAATGTCCGCTTTAAGTTCCACTAACTCTTCACCTTTTGTTCTAACTTCGCTAACTAGGGCAGCGCCAGTCGTAGCATCCGGGAATCAGGACGAGTGATATGGATATTGGAAAGCTATGATTACATACATAGGGTACGAATATGGAAAAAAAGTACCTGGAACGGGGGGTTCCTTCAGGGATACTGGGACAAAACATCGGAACTTGTGCTTTGTGGGGAAAACAACCCATCGGTGAAACTTTGTTTTTTATCAGATCCTATGAACATCATCCTTGTGAACATCAGGAACTAACTCCTCGCCTGGTTCTATGACGAATTATAGAAGTACCCATGGCTCGAGTTCTAGGCGCGGTGGTTCTGGGGAGGTGGCACGCACTCCTGTGACATGCGAAGTCGGACCCAATTCTGAAGATGTCAGCGAGTCTTCAGGTAGCAATGATATCGCTGACACGCAGAGTATAAATGCAGCCACAGTGTTCAAACTGGCTACGGAACAAATTTCAAAAATTTTCGACAAAGAACCTGGTACGTCAACAAGTAATGAATATGAAATTGCTTCAAAAGTTGTAGAGCTAGCTATTCATGGATTTGATGAATGAGCTGATACCAACGGAAGTGGAAGTACTGGATTATCTTGAATTTGAAAGTTAGTTGATATGCAAGATGCTATAAGTACCACTTCTTGCGATGATGACATTGATGATTGTGATGAAGGTTGCCATAAAAAGTCGAAGAAACCATCTATAAAAAACGACAGAAAAAAGAAGCTTGTCGAGGCACATCTGAAACACCTGAACTGGTGAATAAAATTTTTAAACATAAAGGCTTAACCTGGCTAACATCCGCACATATGAGATACTGGCCTAAATGGACTAATGAATATCAAAGTGGCATGTTCAAAACGGAAAAACGCAAAGTCATCAACAAATATGTATTCGACAAATTTAAGTGTTTCCGATCAAAGAACAAAATTATCACTACTGTCAATCCACAGCAATAAACAGTGCAGAAATTACGTGAAATAGGTGACTGTGGTACAAATTTTAAAGCCTCTCTTCGATGGGCAAGTCTATTTAAGAAAAAACGTAATATCTCCCACAGAAAGATATGCCGCCTTGCCAATAAAACAGAAGTTGTCAGTGAAGCAAAAATAATGAAAAATGTACAAAACCTGCAAACAGAAGTAACAGAACTACTGCCAGTATTTAATAAAACACATGTGCTAAATACAGATCAATGCGGCTTTAACTATGAGCTATTATCAAATCGCACATTGTCATATAAAGGTGAAAAGTTGACATGCGGTTTTTCCTTTTCCAAAACAGACGAAGCAACGCATTCGTGTACTGTGCAATATACCATAAACTTGGCTGGACAAATTTGTGGAAATGTATTTTTATATTTGCAAGGAGTCAGTGGAAAGCTTGGTCCCAAAGTCATTGAGAATATCTTGCAAGAAGAAGCTGCTCCAAACGTTACCATAACTTGCAGCACATCAGGAAAATTATCAATAGCCATATACGAGCAGTATCTTGAAATAATTGGTAAATATGTAACTGAAAATTTCCTTCTTTTAATTGATTCATGGTCTGAACAAAATAAACATGAAATTCATGATGCTCATTTCAATGAAATTTTCGGTAGGCCACAATGCACATTGAAGGTGATTCCGTAACATTGCGCAAAATTCTTCCAGCCCTTAGATAAGACAGTCCATAGGCAATTGAATACTTTGCACGAACTTTGTTAAATCATGTAGCCGTGTTTGAAGAACAGAAAGGACTACATCCAGAAAACCGACTATACCAAAGGAAGAATATTATTTGCATGCATTCTCTCATTCATCATCAGTTATCTGCACTAGCATTTCAAAATATGATTCTTTATTCATTTTATGCTTCTGGCTTTACTAATGAAAAAGTAAGTTTCGAAAATGTGGAACAGGTTTGCTTTACATTTTTTACAACTGATTGTTTCAGCTGCTGTGTTGCAGGATGCGACATTGACAGATTCATTAAATGTAGTAGATGCATGATTATTCTTTGTTTTGACTGTTTCTTTTTTCAATTTCACACAATACAGTGTGTGTTTCATTCACTCACTCTCCTTCCATAGTGTGACAATAGGAATGTCTCTGTGAATATTTATATATTTTCCCCCCACATTGTAGGGCCTTCGAGTGATGCCCTTGTACTGATGAAGCCATGGCAGGCTTAAACCTCAATTACTACTTGAAGCATAGGAAAAAAAAAAGAAAAAAAGAAACAGAAAATAATAATAAACTTTAAAATGAGGTGTTTCACCTATGAGTTGTTTTCCCCGCAAGACACAAGTTCTGATGTTTTGCCCAATATCTCTGAAGGAACACCTCGTTCCAATTACTTTTTCCAATATTCATAATCTATGTACTCATAGCTTTCCAATGACATATCACTCGTCCTGTTGCCCGGATTCTACGACTAGCGCTGCCCTTGTGAGTCCTACAATGTCCCATTTGATCTTGTCTAGTTCCTCTTCCAATTCCTGAAGTTTTGCTTCAGAAGCAAGGGATCGTCCATTAAACGTAGCCAAGGTCAATAACAAACGGCAGCCTGGGCCATTCCAGTGATTCTTAGCACCCCCTGCTTTCATAATAAATATATATACACATGCGTATATATATGAATAGAAACCAGCAAATTGTAGAACCTTTTAAAGATCATAAATTTTGAAAATATTAATTTATATAAATAGGAACACAAAAATAACCTTTTACAGAAAATGGAAAAATAGATACAAATTGCAACGAAACTGCTGACTTTGCATTTAGTCACCCGAACTTGATATAGGAAATTAGGAAACAACCCTTTTAGAAAAGATGCATTTCAAATTGATGGTTTCTGTATTAAAGATATATCGCAAAATCTAATGTGCTGCACCACGGTGCTTATGATCGACAAATGAAAATGCTTTGCCATAGACAATGCACTAATCAAATAAATGGCTATCGCAAAACGAAAAAACTACAACCTAGAATCAAAGCTAAAATGAGGCTACCTTTTTTTTTCTCTGGCTAGTTGCATGTGCGTGTGAGAAGGGGTGAGACTGGAGGATAAACGATACTAAGAAACGCAATTTTTTTGTAATTTTCTTTTTCCTATTTCTGGAACTAATTCACGGAATGCATTTTATGTTTTTTCCCGTTTTCTTGTCTCCTTTTCCTGCCATTCTGGAGTAAAAGCAGTCTTCGAACCGTAGGATTGAGCATTGTACTCTACGCCGCAGAAGGCTATAAGCCTAGATGAGAAGTCGTAACGGCATACGTTGGCTCGTAACAAGTCCCTTGTTTTTGGCAATTTGTTTGAAATAAAGTTGAGATCTTGCCACGTTCAGAATACTAACCGCCTCGGAATAGTTAGAAAAGATCTAGTAAGTATATCCATGGCTCTTAGCTCAGCTTTAAACCCGCATACTAGGCCAAACAGTTTCGTCTCCAAGAAGCACAATTAAAATTCTTTCGACCTATTTTGCTTTATCTATGAAATGGAGATTTGATTTGAAAACCTTCATTTTTCTTCTTATTTTTCAATCACGTATTTCATTTAGTTCATATTCCACTAACAAAGAACTGATTGTAAATATTGTCCATAATAAAAACGGGTAATGAAAACAAGTACATAATTTTGAATAAATTCGTAAGAGATGAAATAATTTAAACTGCAAATTCTTAAATATAAATTTTAAGTAGTAAGAGTGTTGGATCAACTAGACGAAACATAGGGAGTTGTCAATACAATACACTGAATATTGAAAACATACTTTTCGGTACAAAACACATTTTACATTTGAAACTATATTCGAAAAGACGCAAGATATATTTATTGTCATAATTTGTTGCCTTTAACTGGCATTCACTCTTATTTAAAAACAAATTTATTTGTTAAATATTACCAAGATTAAATACATCGATAATATTTAAATCATATCACATCAATAATATTTAAATCATATCACATTAATAACATTTAAATCATATCATATTAAAAACATTTAAATCATATCACATCAGTAACATTTATTACAAATTTATCTTAATTTCCAAATATTTTAAGAATGTATTAATACGAATTGTTATTAGAACCAGTAAGGACAAAGATGAGCAGATGGTGAGAAAGCTGTTTTTCTTTTGTAAGAAATCGTTTTCTAGTACGATTGCTATGGTAACTTTTTTCTTTTCATAACTTTTCGACTTGTTTTTGTGCAAATCATAGTATTCTAAATTTAGAGTCTAAGACAGTGTTTTTCAAACTTTTCTCGCTCATAGCTCACTTTAAACATTCCTTTACTTATCATGGATCAGCGAAAGGGGAATCTGTGGACCTCCTTTCGGAAAAAATTGAAAAATATATTGTCTGGATGATCCAATTCACTACTTGATAGGTCACACTTTGAGAAACATTGGTCTAAGAATTTGAAGGGCCTGAAAATCTCTTGAATTTTAAAGGGGTGGGACTCCGATGAATTTGAGGCATCTGAAGATACAGGAAGATCTAAAAAATCTAGAGATGCAGAAATATTTAATAAAATGTAGTCTTCTGAATCAAAGGGGTCTAATAATTCGATAAATCTAAGGGATCTAATTGCTTTATTAATGTTAGGGGTCTAATAGTCTTGAGAATCTTGTATATATAAAAATCTGAGGGTCTATAAATTATAATATCAGAGGAATCTAAAAGGTTCTGAGTGTCTAAATGATGTAAAGCACCAAAGAGACTAAAAAATTCTGCCTATTGTATTAGACGTATATTTTAGTGTGAACAATTTGAAAAGTTTGAAAGACTGAGAAATCTAGAGAGGCTAATGTGTAAAATATATGAATAGGCTGATATGTAAATGTTTTAAAGATATAAGTGACTAAAATATTTGAAAGTAAATATTTCTGAAAATTTTTAAGGGATTTTATAATTTTAAAAATCTAACGGGTTAAAGAGCTCCTGAAAAGTCTAAGGAATGCAAAGAATTTGAAAGTCTAAAGAATCTAAAGTGTAAAATATCTAAGGAATCTAAAAGCCTGAATAATTATTAAGCCAGAGGTATCTGAAGTGTTTGAAACACTAAGGAATCTAAACATTTCCTTATAGCATTGCTCAATCTAGAGGTCATTATGACCTCTAATTTAAGAAACAGAGCTTGGGTATCAAAACACCATATTTCATGCATATTTATATTATAATATTCATGTTCTCACTATTAAAACTGTCGTTCTATTAAACAGTTTATCATAAAGTATAGATTGAAGGCAAAAAGTACGAAAATTGAAACAAACTATCACCAATGTACAATTTTAAACTTTTTGTGAAAGTTGAAGGAAAGTGAATTCAATGCAACCTCTTTTGCCTCGGGTTTTACGATGAAACAAAAAGTATCACTGCTTTTAAGATATGTCACAACCTTTCTGTTATTTTATCAATGATTGCTTTTGAATACTTTGTAACCGTTTTTAAAATATGTTATCACTTGATATGTAATCCGTGCCTTGGGAACAAATTCCACAACGGATATGGCAATTGCACATTATTTCATTATCTATATCTTAATAGCACATTTTTGTTCCTGTATTTCATTTTTAAAAACAAAATTTATTCAAAATTAGTAAATAAATCCTTAAATCAAATGTAATTTTCTGCAGATATTACTTTGCATTATACAGGGTGTCCCGTCAAGACCGCATAAACTCTAAATAGCTAAATTCCTTGCAAAATTCTAAGCAAAAAACCTTAATACGAAAATGTTCGAGAGAAAAAATTTGTCGAGTTATTAAGGTTTGAAATTTAACTAATCTCATGCCGATTTCATTTGTTAACGCCTTTCAGGCTGAGGTTGAAACAAACTGAAGAAATATTGTTTTTGAAAAGGTGTGGAATAAATGTTTTTGATCTTTTATTCTGTAATTTTACATTAGAAGCCAACGTACATAAGAAGTTTTCTTCCTCATCCAATACTAAAGAAGTTACGTCATACAATCTGTGACCTTAGTATAGTAACCTTCGGGATTTCATTCTTCGCCAAGTATCAGTAAGCAATTCAAAATATGGATGCATAAAAATAATTAACAAAAAAATTAACTCTCATAGAAAACATCCACAAGCAAGTAACATTCATATTTTAAAGAAATTAAAAATATAACAAAAATGCAAAAGTTTAAATTTACATTAATATTTTACATTAACATTTAAATTCATATTGATTGTAAAAAATGATTATTGTTTGTAAAAACTACTGGCATGGTAGACAACTTTTAACAAATAAGACAAAGATAAGCAACCTTTTGAGGGTAAAGAGCTATTTTTGATATAATGTACGTACCTTCAGAGCCGACGCCAAGAGAGGGAGGTAAACCGGGTATTCTCCTTGAGCGGCAGAGTTTTAAGACCAGCAAAATGGGACTATTATAAAACAATAAAGTCCATTTCGGCCAGAAAAACATTTGTTTCAACCGAACGACATAATATATAGTGCCGGACTCAGTAATCCAGTAGTGACCACACCTGTCTTCGAGTCCACTGGGCCACGTTCGACTTTTAAACTGTTCGATTGAATGGAAGTGTATTATGGTTCCCAAAGTGACGTTAAGCTATCGGTTCCATCGCAGAAGACCCTTAGCACAATTTGGAGACGTAAAATATGCAAACTTAATCAAATGCTTTAAAATTATGTAAATTCCTTTTACAGCTTGTTTTTTGTATCGTAGCATCTAATCACGTGATACTATTATGGCATACCTATTGAAATAATATAGTGTTAATTATTAAATTATTTCTTAAATCATAATATTGTAATAACCAACAATTGTCATTCTTAATTGTTATATTGTATAAAATAGGGAATGATGAATATGTAATCTATGATGTTATGACTAATTATAGCAAAAATTGTATTTTAAATGATACTGCATATACTGCAAAAGGTGCAGAAGAATTTATGTGTAGTAAATGAATAAAACTTTTTTCTAACAAATTAATGGTTGCAGTTGGAAAAATTGCCAACTGGTAACTTTAGGCAAAGCTACGTAATAGGCCTTACATCACTATTCCAGTTTTCTCAAAAAAAAGTGGGTTGTGCTTAGAAAAGGGAAATTATTTCGAAACGCGGTGAGGCTCCCGCTTTCTATTATAACAAGCAGGGCGTAGCTATTTGTTTTGTAAGTGATTCTCGCCAAGAAAAGTATGGTCAAATTTCGTTCTGATTGGCTGTTCCTTAAACGTTAGTAAGTCAATAAATATGGATTTTTCAGCATTTTCGCATTAACATTTTTGGCTTAGAATTTTGCAAGGAATCGCTCTGTCCAGAGTTCAAGTGGTCTTGACGTGACACCCTGTATATTAAAATAAAACTAGTTTGCATAGAATATATTGCAATGCATTATGCTTTGAATTTAATGTAACTTTTTATTGGAATAACTTTATAAATATGCACGTTTAAAATTTATATCCTTTATATTATGTCTGTCCGTTAAAAAATACACATCTTAAGATACAAACTAAGCATTAATGTAATATTTCAGTTACATAAAATCAGATCGGATGCATAGCCTTAGGAATGATCCCAATTTTACCGAAATCGAAGCCAAAGCATTTAATTTCATTTGACAGGTTATGGAATGTAGCCAAATTGTTGCCTATAATTTCGGCTCTGTTGGCTCATTTACATCAAGATTGTACTATATACCGTACCTGTACATTTAAAGGAATACTCTTCAGCATGTACACACAAATAATAGCATAATTCCTGTACAATGTATGTATTTGGAATTAAATCAAATATGCGTTTAAGAATTCAGTTTATAATAATTATTCAGCAAAAAATATAATATTATGTATAGCGATATATTTTATATACTTAGATTAAAATCAGTTAAAAAATAAACTTCATATGTTTTCCTCAATATTGAATACGTATATTTAGTTATATATATACAGGGTGTCTGTTAACGCCCGAAAGAAAAGTATATAGCGTGATTCCTTGCAAAATTCTAAGTAAAAAATGTTAATACGAAATGGCTGAGAAATTAATATTTATGAAGTTATAATGAATTTAAATCTAGCCAATCACAGAAAAACTTTACCACCCTTTTCCTGACGAAAACCACTAATGAAACAAGTTACAAAGCCCCGCCTCCTGCAATAGAAGAAATAGAAGTAATAGGTGAGAAACATAAATTAACCTTTTCAAGAACAACCTACTTTTAAGGAAAAAAAACGGATCTAGTGGCGTAAGGAAAATACGTATTTATACCAAAAGTTAGTAAGGGTTGCAGGAATTGGCAATTTTTCTCTTATTTTAAAAACTAGCATGTTTCAAATTGTGATTCATTTACTTACTGCTATTTATTTATTTACGACTATTTATTTATCTGCTGACACCAGACTTAGGAACGATTACGATCTGCTTATATGCTTACGATTACTATAGTAGGATTATGATTAGGATTACAATTATCTAAGTATCAAAATTCAGGTTATTATTTTGATTACGATTACAGTCAAGTTTCATTTTCGATTATTACTACGATTGTGATAATGGCGGTTACTATAATAATCATAGGGATTATGATTACAGCTACTTTAAAACATTCGATTGCGATTACAGGTGTAATTTTCGCGAAAATGTAATCTATTATATTCGATTATAATCACTTCATTACGCTTATTTAGATTCTGCTTCACACAGTATTTTCGCTATATGAAACATTATTTAAAATATAATTTTTTCTATAGTTAGTCACAAAATCATTGAATACATCAATATTTATATATTATGATTCAAATTATTTTTTCTTTTTATTATAATTAACAATTACATGCAATGTAATATGAAAATTAAGAACGAGAATTATTGAATACCGCAATGTTATGATTTAACCAAAAATAACGTGATGATTAACTACTACACTATTTCAATAGATGTGCCTTAAGATCAGCACACGATCAGATAGGAATGCATTGACTTTATTATAAATAACAGCATTAGATGATTTTTCGAAAATGCAGTGTTCATGCGACTTTTTGCCTGTATGAAATTCTTGAAGTCTATGAAGACTTGGCATGAAGTTCACTGCAAGTCATCATACCTCTGTCTCTCAGAGTACCGCGTTTGGTTAACGCTTAACCTCTGCTATAGCACTTTTATTATCATTAGGGTGTTATGTGCCAGGTATTGTGGCAGTTTGACTCATATGAGCCCATCCCAGGTACCTGATCTTAGGTTTTTAGTAAAGTGTATGTGTGTGTGTTTTAAATAGAAGAAACAGGGGATAGAATGTTAGTGGTTAATTAGTGTTAGTGGGAAGTATGATAGAGAGTGAGGGAAAGACTTTTATTAATGTTAGTAAGGGACTAGAAGAGAGAAAAAATAAGCTTTATTTTCCAATCAGCTAATAAGAGAATTCTTCTTTCCATTTTGTTATGGATTGCCTACAGGCTGATTTATTGGCTGTGCTTGCTTTTTCACGCAGTTTTCTACTGGGTGGTTCTGGGACTTGCGGTTTTGGCCCCGCCCCTTTAAGTATTCCGTCAGTTTTGGACAATGGTAAGCCTTCGAAGTCTAAATTGCATATGAGGGAGTTTGGGAACTTTGTAGAATTTTGTTTGATCTGCCAGGCCCTTTGGGGAGTATTCTCAAGGTCCGAGGTACAAGAATTTTGTAGTTGAGAGGATATACGATACAAGAGTGGGGTTAGGATGGGCATCAATTCTTTTAAATGCTTTTTCTCTTAAACCTTGAATATAAGGTATTAGAGGAATAATTTGGCGGCCGAAATAATTTTGGTCGTTGGTAACAAACCAGGGGGAGTTAGTGGCATTTCTTATGAACTTTCTCTCTATAATAGCAAGTTTTCCGTAGTTTCGGTTTGATGTGTTCCCTCATGAAGAGAAGGCGTACGTCATTATAAGGCGTATGCACCTTTTGTAGATCAGAAGTTTGCTTTTGATGCTCAATTTTCTGCGTTTGTTTAAGAGGGGGTAGAGTTTGAATACGGTGGTGCTGGTTTTTTTTTTGGCAATATTGTCGATGTGAAGGTTCCATTTTAGTTTATTATCTAACGTAACTCCCAGATGGAGGGGCTTGCTTGTCCCACTTTAATTTCTCGCTTCTCCAAAGTAGGAGTTTCGGGGTTAGCATCCTAACCAATGGGTTTCGCTTTTGGCAGTCCGAGAACATTACAGCAATGGTTTTGAAGGCATTGATTTTTATGTCCCAGGTTTGAGTCCATTTCCTGATTTTATTCAAATACACTTGTAGTTGGGCCAGGGCTTGTGGGTAATGGGGAGCTATGGCCCCAACCGCCGTGTCGTCAGCGTATAGCGCCAATAAGAAACCGTCACGTTTGGGATTTGGTAAGTTGTTCACGTAAATGTTGAAGAGGGCGTGGCCTAACAAACTTCCTTGCAGTACGCTGGTTTTAATTGGCCGGCCTGTAGAGAGCGTATTATTAACTCTGACCTCGAAAGTTCTGTCACAAAGATAAGAGGTAATTAAATGTATTAAGTAATTGGGGGTGACTAAAAGAATAAGTTTGTAAATCAGATCATTGTGCCAAATTTTGTCAAAAACTTTGGCTATGTCAATGAAAGATATGATAGTGAAATTTTCTTCTTCCATGTTATTCCGTATGTGATCCACCACTCTGACTAATTGTTGGTCGGTTGAATGGTTCTTCCGGAATACGAATTGAAAATCAGTGAGAATTTCGTTTTCTTTTAGAAAGTCCTCAAGTCTGTCAAGGGTGACGCTTTCCATAAGTTTTCCAACGGTTTGGATAATGATGATTGGTCTGTAATTTCGGAGGTCAACATGATCTTTATCTGGCTTTGCGATGCAGGTAACAAGCGCCGTCTTCCAATTGGTTGGGAAGTGATGAAGTTTAAAACAGCTATCCTGAACCATTATTCACGATACGATATTAAAGTGGAAATTAATAGGGGGAATAAAATTTATATTAAAAGGAATATTGGAGAAAAATGACCGTTGGAGGTTGGAAGATGAATTAGGCTTGAGTATAGGGAATAGGATGGTGGTGAAGGTCAGCTTGCGGTCCAGACAGAAGGTATCGCAAAAAAGGTGCCAGGGAAAAAAGTTATAGAACAATAACAAGCTATATAAATGTCAACAGATGCGCCAGAGCCGTATAACGTTAGGCCGTCAAAGTCTAAGAAGAAATTTAAGGAAGGCGGGACGAAGTAGGAGACTCCGTAGGGTCGAACGGGCAAATGAAACCGCAGGTCGAGTGATCGGTGAGATAGGAGGAAAGGACGTGATTGGAAGGGAGAATTGATCAAAGCTGAGAGTGGCTAGAAATAGTTGATGGATGTGAATGTCGTTTGTGGACGAGGTAAAGTGATGTGAGATTTTTTCAGAGGAGAGCGGGTCTGATCTCCGGAGAAATACGGTCGGAGAGGATTCCGGATTGGGTCCTCGGGGTGAGAGATTGAATGATCGAGATAAAAATCGTCGATGAGAGAAAGTTGGTAGATTACGATTAAGGTTGTTTAAACGAGCGCGAGCCCTAAAGTCGCCGTTAGAAATTGGAAACATTTTCCAGACCCAGAGTACGTAGATTCGTACCTATTTATCCGTGGCTGCGATAAAATTGGAGCAGTAGCACGCGAGTCATTTTTTTCCGGCGCATAGGAGGGAGCAGACGATTTCCTGGAGTCACCTTTGCCGGACCAGTTTCTGAGACGATTTCCTGGAGTTACATTTACCGGACCGGTTCACGAGATGATTTCCTGGAGCCATATTTGCCGGATCAGTTCACGAGACGATTTACTGGAGCCACATTTGTCGAACCAGTTCACGAGACGATTTCCTGGAGCCACATTTGCCGGAGCAGTTCACGAGACTATTCCTGGAGCCACATTTTTCGGACCAGTTCACGAGACGATTCCTGGAGCCACATTTTGTCCCGGACCGGTCCCCGAGAGTTTTCACTGCGTGTTGGACGGACGTAGATGGATGGTGGAAGAGACCCGTGTAACGTGAGTTTTATTTCTCTTTACGTTGATATGAGGTGTACCGCGGTTCGGTAGTAAAAGGGATAGTTTGTAGAGTCAGGCCTCGAGTAAGATAAGCGCGAATCAGGGAAGATAAGGTTAAGGTTTTTAGGTAGTGCAGTAAACAAGTTTTGTTGCATAACTATTTTCATTACATTTTCAATAATGCAAAAATATTGCATGTGTACCTTAAATGAAATAAGTGCTTTATAGTATGTGTTTAAATTAACTGTGTCGGCTTTAAAAAGTAATCACGGGCTCAGCCCATAAGCACTGTGCGGTCATGCAATGAGCGTGAAAATCTTAGTGTATTGTCATCATAGCTTCCTGCTACATTGAATACAGCAGACTCAGTCCTTCATTGCGGTCCCAACGCTTATTTACATACTATACTAATCATGGTGGTTCTATCAGTATTAGGAATACATTAAAGAATTATTACTGGATTCAAATAGTAGTATGTCTATCTTAGCGCCTGGTTATTTACTAACTATTTACAGGTAAAACGCCAGTTAAATAGGTATAACCGTATCCTGTTTATTGACATTGATCACATTTATTCAGTAACCGCTTTATTAATACTAAATATTTAGTATATTTGTAATAGCCGAATTAAGCATTCTTTATATTAGTATATCATTTTACACTATAATCGTTTAATGACTAGTGGGAACCAGTTATTCGCGACACAGCCAATGAAAATGGCTTGTAGCCAATGCAAGGCTTTTATTGGAAGATTTTTAGTGGCCTTGTTACCTATGTTGTCAATTCCAGGGGTTTTTTATTTTTAAAGTTTTCCAGAATTTTTAAATTTTAGGGATTGAAATTTCCAGGTCAGGGGTGAGGTCGTGTCCACTAAGGAAGTTTTCCACTTTCGTGTCAACTTCTTGAAAAACAGGAATCGCTAACAATATAGTTGTGCTCAAATTGTTTTTGAAGGGAGTTTGTGTGGATTCCGGCTTTACCAGTATCACCGTATTCTATTCCTGAGTTTGGTTTCAGTGGGGCAATGTGCTTCTTTTATTTACTGAAAACTTTTTTGATTTTCCTGATACTGTTATCTGTGATTTTCCATTTTTGAGAATATTCCCCCATTTTTTATTTTTGTGATTTGTGATATCGCATGAGATTTCGCCTCTCATGCGATATCATCTGCTTTTTCAAAGGGGTCTCTATGCCTTTGGTAGTTCCTCCTA